>CM074721.1:534791675-534871675 GCA_037306005.1 Rhinophrynus dorsalis | reverse complement strand
TCCCATGGCTATGTTAATAATGGTTTGGCAGACACTTAAATTCTGATGAAAGTTCTGCTTTAAAGAGATAGTAATGTTTCATAATAAAATCAGCTCTAATTACTCATCATAGTATTTGGACTTTGGAGAGTGTTATTTCAATTCTGTCAGAGTTGTAGTTCAAGAGTAATTCAATGACAAAGTATCCCCCTCCCGCCCCTTTTACTGATGTAACACTGCTCAGCCAGATCAGAAGGGAGGTGCCCAGGTAGACTGCAGAGAGGGACAATCTTCAATTAAGATAAGGGAAAAAGCTGAAAATATTGTCAAGGGGGGCAGGGCTTTCATTGTTCTCATAGGAAGAAGATTGTCCCCTGCTGTTATCTGTCTGGTCTATGGACTGCATTCCACATCTGAGAAGAGATGGCTTACACTAGGTAAAAGGGGCGGGAGGGGAAACTTTGCTTGTGAATATCTCTCAAACCATAAAGGTTTGAGAGATAAGACTTGTATCGTTCTTCATGTTTTTTTAATGCCTACAAAATAAAATAAAGATAAAACGAAGTGTAACTATCCCTTTAACATGATGGAAACATAGTGCAGGTTTTTTTTGTACGTAAGTATGAGTGTTTGTTTTCTGTTTTTCCTAAAATAAAACTAAAAATGTAAAAAATAAATAATATAATAAAACCACGTTAATACTTAACCAGTTAAGTATGTAACTTTTTGATTCATAGATGAAATATGTGATTAAATGAATTATTAAATATTTAATTTGAAAATGCTGCTAAATAATTGTGCTTGTATTGTTTCTTTTAACTGATAAAGGGTTATTGATTATATGTTATTAGTCTCTCTTGCCAAGCAATTCGTCGTTTATAACTCTGGCACTCAAAGGGTTAACTCTCTTGGTGCCGGAGGGGTCTCCAGTGTGTTGCACTCTTTATGGCACTCAAAGGGTTAATTCCCCCCCCCTCAGTTATTGCAAACAGTATAAAATGTCAGCGACGAGGATGGGATTCGAACCCACGCGTGCAGAGCACAATGGATTAGCAGTCCATCGCCTTAACCACTCGGCCACCTCGTCCACGTGACATCTAAAGAACATCACTCTTTTTTTAAAGGGAAAGTACTGTCAAAATATGAGTATCAATTTTCTACTCAGCTATTCAAAGGATTGAGTGATTACAAATGCTTTACTTTAACTTGTATTATTTTATTTAGTATATTTACATTTATTTTTAACCTCTTGAATTTATTTGTCATTCATTCTTTGAATTAAACATTGAATCTTTTATTTCAGGTTTTCTCTTCCTTCCTGCAGCTTGTAAAAATAGTCTGTGACTCTGCTTTCTGTCAAGAGTCATAACAGCTGTGCACATACATATGGTTGTCTATGTGCTTGTATGTGCATGAGTGTATGTGAATGTGTCTTTTTATGTGTGTGAGTGTAGGTGTGCATGTAAAAAAAAAAAATTAATAAAAAAAAATATATATATATATATATATATATATATATATATATATATATATATTACTAAAACGAGAAGCTTGGCAGGCAGCCAAAATTCTCCGGCACTGAACACACCCAGTACTGAAGAGACGTTCATGTTTCCTCACACATAACACAGGGGCGTGATTTTCATAGGAGTTGTCAAGGTGAGGGATGGGTACAATATGAGTGCAATATGGGTGCAATAAGGACGCAATATGGGTGCAGTATGAGTGCAAAAAGGACGCAATATGGTTGCAATATGAGTGCAATAAGGATACAATATGGGTGCAATAAGGACGCAATATGGGTGCAACATGGATACAATATGAGTGCAATATGAGTGCAAATATGGGTGCAATATGAGTGCAATAAGGACACAATATGGTGCAATAAGGACGCAAAATGGGTTCAATAAGGACGCAATATTTGTGCAATATGAGTGCAATAAGGACACAATATGGTGCAATAAGGAAGCAATATTGGTGCAATATGAGTGCAATAAGGACACAATATGGTGCAATAAGGATGCAATATGGGTGCAATATGAGTGCAATAAGGACACAATATGGGTGCAAATATGGGTGCAATATGAGTGCAATAAGGACACAATATGGTGCAATAAGGACGCAAAATGGGTTCAATAAGGACGCAATATTTGTGCAATATGAGTGCAATAAGGACACAATATGGTGCAATAAGGATGCAATATTGGTGCAATATGAGTGCAATAAGGACACAATATGGTGCAATAAGGATGCAATATGGGTGCAATATGAGTGCAATAAGGACGCAATATGGGTGCAATATGGGTGCAATTAGGACGCAATATGGCTGCAATAAGCATGCAATATGGGTGCAATTAGGACGCAATATGGGTGCAATATGGGTGAAATTAGGACACAATATGGGTGCAATAAGGACTGAATATTGGTGCAATATGGGTGCACTATGGGTGCAATAAGGACGCAATATGGTGCAATATCAGTGCAATATGAGTGCAATAAGGGTGCAATAAGGATGCAATATGAGTGCAATGAGTGCAATATGGGCAATATGAGTGCAATATGGGTGCAATAAGGGCACAATATGGGTGAAATATGGGTGCAATATGGGTGCAATTAGGACGCAATATGGGTGCAATATGAGTGCAATAAGGACGCAATATGGGTGCAATATGAGTGCAATATGGGTGCAATACATGCAATATGGGTGCAATATGAGTGCGATATCAGTGCAATATTGGAGCAATATGGGTGGATTATGAGTGCAATATGAAGGGGATATCAGTGCAATATGAGTGCAATAACGATGCAAAATGGGTGCAATATCGATGCAATATGGGTGCAATATGAGTTCAATAAGAATGCAATATGGGTGCAATATGAGTGCGATATCAGTGCAATATGAGTGCAATAAGGATGCAATATGGGTGCAATATGATTGCAATATGCGTTCAATAAGGATGCCATATGGGTGCAATATGGACGCAATATTGGTGCAATATGGGTGCAATAAGGATGCAATATGAGTGCAATATGAGTGCAATAAGGACGCAATATGGGTGCAATATCAGTGCAATATGAGTGCAATAAGGGTGCAATAAGGACGCAATATGAGTGCAATATGGGTGCAATGAGTGCAATATTGGTGCAATAAGGACACAATATGGGTGAAAATTGAGTGCAATATGGGTGCAATTAGGACGCAATATGGGTGCAATATGAGTGCAATAAGGATGCAATATGGGTGCAATATGAGTGCAATAAGGATGCAATATGGGTGCAATATGAGTTCAATAAGAACACAATATGGGTGCAATATAAGTTCAATAAGGAAGCAATATGGGTGCAATAAGGACGCAATATGGGTGCAATATGAGTTCAATAATAACGCAATATGGGTGCAATATGGGTGCAATATGAGTGCGATATCAGTGCAATATGAGTGCAATAAGGATGCAATATGGGTGCAATATGATTGCAATATGCGTTCAATAAGGATGCAATATGGGTGCAATAAGGATGCAATATTGGTGCAATATGGGTGCAATAAGGATGCAATATGGGTGCAGTATGGGTGCAATATGAGTGCAATAAGGACGCAATATGGGTGCAATATCAGTGCAATATGAGTGCAATAAGGGTGCAATAAGAACGCAATATGAGTGCAGTATGGGTGCAATGAGTGCAATATTGGTGCAATAAGGACACAATATGGGTGAAAATTGAGTGCAACATGGGTGCAATAAGGACGCAATATGGGTGCAATATGAGTGCAATAAGGATGCAATATGGGTGCAATATGTGCGCAATATGTGTGCAATATGTGCAATATGGGAGCAATATGGGTGCAATATGAGTGCTTTCTGTTTTTCCTAAAATAAAACTAAAAATGTAAAAAATAAATAATATAATAATATTAATAATTAACCACATTAATACTTAACCAGTTAAGTATCTAACTTTTTGATTCATTGATTAAATATGTGATTAAATGAATTATTAAATATTTAATTTGAAAATGCTGCTAAATAATTGTGCTTGTATCGTTTCTTTTAACTGATAAAGGGTTATTGATTATATGTTATTAGTCTCTCTTGCCAAGCAATTCGTCGTTTACAACTCTGGCACTCAAAGGGTTAACTCTCTTGGTGCCGGAGGGGTCTCCAGTGTGTTGCACTCTTTATGGCACTCAAAGGGTTAATTCCCCCCCACCTCAGATATTGCAAACAGTATAAAATGTCTGCGACGAGGATGGGATTCGAACCCACGCGTGCAGAGCACAATGGATTAGCAGTCCATCGCCTTAACCACTCGGCCACCTCGTCCATGTGACATCTAATGAACATCACTCTTTTTTTAAAGGGAAAGTACTGTCAAAATATGAGTATCAATTTTCTACTCAGCTATTCAAAGGATTGAGTGATTACAAACGGTTTACTTTAACTTGTATTATTTTATTTAGTATATATACATTTATTTTTAACCTCTTGAATTTATTTGTCATTCATTCTTTGCATTAAACATTGAATCTCTTATTTCAGGTTTTCTCTTCCTTCCTGCAGCTTGTAAAAATAGTCTGTGACTCTGCTTTCTGTCAAGAGTCATAACAGCTGTGCACATACATATGGTTGTCTATGTGCTTGTATGTGCATGAGTGTATGTGAATGTGTCTTTTTATGTGTGTGAGTGTAGGTGTGCATGTAAAAAAAAAAAAATAAAATAATTAAAAAAAAAAAAAAAAAAAAAAAAAAAAAAAAATATATATATATATATATATATATATATATAGTTCAATAGTAAGGCATACAGCACACACTAATTTGACAATATATCAATATAGACTGTAGGTGCACGTCCCATAAGAGATAATATAAATATACTCAGCCTGGGTACTCCAAGGATGTAGCATGAGACAGCACTCAAGAAAATTGAAGTTATTCAAATGTTTATTGCAGCATCTTATGGTAGCCAAACGTTTTCGGTCCTCTCAGGGACCTTCGTCAGGGCAAATGGGGTTATACATTAAAACACAGCTATTTATAGCAAACTAACCTGACTCACTCACCTCTCCCCGCCGAAAACCACCTTTGGAACGCACAACCAGGCGTTCCTCGGCGTTCAACGGGGATCGTGACGTCATCAAGTCACGGGCCGACGGTTGCTAAGCAACCGGTACCCGAAGCGAAACACAAATCCAACACTATGAACAGCACTGTCGGCTGAAGGCAGTGCTGTATACGAGTGGAGACAGATCTCCTCAGGAGAAAAGGACATTGGTTACAATAGTTAGTCAAAAGCACAGGATACACATGTATGTGGTAATATTAGGTTGCATTTAGATGTGATAGCACTTTTGTTGCTTATACAAATTTAGAAACATGTGTGTTGTTCCTATATGTGGGTAGTGGATCCCACTTGTTAATAGAAAGTTCATTCAGATCTGTAGTTAAATAAACATACATACATAACTCTTCAAAGAACAGATCTTCCGGTGACTAGGTGCCTAACCCCAAATGTGGGGGTTGCCATGTATTGTCACCAGATAAGTTCATTTCACATATGTAGCGATATTCCCATACATACATAACTCTTCAAAGAACAGATCTTCCGGTGACTAGGTACCTAACCCCAAGTGTAGGGGTTGCCATGTATTGTCACCAGATAAGTTCATTTCACATATGTAGCGATATTCCCATAGTTATGATGAATCAATTTTTCTTTAATAGTAGGGATTCAGTGACTAGGTACCTAATCCCATTGGGAGGGATTGCCATATGTTGTCACTAGATAAGTTCCATTTATGATGCAAAGCTTTCTATGTTGCTCCTTAAAAAAGAAGACAGGGATCTTTCAATATGTAATCAAAGAAGTGATTACCATCCAATGATACTTCAACCTACTCAATGGCTAGGTGCCTAACCCCTGGTGGTCCAAATTTCAGGGGTCGCCATAGTCGCCATTGGTTTCTAAATTATAAGAAGCAAGATAAAGATAATTCCTGGTTTAATCCATGTGGTGTGATAGTTTGAAAATCAAAGATGGTTCTAGCTTCTAATTGAAGAAGTGTTAAATGTCTATCTCCGCCTCTTGGTGATTTTTGAACTTGATTGATAGGCATGAAACGGAAATCCGTAAGTTTATGTTGTAGACTTTGGAAGTGTCTTGCCACTGGCTGAGTTTGATAGTCCTTGAGGTCCATATTGCCCTCCAAAGCTCTCTTAATCGATGATTTATGATTATTAATTCGCTCCTTTTTATGTGTGTGAGTGTAGGTGTGCATGTAAAAAAAAAAAAATAATAATTAAAAAAAAAATAAATAATAAAAAAAAAAAAAAAATATATATAGGCAGCCAAAATTCTCCGGCACTGAACACACCCAGGGGCATGCACTAGAAGGAGAATCTTGGCAGGCAGCCAAGCAGTACTGAGGAGACATTCATGTTTCCTCACACATAACACAGGGGCGTGATTTTCAAAGGAGTTGCCAGGGGCCTTTGGCCCCTGGCTACTCCTATGAAAATCTCTGCAAGGACATGGCTCCCCAGCCACATAACACAGGGGCAAGATTTGCCCCCCCCCCCAAACGACTTACGTGCCAGTACAAGGTGAGGGATGGGTACAATATGAGTGCAATATGGGTGCAATAAGGACTCAATATGGGTGCAGTATGAGTGCAAAAAGGACGCAATATGGTTGCAATATGAGTGCAATAAGGATACAATATGGGTGCAATAAGGACGCAATATGGGTGCAACATGGATGCAATATGAGTGCAATATGAGTGCAATAAGGACGCAATATGGGTGCAACATGGATGCAATATGAGTGCAATAAGGACACAATATGGTGCAATAAGGACGCAATATGGGTGCAATATGAGTGCAATAAGGACGCAATATTGGTGCAATATGAGTGCAATAAGGACACAATATGGTGCAATAAGGACGCAATGTTGGTGCAATATGAGTGCAATAAGGACGCAATATGGGTGCAATAAGGGTGCAATTAGGACGCAATATGGGTGCAATAAGGATGCAATATGGGTGCAATTAGGACGCAATATGGGTGCAATTAGGACACAACATGGGTGCAATAAGGACTGAATATTGGTGCAATATGGGTGCACTATGGGTGCAATATGAGTGCAATAAGGACGCAATATGGGTGCAATATGAGTGCAATAAGGGTGCAATAAGGACGCAATATGAGTGCAATGAGTGCAATATGGGCAATATGAGTGCAATATGGTTGCAATAAGGGCACAATATGGGTGAAATATGGGTGCAATATGGGTGCAATTAGGACGCAATATGGGTGCAATATGAGTGCAATAAGGATGCAATATGGGTGCAATATGGGTGCAATATGAGTGCGATATCAGTGCAATATAGGAGCAATATGGGTGCATTATGAGTGCAATATGAAGGGGATATCAGTGCAATATGAGTGCAATAACGATGCAAAATGGGTGCAATATGGGTGCAATATGAGTTCAATAAGAACGCAATATGGGTGCAATAAGGACGCAATATGGGTGCAATATGAGTTCAAGAAGAACGCAATATGGGTGCAATATGAGTGCGATATCAGTGCAATATGAGTGCAATAAGGATGCAATATGGGTGCAATATGATTGCAATATGCGTTCAATAAGGATGCAATATGGATGCAATATTGGTGCAATATGGGTGAATATGGGTGCAGTATGGGTGCAATATGAGTGCAATAAGGACGCAATATGGGTGCAATATCAGTGCAATAAGGGTGCAATAAGGACGCAATATGAGTGCAATATGGGTGCAATGAGTGTAATATTGGTGCAATAAGGACACAATATGGGTGAAAATTGAGTGCAATATGGGTGCAATTAGGACGCAATATGGCTGCAATAAGGACGCAATATGGGTGCAATATGAGTGCAATAAGGATGCAATATGGGTGCAATATGAGTTCAATAAGAAGGCAAAATGGGTGCAATAAGGACGCAATATGAGTGCAATATTGGTGCAATAAGGACACAATATGGGTGAAAATTGAGTGCAATATGGGTGCAATTAGGACGCAATTCGGCTGCAATATGAGTGCAATAAGGACTCAATATGGGTGCAATATGAGTGCAATAAGGATGCAATATGGGTGCAATATGTGCAATATGGGAGCAATATGGGCGCAATATGAGTGCGATATCAGTGCAATATGAGGGCAATATGGGTGCAATATGAGTTCAATAAGAACGCAATATGGGTGCAATAAGGACGCAATATGGGTGCAATATGAGTGCAATATGGGTGCAATATGAGTTCAATAAGAACACAATATGGGTGCAAAAAGGATGCAATATGACTGCAATATGAGTGCGATATCAGTGCAATATGAGTGCAATAAGAACACAATATGCGTTCAATAAGGATGCAATATGGGTGCAATATGAGTTCAATAAGAACGCAATATGTGTGCAATAAGGATGCAATATGGGTGCAATATGAGTGCGATATCAGTGCAACATAATTGCAATAAGGATGCAATATGGGTGCAATATGCGTCCAATAAGGATGCAATATAGGTGCAATATGAGTGCAATAAGGATGCAATGTGGGTGCAATATGAGTGCAATAAGTACGCAATATGGGTGCAATATGAGTTCATTAAGTACGCAATATGGGTGCAATAAGGAAGCAATTTGGGTACAATATGAGTTCAATAAGAACGCAATATGGGTGCAATAAGGATGCAACATGGGTGCAATATGAGTGCAATAAGGACGCAATATGGGTGCAATATGCGTTCAATAAGGATGCCATATGGGTGCAATATGAGTTCATTAAGTACGCACTATGGGTGCAATAAGGAAGCAATTTGGGTGCAATATGAGTTCAATAAGAACGCAATATGGGTGTAATAAGGATGCAATATGGGTGCAATATGAGTGTGATATCAGTGCAATATGAGTGAAATAAGGATGCACTATGAGTGCAATAAGGACGCAATATGGGTGCATTATGAGTGCAATATGAAGGGGATATCAGTGCAATATGAGTGCAATAACGATGCAAAATGGGTGCAATATCGATGCAATATGGGTGCAATATGAGTTTAATAAGAACGCAATATGGGTGCAATAAGGACGCAATATGGGTGCAATATGAGTTCAAAAAGAACGCAATATGGGTGCAATATGAGTGCGATATCAGTGCAATATGAGTGCAATAAGGATGCAATATGGGTGCAATATGATTGCAATATGCGTTCAATAAGGATGCAATATGGATGCAATATTGGTGCAATATGGGTGCAATATGGGTGCAGTATGGGTGCAATATGAGTGCAATAAGGACGCAATTTGGGTGCAATATCAGTGCAATAAGGGTGCAATAAGGACGCAATATGAGTGCAATATGGGTGCAATGAGTGTAATATTGTGCAATAAGGACACAATATGGGTGAAAATTGAGTGCAATATGGGTGCAATTAGGACGCAATATGGCTGCAATAAGGACGCAATATGGGTGCAATATGAGTGCAATAAGGATGCAATATGGGTGCAATATGAGTTCAATAAGAAGGCAATATGGGTGCAATAAGGACGCAATATGAGTGCAATATTGGTGCAATAAGGACACAATATGGGTGAAAATTGAGTGCAATATGGGTGCAATTAGGACGCAATTCGGCTGCAATATGAGTGCAATAAGGACGCAATATGGGTGCAATATGAGTGCAATAAGGATGCAATATGGGTGCAATATGTGCAATATGGGAGCAATATGGGCGCAATATGAGTGCGATATCAGTGCAATATGAGGGCAATATGGGTGCAATATGAGTTCAATAAGAACGCAATATGGGTGCAATAAGGACGCAATATGGGTGCAATATGAGTGCAATATGGGTGCAATATGAGTTCAATAAGAACACAATATGGGTGCAAAAAGGATGCAATATGACTGCAATATGAGTGCGATATCAGTGCAATATGAGTGCAATAAGAACACAATATGCGTTCAATAAGGATGCAATATGGGTGCAATATGAGTTCAATGAGAACGTAATATGGGTGCAATAAGGATGCAATATGGGTGCAATATGAGTGCGATATCAGTGCAATATGATTGCAATAAGGATGCAATATGGGTGCAATATGCGTCCAATAAGGATGCAATATAGGTGCAATATGAGTGCAATAAGGATGCAATGTGGGTGCAATATGAGTGCAATAAGTACGCAATATGGGTGCAATTTGAGTTCATTAAGAACGCAATATGGGTGCAATAAGGAAGCAATTTGGGTACAATATGAGTTCAATAAGAACGCAATATGGGTGCAATAAGGATGCAACATGGGTGCAATATGAGTGCAATAAGGACGCAATATGGGTGCAATATGCGTTCAATAAGGATGCAATATGGGTGCAATGTGAGTTCATTAAGTACGCACTATGGGTGCAATAAGGAAGCAATTTGGGTGCAATATGAGTTCAATAAGAACGCAATATGGGTGTAATAAGGATGCAATATGGGTGCAATATGAGTGTGATATCAGTGCAATATGAGTGAAATAAGGATGCACTATGAGTGCAATAAGGACGCAATATGGCTGCAATATGGGTGCAATAAGGACGCAATGTGAGTGCAATGAGTACAATATGGGTGAAAGAAGGACACAATATGGGTGCAGTATGAGTGCAATATGGGTTCAATTTGGGCGGAATAAGGATGCAATATGGATACAATATGAGTGCAGTATGGGTGCAATACCCATATTGTGTCCTTATTGCACCCATATTGCTTTCAGATTCCCCTTCTCCAACATGTGTCTCTCTCCACCCTTCTCCATCATGTCTCTCTCTCTCTCTCTCCCCCTTCTCCATCATGTCTCTCTCCCCCCTTCTCCATCATGTGTGTGTCTCTCTCTCCCCCCTTCTCTATCATGTGTCTCTCTCCCCCCTTCTCCATCATGTGTGTCTCTCTCTCTCCCCCCTTCTCCATCATGTGTGTCTCTCTCTCTCCTTCTCCATCATGTGTGTGTGTCTCTCCCTCCTTATCCATCATGTCTCTCTCCCCTCTTCTCCATCATGTCTCTCTCTCTCTCTCCCCTTCTCCATCATGTGTGTCTCTCTCTCCTCCCTTATCCATCATGTGTCTCTCCCCCCTTCTCCGTCATGTGTGTCTCTCTCTCCCCCTTCTCCATCATGTGTCTCTCTCTCCCCTTCTCCATCATGTCTCTCTCTCTCTCTCTCTCTCCCCCTTCTCCATCATGTGTCTCTCTCTCTCCCCTTCTCCATCATGTGTCTCTCTCTCCCCTTCTCCATCATGTGTGTGTGTCTCTCTCTCTCCCCCTTCTCCATCATATGTCTCTCTCTCCCCTTCTCCATCATGTCTCTCTCTCTCTCTCTCTCCCCCTCCTCCATCATGTGTGTCTCTCTCCCCCCTTCTCCATCATGTTTCTCTCTCTCCCCTTCTCCATCATGTCTCTCTCTCTCTCTCTCCCCTTCTCCATCATGTTTCTCTCTCTCCCCTTCTCCATCATGTGTCTCTCTCTCCCCTTCTCCATCATGTGTCTCTCTCTCCCCCTTCTCCATCATGTGTCTCTCCCCCCCTTCTCCATTGTCTCTCTCTCCCCCTTCTCCATCATGTGTGTGTGTCTCTCTCTCTCCCCCTTCTCCATCATATGTCTCTCTCTCCCCTTCTCCATCATGTCTCTCTCTCTCTCTCCCCCTCCTCCATCATGTGTGTCTCTCTCCCCCCCTTCTCCATCATGTTTCTCTCTCTCCCCTTCTCCATCATGTTTCTCTCTCTCCCCTTCTCCATCATGTTTCTCTCTCTCCCCTTCTCCATCATGTCTCTCTCTCTCCCCTTCTCCATCATGTTTCTCTCTCTCCCCTTCTCCATCATGTGTCTCTCTCTCCCCTTCTCCATCATGTGTCTCTCTCTCTCCCCCTTCTCCATTGTGTCTCTCTCTCCCCCTTCTCCATCATGTGTGTCTCTCTCTCCCCTTCTCCATCATGTGTCCCTCTCCCCCTTCTCCATTGTGTCTCTCTCTCCCCCTTCTCCATCATGTGTCTCTCTCTCTCTCTCCCCTTCTGCATCATGTGTCTCTCTCTCCCCCTTCTCCATCATGTGTCTCTCTCTCCCTTCTCCATCATGTGTCTCTCTCCCCCTTCTACATCATGTGTGTCTCTCTCTCACCCCCTTCTCTTTCATGTGTCTCTC
Organism: Rhinophrynus dorsalis; assembly: GCA_037306005.1. NCBI lineage: Eukaryota > Metazoa > Chordata > Amphibia > Anura > Rhinophrynidae > Rhinophrynus > Rhinophrynus dorsalis. The sequence continues at coordinate 534,859,490 of CM074721.1, read as the reverse complement.
TCCCCCTCTTCTCCATCATGTGTCTCTCTCTTTCTCCCCCCTTCTCCATCATGTGTGTCTCTCTCCCTTTCCCTTTCTCCATCATGTCTCTCTGTGTCTCTCCCCTTATTCAGCATGTGTGTGACATACCCAAACCCTGAAGCACTCAAAGGACTTAATTCCCACGGGCAACACCATGCCTCTTTTGCTAGTGTGTGTAGGTGATATGCCGATGTTTTTTTTTCTGAACCATAGATGATCCATTTGGTCCTCCAGGAACCTTTAACATGCTACAGTTCAGCAATATAATTTCTTTTACACTCAAAAGACAAGCAGCACTTCTCCCTTTGTATTTCTGGTAGAAATGTCACTAACATGAACACTAAATAAGCAGTACATTTGGTGTAAATCATATAGCAGGAAACTGGGCTCTCTCACCCAGAGAATTTGGTCCATCATACTGAGACTTTGAGATTTGGTTCAAAACACTGCGTCTCAGGGCCAAACCCAGTCAGTTCTCAGGTCTAATGTATACTGTATGTGTAAGTAAGTGTGTAAGTAAGTGTATATGTAAGTGTGTGTGTGTTAGCATGACCACACATCCCAGAATGCCCGGGACTGTCCCTTATTGGAGGGTCTGTGTCCCGCGTCCCGGGTCACCCCCCACCGGGACAACAAAGAGTCCAGGAATGGAACAACACTCACCAGTCAAGCCAGCCAAAGAAATGCATTTGCTATATGGTCCTCATTGGCTGGCTGAGCCAGCCAATGAGGACCATATAGCAAATACATTTCATTGGTTGCATGGACTGGTGCGTTGGAGACAGCTGGGGTGGAGCAGGTATGCTGGGAACTCTTACTCTGTGTCAGCCTCAGAAAGATGGTCAGCGCCGGTGGGAGCCTCAGCCGCGAGACTAGGGTAACCACATGTCCCGGAATGGAAGAATGGAAATGTGGTCACCTTAGTGTGTTTATGTGTCTGTTCATGTATATGTGTGTGTGTGTGTATTTGGGCCTGTGTTTGCATCTGTATGTATATGCACAAGTATGTGTGTACTGAGCAGTGTGTTACACAATCCATTGGCACTCAAATGATACAATTTATTATGCCAAAATTATCTTATTGGGGGCATAATTTAACTTGGTTGATAGAAAAGTCTCCAGGGAATGTAGCATCCAAGTGGTTAACGTTGACCTATCAACTTAAAGTTGAACTTTCACATTTGAGATTCTGTTCCCATGTAAATAACAAGCTAAATCAAGTCTCAATAGTGTTTTGATTTTTTTGTATTTAAAGAAAATTGCTGTGCATATGCGTCACGTTAACCAAAAAAGATCATCATATGTTTAATTTTAGTACATATTGATACTTTTATTTCAGAAATGTGATGTGTCGGAGTGTAGCACTGTATGGTAACAAAGTTCCCAGTGCACTACAGACCTTAATTAGCATATGACTCTGCACTGAGAGAGACTCTCACTTTGACTGCTGTTCTTTCTGCTTAACATGATAAATAGGTGGTCTGAAATTAAAGCGGAACTACCACCCGACACAATGTTTACCTTCACTATGTCCCCATCTGGTGACTAGCTGCTTAGTAGCGCTAGTCGCCAGAATAATTACCTTATTTAATACATTTCGGTTCTCTTCCCCAGCTGTCAGGCAGGACGGAGCGCGGACATCTTGCCACTGTGACGTCCGCGTGCCTGCGCTGTCAGTCCCAGCCGGGTCTAGGAGGCATTGCTAGGAGCCATTAGGCTCCGGCTGGGACTGACAGCGCAGGCGCGCGGACGTCACAATAGTAAGATGTCCGCGCTCCGTCCTGCCTGTCACCCATGGAAGAGAGCAGAAATCTATTAAATCAGGTAATTATTCTGGCAACTAGCGCTACTGAGCAGCTAGTCGCCAGATGTGGACTTAGTGAAGCTAAAGATTGTGTCGGGTGGTAGTTCCGCTTTAAGTTTTCAAACGTGCAGGCTTGAATTCAATGTGTCAGGTCCACTTAAACCCTTTCACTGCCAGAGCAATGCAATGGATAGCTCTCTGGCATTCAAAGGGTTAAAAGGAAGGCAAAGTTGCTTAAAGGGATAGTAATACTTTGTTTTAACTTTATTTATTTTGTAGACATTAAAAAAACATGAAGAATGATGTAAGTCTTATCTCTCAAACCTTTATGGTTTATGAGATATTCACAAGCAAAGTTTCCCCTCCCGCCCCTTTTACCTAGTGTAAGCCATCTCTTCTCAGATGTGGAATGCAGTCCATAGACCAGACAGATAACAGAAGGGGACAATCTTCTTCCTATGAGAACAATGAAGGCCCTGCCCCCTTGACAAGTTTTTCAGGTTTTTCCCTTATCTTAATTGAAGATTGTCCCTCTCTGCAGTCTACCTGGGCACCTCCCTTCTGATTGTATCTCTTCAACCAAGGAGCAGGAGCAAAGTTCATAGCGGGCATTGGGATTTTCTAGTGAAGTAAGTGGGGGTTATTATTAGAAATTAATTTCCCTTTAAATATGTTTCTCTTATGAGAAAGGGCATGTTATAACATTCGTATTTCCCTTTAAAAATACGTTCTTTTCTTATGAGAAAGGGCATGTTATAACATTCGTAGAGACACATTGTAAATTCTTTTATATCCCACAGGGACAAACCTAAGTTTTCAAGAGGCTGATCTCCTCCAAAAAAATAAGTATGCAATCCCTTTCAATGTCAGAAGAGGGCACAAAGCAGTTTTGTGTACATGAGCATTGACCAAACGTAGACGACATGTGGATCTTCTCCTGCTGTTGCTGGACTGCAGTTCCTACATTTACAGCCAGAAATGACTGGCTGGGGATGATAGGACTTGTAGTCCATCAACATGTGAGACTGGAGTTATATTCCAACAGCAGCTGCATGAGGGCCATCTGCATTTTGCCCACCCAGGCAGCAAAAAGTCTTTCTCATTAATTAGCTTCTAAAATGTTATGTCTCTCTCAGAACTGATAGAGGGCAAAAAAGAGCAAAAGAGGTTTCTGGGCGAGTGGAAACCTCTCTGGGTTTGCCTTTAAAGGGATAGTAATGTTTCACAAAAAACCAGCTCCAAGTAATCTTAATAGTACTCAGGCCATGGAGAATGTTATTTCAATACTGTCAGAGTTGTAGTTCAAGAATAATTGAATGATAAAGTATCCCCCTCCCACCCTTTTTACTGATGTAACACTGCTCACCTCAGAGCAGCAAGACTGTCTAGATGGATCGCAGAGAGGGACAATCTTCAATGGTCATAAGGAAAAACCTGAAAAACCTGTCAAGGGAGGCAGGGTTTTCCTTATGTTCACACTAAGAAGATTGTCCCTTGCTGCAACCTGTCTGGTCAAGAGACCAGAATCCACATCTGAGTTGGCTTACACTAGGTAAAAGGGGAGGGAGGGGGATACTTTTTCATTCAGCTACTCTTGAACTACAACTCTGACAGTACTGAAATAACAGTTTCCATGGCCCAAACACTATGAAGATTAATTGGAGCTGCTTTTAGTTTGAAACAGAGGCAGATTAACACTCCACGAGGCCCTAGGCAAGGTATCAATTTGCCCCCCCCCATACCTCTCTAACTTTGGCTACCTACACATTGTTTAGTTTACACTACAGTTTTGTAGGCACTATCACTCAAAGGATTATCCAATGACTGAATAACCCTTTGAGTGCCTGTGCCCACAAAACTGTAGTGTAAACTAAATACTGTGTATGTAGTCAGGGTTAGGGAGGAAACCCATGATACATTACTTAATTTTTGTCCTCTCTCTGCCCCCTGGGCCAGTCTGCCTCTGGTATGGAGATTCCTGTAAGAGATGCCACCACCAGCTCCATTTTGCCCCCATCAGCTCCAGCTTGCTTCCACCAGCTCCAACTTGCCCCCACCAGCTTCACTTTGCCCCCATCAGCTCCACTTTGCCCCCTATCAGCTCCAACTTGTCCCCCACCAGCTCCAACTTGCCCCCACCAGCTTCACTTTGCCCCCATCAGCTCCACTTTGCCCCCTATCGGCTCCAACTTGTCCCCCACCGGCTCCAACTTGCCCCCCATCAGCTCCAACTTGTCCCCCACCAGGTCCAACTTGTCCCCCATCAGCTCCAACTTGTCCCCCATCAGCTCCAACTTGTCCCCCACCAGGTCCAACTTGTCCCCCACCAGCTCCAACTTGTCCCCATCAGCTCCAACTTGTCCCCCACCAAGTCCAACTTGTCCCCCATCAGCTCCAACTTGCCCCCCATTACAAACCTGTAGCTGCTGGAGCTCCCGCGTGGTCTTCTCTTCAGTAATGCAGAGCGTGCTGGGCGATGTTGACTCCCAGCACACTCTGCATTAGTAAAGAGGTGATGAGGGAGCACTGTAGCTACACAGACCTGACTGCGTCGCGGTGCCTGGCAGAGGAGTCCTGCTAGCAGGAACGGCATTCCCACGCGTTCCTGGAGGACTCGTTGAGACGGTTGAATGCAGGAATGAGGATTCCTCCGGGCCCCCTCATTGGACTGGGGCCTTGGCAGGTGCCTTGTGCTCCTTGCCTGTAATCCGGCTCTGGTTTGAAACATTACTATCTCACTAACATAGTAACATAGCTAATGAGATCCACTTAGCTTCCTCCTGTAGAAGGAGCTTCTCCTGATTGCCTCTCTTACTTAGTGGGACCACATGGTTCAAAATCTGAAAATACTATTGTGCAGCAGTGTGCCCAAATCTAATGAAGCGTCACTGTTGGGGTACACTGTTGGTATCTTCTTACATTCATTAATTATTTATTTTTTGTTTCTTATTGTTTTTGCCTCATAGGGGAGACCACAAAGACACTCAAAAACATATGCAGTGTGGTTACTCAAACATGTGTAGAAGTTCTTAGTTTGAAATTGTTTTTTAGTGCCTTAATCTGAAATTGATTTTTTTGTAAAACATTAACCAAATCAACCTTGGACTTATTTTAACTGCATTGGAGAAGTCTAGTGAGTGTTTCCTTTCCCCTGTAAGTATGATATATGCATCTAATTTTAGATTACACACAGGTTACGTACTTGTCAGTTGAGCGTGCTGCTTCACCTTTGATTACACGGTATCTTTTTCCCCTTTAATGTTATAGGGCTTTTCCTGCAGAGCAAAACAAGTGCATTCCCATGGCTGGCAGTTGTTTTCTTCAAACCTTATAACATTTCAGACTGTGAGGAAGTATCAGCTTTGTTACTTCCTGAAAGTTCAGACTGTAAGGAAGTATCAGCTTTGTTACTTCCTGAAAGTTCAAACTGTCAGGAAGTATCAGCTTTGTTACTTCCTGAAAGTTCAAACTGTAAGGAAGTATCAGATTCATTGCTTCCATTAAAGTGGAACTTTCACCCCAGTTAAAGTGAATATACATGCAATCCTCAGTTGCCGTGTAACACACACGCACTTTTTTTTTTTTGAGCGCTCTGTAAAGTATCATCTTCTTTTGTACAGTGTACGGAATTTAGCTCTGTGCGGTACAAGCTGTACCGCACGGTTTATTAGTACCTCCCTTCACTGCATAATTACAGCCCACTGAGGAATATCTCGGCTCTCAGAGGGAGAGCGTGCAAAACGCGTCGTACTTGCAATGCCCATTAACAAGGACGTCAGACACATGTCTGCGCTCTGTCTCCCGATTCCTCTGTAGGGCATGTATTGTGCAGGCATGGGGGGACATTTATTTAAAGGGATAGTAATACTTCGTTTTATCTTTATTTTAGTTTGTAGGCATTAAAAAAACATGAAGAACGATATAAGTCTTATCTCTCAAACTTTTATGGTTTGAGAGATATTCACAAGCAAAGTTTCCCCTCCCGCCCCTTTTACCTTGTGTAAGCCATCTCTTCTCAGATGTGGAATCTGGTTGTAAGACCAGACAGAAGGGGACAATCTTCTTCCTATGATAGCAATGAATGCCCTGCCCCCCTTGACAAGCTTTTCAGGATTTTCCCTTATCTTAATTGAAGATGGTCCCTCTCTGCAGTCTACCTGGGCATCTCCCTTCTGATCTGGCTGAGCAGTGTTACATCAGTAAAAGGGGCGGGAGGGGGACACTTTATCATTGAATTACTCTGGAACTACAACTCTGACAGAATTGAAATAATACTCTCCAAAGTCCAAATACAATGATGGTTAATTAGAGCTGCTTTTATTATGAACCATTTTACTATCCCTTTAACTTTAAACTGTATTTTTGATGTCTGCAAGATTAATAAAGATATTTGGAGGGGGGTGTTGTACAAGGTGATAGTTCCACTTTAAAGTTCATACTTACAGGAAGTAATAAAAGTTTAACTCTAACATTCTATGGAGAACTGTGACTCACCTACCCCATAGAAAGCAACAGAGTAACTATCAGAAATGTAGCTAATGTTGAGGGCAATATTACTATATAAAAACTAACAGTTTAAATTGTTTTACCTCTAGAAAGACCCTTCTCCCAGAAGTGGGAGTACATTTGTTTACTCAGAAGGAAAATATATAGAATGCATGTTTTTATTTACATAAAAAAATACTGCTCCTTTAAATCAATGGGGAAATTTGGGGAAACTGTATTCTCCTTTATTGTGTAGACGGCTTTCCCCAGAATCGCTCCACATATATTTTGTGCATCAGGCCAAGTGGGTGTCATTCATCAAGAGAAAGAAGTGTAATTCTGAGCCAAACCACATGCCCCATGATGGTGGTAGGGAGTGTGTGTGGGGGGGAGGATATGACAATACACCTTAATTTAAAAGAGGCTTTAAAGGGATAATAATACTTCATTATTACTACCCCCCATGTTGTAGCCCTTGAAATTCTGACTTCAACGACACCAGCGGTGTCTCTCAAACCTTTATGGTTTGAGAGATATCCACTTTCAAAGTTCCCTCTTTTTGGCTTTTCCCCTGACTACAGCGTTCTAGCTGAGAGCAGGGGAATCCTGTCAGTGAGCAAGTGGCGGCTCTGCAGGAGTGCTGAGATCGCATTACAGACACAGAAATCCTTCACTAAAATGGTCTTCTACTTGTGCTTGGTTTGCAAGCACACGTAGAAGACCATTTTAGTGAAGGATTTCTGTTTCTATATAAAGAGATCTCAGCACTGCTGCAGAGCCGCTGTCGGTCCCGGGACCAGATTCCCCTGCTGTCAGATAGGATGCTGACGTCAGGGGAGAGGGAACTTTGAAAGCGGATTTCTCTCAAACAATAAAGGTTTGAGAGATGCCGCTGGTATAGTTGAATTCAGTATTTTAAGGGCTACAACATGGGGGATAGTAATAATGAAATATTACTATCCCTTTAAACCACTTGAATGCACCTCTTTCACATTCAAGGGATACAAATCTTTATTTAAATCAATGACAATTTTCATCACTCTGCCCACAGTGCTTGGATTACTTGTAGCTTGATGAACAAAACCCACTCTTTGAATAATGAAAGAATAGTCTTGTACAATAGTTTTCTTTTTACCATTTGAACGAGGCTTACGAATAACAAATGGTTGGGGCAATTGTAAGCTTTGATTCTTTGTAGGAGGACAAGTAGTTGAACCTGTTTGGAACAAGTTCCTATAGTAATTGGTTTGTCTTGCGTTTCTTATCAATTTGTTTGAATACGTGTAAAAAAAAATAACAGTTTATAAATGTTCAGTTTACAAATGATAATTGCAGAAACAGGCACTTATAGTAAAAGAAAAAAGATAACGTTGTTTTATTGACATTAAATTATTAAAAGAAATTGTTAAAAAAATGATGTCATAAAATTGTAAGGCTTTAGTTACTAAATAGAGGTTTAGTGTGGGGTGTAGATCTTCCATTTGTTTGAATTTTGTTTAACCCTTTGAGGACAAGAGCTTTGTGCAATACATTGGTTTCCAATAGGTTGCACACCCCTCCTCAAAGGGTAAGGAGCTTGTTCTTTCACATTAAAACAGACTTGGGAACCTGTGAGAATGTCACAATAAGGTGCTTGTTAGGATACTCATCCGTCACTGTTACTTTTATGTGAGCTTGGCCTGACAGGAACACCCTGTAGAGACAGAAATGAGAGTTAAAAAAAATGTAATTTAATACAATCATTTACCTCATTCACTTATCATGAAGGTATTAGACATTTCATGGGCTATGTTGGAGAGGTAAGCAGCAAGTTTAAAGGGGAACATTCACATCAGAAAAAGGTTTTACCATATGTTTACTTATGTAACTAGTATTAGGAAACATGCTTTTTAAATGAAAGGCGGAACAAGCAGCATATTACACTACAACTCCCATCATCCTTTCCTCGGAGCCATAACCTCTTGCCAATCTTGCAGAACGCTACCTGGCTCTATCTTACCACTCTGCCCTGTCATTGTAAGCCATTTGGGCCAAGTAGCACAGGAGTTAAAAATCAGAAAGTGCTGGCACCTTAAAAATAAGCTCTATCAGCATGTGACCAGCTCATAGTGCAGCAGACCCTGCTTTTTTGCAGGGCGAGATTCTCATGTTGCCATTTTTAACATGGCGACCTGGTTAATGCTGCTTCTAGCCACACGCTGTTTTTCATGAAACTTTTTAAATGGATACCGTTATCAGGACAGGAGAACAGGTTATGTCATCAAATGATAAATCTATCTATCTATCTATCTATCTATCTATCTATCTATCTATCTATCTACCTATCATTGCAGCTCAAACTTGAATTTTTTTGGGGGGGTGCAGTACATCTCCATGGTCTGTCATTTCATGGTGGTGCGGTGGATACAGCAGTGTAAGGATAGCTCAGGCCATTGAGTTACTGTGCCCTCCCCCCAAAATGTAAGTTTGAGCCTCAATAACATTTGAATAAAACATTGCTCAGAAGATGGAGTACCTGTGTATTTCTTACTCAGCAAGATAAACACTGCAATGTATATGATCACTGAGGAAGATATGATTGTTTGTTACAGGACTTAAAGAGATAACAGTGTCAGAATATAAAAATACATAGGATTGTATGTTGTCATTGTTATACAGATAAACATGAAAACATCTCTCTTATATACAAGTACATATTACATTGTTTAGCATGGAAATCAGATAAGGAAGCTTGGTCCAGACTCCCGTTCTTTGATCAGTCAATACTGTAAATTCCTTCCTTTGAGGGGTCAAGATATTTACTATACCAGGGGGACAGTTGTAATGGTTAATCCACAATGTTATAATGTGACACTAATTCTGTGTCTCTATTCAAACCATAATTCAAAGCTTTAAATTGGATCATTAATTTAACCCCTTAAGGACCTATGATGGTCCTGGACCGTTATGGAATTCTGGGCTTCCCGAGCGGCTGCACGCTGTTCAGGGAGTCTGGAATCAGATCGCGCCAAAAAAAAAAAAAAAATGCTCCGTGGTCCTTAAGTGACCACAAAGTATGTGCACGGCCGGTCCTTAAGGGGTTAACCTCACATATTTTTCTCTCTGTGTGTGAAACAGTCCCATAAGTACAGTCAGTTTAATGTCCTTGACACTGTGTCCATTTTGGCAGAAATGTTCTCCCACTGGTGTCTCTGTCTTGTTAACACTGGATCTGTGGAATTAAACCTTTTATGTAATGGCTGTCCAGTTTCACCCTCATAAAGAGCTATTGGGCATTTTGCACACGTGATGAGGAATATTACATTGGATGATTTGCAGGTGAAGGTACCATTGATCTTATGGTGTAACTGGGTGTTTGAAATAGGTACCTTGTATCACGGTGCCCGTGATTGCCCTCTATGATCGCTGTGCTGCGTTGCAGGCGACATTGTCATTACTTCCTGGTTGTCTCACTTAGGCGCATTCGCTATTCTTATAGGCTGATGGTAATTGCCAGAATGAGTCTCTGCCTACATGCTAGACCTTATAGGCCTCAGCCTGCCAGTATTCCTTTGCCCTTTCTTGTTGCACCTGTGCGCTAAGCTCTTGTGTTATTCCGATGCTCTGATTCTGTGTATGACTCCTGCCTACGTTTGACTCCGGCTACGTTTGATCCCTAAGTTGCCTTCCACTCCAGTTTGACTCTTGGCTCCATCTGACTACCCGCTCCAGTCTGACCCTTCGCTCCGTCTGACTACCCGATCTGGTCTGACTCCTGGCTTTGGCTGACTACCCGATCCGGTCTGACTCCGGATCCGGCTGACTATCCGATCGTTTTCTACCCTTGGCCTACTGTCTCCGCTTGCGCTTACCGTGCTTTGTTGTTTCCTCCGGTTGAAGCGGTGCTCACAGTACCTTGTTTCCAGTGCCACAGCTTCAGCGACGCTAGGCATCTTTCCATGCATCATCTGCAGGCAAGAGGTGTCAAGCATGCTGCAGGCCTCTGTTTTATGTATGTTTGTTTCCTGTAGTCTCCTCCTACCTACTTCCTCCCTCTAGCTGCTCCTCCTACCTACTTCCTGTGGAGGGGTTTAAAGGGCAGACGGAGTCCTGACTCAGTCACCCTTACCTTGTTGTTCTGAGCAGTTCTTTTCTAGTATTCCTGATTCCTGTGTATGATCCGGCTTGTCTGTCCATCCATTCTGGTGTTGACCTGTGGCTCTGTCTGACTATTCTCCTTGGCGTTCCGATTTGGCTCAGATATACTTTGTGGTGTAAACCTGTGGCTCTGGCTGACTACCTGCTTCGTGTATGACCTAGGCTTGTCTGACTACCCACTCTGGTGTTGACCTGGGGCTCTAGCCACTGCGCATCCAACATACATACGCTCCAGTGAATATCCCATCTGGTGCAAACCTGTGGCTCTGGCTGACTACCCGCTCCGTGTATGACCTAGGCTTGTCTGACTACCCACTCTGGTGTTGACCTGGGGCTCTATCCACTGCGCATCCAGCATTCCATCGCTTCTGTGGATATCCTTTCTGGTGCAAACCTGTGGCTCTGGCTGACTACCCGCTCCGTGTATGACTTTGGCTCGTCTGACTGTCCTATCTGGTTCTTACTAGAAGGCTCTGTCTGTTCACTCAGTCTGTTGGTTCCGTTATTCAGACATCCTTCCTAGTACTGACCTGGGGCTCTAGCAGACTCCTAGCTTCTGACTGCAGGCTGAGTCAGTATCTCTTGGGCGTTACCTTACCGCAAGACTCCAGCAGGCTGAGGCCTAGTCTCGGACAGTGTGGTGCAGAGATTGGGAGACTGCTATTCCTGATACAGTGCTCGCCGTTCCAATCACCCACTGTGTGTTTATTTATATATTGCATTACTGTCATTATTCTCATAATAAAGGTTCTATTAACTATACCGTCTGACTCCTGGTTTTGCTTGACAACCGTAACACTGCGTCAGACCTTGTCTCTGGCATTCCTGTTCTACCTGTTGCCGGTTAGAGCCATTGGGTATATCCTAGCTTTCTAGGAATCTCAGTCACCATTGCCTGTAGGTTCACCCTAGCGTTCTAGGGAGCTCAGTCATCATTGCCTACTCTCCCTAGCATTCTAAGGAGCTCAGTCACCATTGCCTACTCTCCCTAGCGTTCTAGGGAGTCCTTTCTCTGTTGCCTTGTAGTACCCTAGCGTTCTAGGGGAAATCCTTTCGTTTTGCCTGGGCATTTCAGCTTCTCCTGCACTAGTAGCTACTGCTATCTTTGCTACCATTGCATACTATAGTAAGAGTGGTATCAGCCTCCGTGCAGTCAGTGGATCCTGCTCTGTCTCCATACTTTGCTAGTGAGGGTTGGGGAAGTGCTTAGGCACTGTCTTCACACCTGGTCCTGTGAGGGTTGGGGAAGTGCTATTCGTATTTATTCTGTTCTTATTTTAATAAAGATATTGATTTTACTGTATCTGTACTTGTCAGTGTCGTTATTCCACAGTCACCCCGTGACACCTTGTCAGTGGTGTAAATGTGTGCACAAGTTTTACACCTCCTCTGTAGGCAGGGAAATGTGCCATTTTTGTATTATTATTCAGGGCACTCCATCAGTTGTTTTAAATAGGGAGGCTGTTGGACCCCTCAGAGGAAGACTGCAATTTACAGCACTCCCCTCTACCATTAGCTGATCAAAGAACCTGGGTCTGGACTGAACTTCCTTATCTGATTTCCATTCTAAACAATGTAATGTGCAGTTGTCCTTAACCCCTTCGCGTCCTGTGACGTACCCGGACCGTCACGCTGGTCCGGCACTTAAGGACCAGTGACGGTCCTGGTACGTCACGTACTTTTACTCACCGCGCTCCTGCAGGAGCGCGGTGAGTAATACCGTGGACTGAAATTGATCGCTCCAAGACCGGAGCAATCTCTTTCAGTCCTCCTTTCGATGTGCCGCCCCACGTGATCAGTCACGTGGGACGGCGCGTCGAACGCATCTATCTGGTCCTTAAAGGACCAGACACCGCGGGATCGTCGGACCCCAAGGGGTTAAAGGGATAGTAATGTTTCATAATAAAAGCAGATCTAATTAATCATCATAGTATTTGGACTTTGGAGAGTGTTATATCAATTCTGTCAGAATTGTAGTACAAGAGTAAAGTATCCCCCTTCCGTCTCTTTTACTGATGTAACACTGTTCAACCAGAGCAGAAGGGAGGTGCCCAGGTAGACTGCAGAGAGGGACAATCTTCAATTAAGATAAGGGAAAAACCTGAAAAACTTGTCAAGGGGGGCAGGGCTTTCATTTTTCTCATAGGAAGAAGATTGTCCCCTTCTGTTATCTGTCTGGTCTATGGACTGGATTCCACATCTGAGAAGAGATAGCTTACACTAGGTAAAAGGGACAGGAGGGGAAACTTTGCTTGTGATTATCTCTCAAACCATAAAGGTTTGAGAGATAAGACTTATAATTGTTCTTCATGTTTTTTTTAATGCCTACAAAATAAAATAAAGATAAAACGAAGTATTACTATCCCGTTAAGAGTGAAGTTTTCATATTTATCTGTATAACATGCCTGAAGAAGAGACCTAAGAAGTCTTGAAAGCTTGCACCCTAAATCTGCTTAGTTAGGCAATAAAGGTATCACCTTGACTATATTTGCCTCAGTAATACCTGACATTCAGCATAAATAAAAGTATGTTTATGCGTATCACTATGTTGATAAGGATTTGGGGGGGGGGGGTAATTCTGATGAAAGTTCCGCTTTCATTTTGGAGAATCAGTCCACATAGAACTGATCTATAGAGCGCATTAGGATTTCTGACCATTTTATAGAAAGTGGTGAAGTCATTATTAACCCTTTGAGTGTCAGAGGGGTATGCAACGCATTGCAAAGCAATGCGTTACATACCCCTCTGGCACTTAAAGGGTTAAGATGTGATAGTGTTTCTATAAAGGGGAAGATATGCTCCTGGAATAAGTGACTCTTAGTTTTTTTCATTTCTTACAGATTAATTTAGCGAGACAGGAGTCATTCATGCAGCAGTCAGGTATATCTACAATTGATTTTTCTTTTTATATATGTTGCATTTTGCCGTTTCCCGTTTATGTAGATCTCTATTCAGTCCTGATTGTAGGTCACACCTCCTCACAGCAAACAATGGGCTTCAACTAGGGTGACCACGTTTAAAGGGATAGTAATACTTTGTTTTATCTTTATTTTATTTTGTAGGCATTAAAAAAACATGAAGAACGATATAAGTCTTATCTCTCAAACCTTTATGGTTTGAGAGATATTCACAAGCAAAGTTTCCCCTCCCACCCCTTTTACCTAGTGTAAGCCATCTCTTCTCAGATGTGGAATCCAGTCCATAGACCAGACAGATAACAGCAGGGGACAATCTTCTTCCTATGAGAACAATGAAAACCCTGCCCCCTTGACAAGTTTTTCAGGTTTTTCCTGGGCACCTCCCTTCTGATCTGGCTGAGCAGTGTTACATCAGTAAAAGGGGAGGGAGGGGGATACTTTGTCATTGAATTACTCTTGAACTACAACTCTGACATAATTGAAATAACACTCTCCAAAGTCCAAACACAATGATGGTTAATTAGAGCTGCTTTTATTATGAACCATTTTACTATCCCTTTAACTTTAAACTGTATTTTTGATGTCTGCAAGATTAATAAAGATATTTGGAGGGGGGTGTTGTACAAGGTGATAGTTCCACTTTAAAGTTCATACTTACAGGAAGTAATAAAAGTGTAACTCTAACATTCTATGGAGAACTGTGACTCACCTACCCCATAGAAAGCAACAGAGTAACTATCAGAAATGTAGCTAATGTTGAGGGCAATATTACTATATAAAAACTAACAGTTTAAATTGTTTTACCTCTAGAAAGACCCTTCTCCCAGAAGTGGGAGTACATTTGTTTACTCAGAAGGAAAATATATAGAATGCATGTTTTTATTTACATAAAAAAATACTGCTCCTTTAAATCAATGGGGAAATTTGGGGAAACTGTATTCTCCTTTATTGTGTAGACGGCTTTCCCCAGAATCGCTCCACATATATTTTGTGCATCAGGCCAAGGGGTTGTCATTTATCAAGAGAAAGAAGTGTAATTCTGAGCCAAACCAAATGCCCCATGATGGTGGTAGGGAGTGTGTGTGGGGGAGGATATGACAATACGCCTTGATTTAAAAGAGGCTTTAAAGGGATAGTAATACTTCATTATTACTATCCCCCATGTTGTAGCCCTTAAAATTCTGAATTCAATGACACCAGCGGTGTCTCTCAAACCTTTATGGTTTGAGAGATAGTCATTTTCAAAGTTCCCTCTTTTTGGCTTTTCCCCTGACATCAGCATTCTAGCTGAGAGCAGGGGAATCTGGTCAGTGAGCAAGTGGCGGCTCTGCAGGAGTGCTGAGATCGCTCTACAGACACAGAAATCCTTCACTAAAATGGCCTTCTACTTGTGCTTGGTTTGCAAGCACATGTAGAAGACCATTTTAGTGAAGGATTTCTGTTTCTATATAAAGAGATCTCAGCACTGCTGCAGAGCCGCCGCCGGTCCTGGGACCAGATTCCCCTGCTGTCAGATAGGATGCTGAAGTCAGGGGAGAGGGAACTTTGAAAGCGGATTTCTCTCAAACCATAAAGGTCTGAGAGATGCCGCTGGTATAGTTGAATTCAGTATTTTAAGGGCTACAACGTGGGGGATAGTAATAATGAAATATTACTATCCCTTTAAAACACTTGAATGCACCTCTTTCACATTCAAGGGATACAAATCTTTATTTAAACCAATGACAATTTTCATCACTCTGCCCACAGTGTTTGGATTACTTGTAGCTTGATGAACAAAACCCACTCTTTGAATAATGAACGAATAGTCTAGTACAATAGTTTTCTGTTTACCATTTGAAAGAGGCTTACGAATGACAAATGGTTGGGGCAATTGTAAGCTTTGATTCTTTGTAGTAGGACAAGTTGTTGAACCTGTTTGGAACAAGTTCCTATAGTAATTTGTCTTGTGTTTCCTATCAATTTGTTTAATTACGTGTAAAAAAAAAAAAATGACAATTTATAAATGTTCGGTTTACAAACGATAACTGCAGAAACAGGCATTTATAGCAAAAGAAAAAAAGATATTGTTTTATTGACATTAAATTATTAAAGGAAATTAAAAAAAAAAATGACGTCATAAAAATTGTAAGGCTTTAGTCACTAAACAGAGGTTTAGTGTGCGGTGTAGATCTTCCATTTGTTTGAATTTTGTTTAACCCTTTGAGGACAAGAGCTTTGTGCAATACATTGGTTTCCAATAGGTTGCACACCCCTCCTCAAAGGGTAAGGAGCTTGTTCTTTCACATTAAAACAGACTTGGGAACCTGTGAGAATGTCACAATAAGGTGCTTGTTAGGATACTCATCCGTCACTGTTACTTTTATGTGAGCTTGGCCTGACAGGAACACCCTGCAGAGACAGAAATGGGAGTTAAAAAAATGTAATTTAATACAATCATTTACCCCATTCACTTATCATGAAGGTATTAGACATTTTATGGGCTATGTTGGAGAGGTAAGCAGCAAGTTTAAAGGGGAACATTCACATCAGAAAAAGGTTTTACCATATGTTTACTTATGTAACTAGTATTAGGAAACGTGCTTTTTAACCCCTTGCGGACCACGGGGCATTTTTTTTTTTATTAGCGCTTCCAGTTCAGGACTTCCAGAGCGGCATGCAGCCGCGACGGGAGCCCAGAACGCCATGCCGTGCCAGGACCGTCATTGGTTCTTAAGTGCCGGACCGCCGTGATGGTCCTGGCACGGCAATGGTCCTTAAGGGGTTAAATGAAAGGCAGAACAAGCAGCATATTACACTACAACTCCCATCATCCTTTCCTCGGAGCCATAACTTCTTGCCAATCTTGCAGAACGCTACCTGGCTCTATCTTACTGCTCCGCCCTGTCAATGTAAGCCATTTGGGCCAAGTAGCACAGGAGTTAAAAATCAGAAAGTGCTGGCACCTTAAAAACAAGCTCTATCAGCATGTGACCAGCTCGTATTGCAGCAGACCCTGCTTTTTTGCAGGGCGAGATTCTCATGTTGCCATTTTTAACATGGAGACGTGGTTAATGCAGCTCCTAGCCGCATGCTGTTTTTCATGCGACTTTTTAAATGGATACCGTTATCGGGACAGGAGAACAGGTTATGTCATCAAATGACAAATCTATCTATCTATCTATCTATCTATCTATCTATCTATCTATCTATCTATCTATTATTGCAGCTCAAACTTGAATTCTTTTTGCAGTACACCTCCATGGCCTGTCATTTTATGGTGGTGCAGTGGCTACAGCAGTGTAAGGATAGCTCAGGCTATTGAGTTACTGTGCCCTCCCCCCAAAATGTAAGTTTGAGCCTCAATAACATTTGAATAAAACATTGCTCAGAAGATGGAGTACCTGTGTATTTCTTACCCAGCAAGATAAACACTGCAATGTAGATGATCACTGAGGCAGATATGATTGTTTGTTACAGGACTTAAAGAGATAAGTGTCAAAATATAAAAATACATAGGATTGTATGTTGTCATTGTTATACAGATAAACATGACAACATCTCTCTTATATACAAGTACATATTACATTGTTTAGCATGGAAATCAGATAAGGAAGCTTGGTCCAGACTCCCGTTCTTTGATCAGTCAATACTGTAAATTCCTTCCTTTGAGGGGTCAAGATATTTACTATCCCAGGGGGACTGGTGTAATGGTTAATCCACAATGTTATAATATGACACAAAAAGTCTGTGTCTCTATTCAAACCATAATTCAAAGCTTTAAATTGGATCATTAATTTAACCCCTTAAGGACCCATGATGGTCCTGGACCGTCATGGAATTCCAGGCTCCCCGAGCGGCTGCACGCTGTTCAGGGAATATGGAACCAGATCGCGCAAAAAAAAAAATGCTCCGTGTTCCTTAAGTGACCGCAAAGTACGTGCACTGCCGGTCTCTCTCTGTGTGAAACAGTCCCATAAGTACAGTCAATTTAATGTCCTTGACACTGTGTCCATTTTGGCAGAAATGTTCTCCTACTGGTGTCTCTGTCTTGTTAACACTGGATCTGTGGAATTACACCTTTTATGTAATGGCTGTCCAGTTTCACCCACATAAAGAGCTATTGGGCATTTTGCACACATGATGAGGAATATTACATTGGATGATTTGCAGGTGAAGGTACCATTGATCTTATGGTGTAACTGGGTGTTTGAAATAGGTACTTTGTATCATGGTGCCCGTGACTGCCCTCCGTGATCACTGTGCTGCGCTGCAGGCAACATTGCCATTACTTCCTGGTTGTCTCACTTAGGCGCATTCGCTATTCTTATAGGCTGATGGTAATTGCCAGAACGAGTCTCCGCCTACATGCTAGACCTTATAGGCCTCAGCCTGCCAGTACTCCTTTGCCCTTTCGTGTTGCACCTGTGCGCTAAGCCCTTGTGTTATTCCGATGCTCTGATTCTGTGTATGACTCCTGGCTACGTTTGACTCCGGTTACGTTTGATCCCTAAGTTGCCTTCCACTCCAGTTTGACTCTTGGCTCCATCTGACTACCCGCTCCAGTCTGACCCTTCGCTCCGTCTGACTACCCGATCTGGTCTGACTCCTGGCTTTGGCTGACTACCTGAGCCGGTCTGACTCCTGGCTTTGGCTGACTACCCGATCCGGTCTGACTCCGGATCTGGCTGACTATCCGATCGTTTTCTACCCTTGGCCTACTGTCTCCGCTTGCGCTTACCGTGCTTTGTTGTTTCCTCCGGTTGAAGCGGTGCTCACAGTACCTTGTTTCCAGTGCCACAGCTTCAGCGACTCTAGGCATCTTTCCATGCATCATCTGCAGGCAAGAGGTGTCAAGCATGCTGCAGGCCTCTGTTTTATGTATGTTTGTTTCCTGTAGTCTCCTCCTACCTACTTCCTCCCTCTAGCTGCTCCTCCTACCTACTTCCTGTGGAGGGGTTTAAAGGGCAGACGGAGTCCTGACTCAGTCACCCTTACCTTGTTGTTCTGAGTAGTTTGTTATCTAGTATTCCTGATTCCTGTGTATGATCCGGCTTGTATGTCCATCCATTCTGGTGTTGCTCTGTCTGACTATTCTCCTTGGCGTTCCGATTTGGCTCAGATATCCTTTGTGGTGTAAACCTGTGGCTCTGGCTGTCTACCTGCTTCGTGTATGACCTAGGCTTGTCTGACTACCCACTCTGGTGTTGACCTGGGGCTCTAGCCACTGTGCATCCAACATACATACGCTCCAGTGAATATCCCATCTGGTGCAAACCTGTGGCTCTGGCTGACTTCCCGCTCCGTGTATGACCTAGGCTTGTCTGGCTACCCACTCTGGTGTTGACCTGGAGCTCTATCCACTGCGCATCCAGCATTCCATCGCTTCAGTGGATATCCTTTCTGGTGCAAACCTGTGGCTCTGGCTGACTACCCGCTCCGTGTATGACTTTGGCTCGTCTGACTGTCTTATCTGGTTCTTACTTGAAGGCTCTGTCTGTTCACTCAGTCTGTTGGTTCCGTTATTCAGACATCCTTCCTAGTACTGACCTGGGGCTCTAGTACACTCCTAGCTACTGACTGCAGGCTGAGTCAGTATCTCTTGGGCGTTACCTTACCGTGAGACTCCAGTGGGCTGAGGCCTAGTCTCGGACAGTTGGGTGCAGAGATTGGGAGACTGCTATTCCTGATACAGTGCTCGCCGTTCCAATCACCCACTGTGTGTTTATTTATATATTGCATTACTGTCATTATTCTCATAATAAAGGTTCTATTAACTATACTGTCTGACTCCTGGTTTTGCTTGCCAACCGTAACACTGCGTCAAACCTTGTCTCTGGCATTCCTGTTCTACCTGTTGCCGGTTTGAACCATTGGGTATATCCTAGCTTTCTAGGAATCTCAGTCACCATTGCCTGTAGGTTCACCCTAGCATTCTAAGGAGCTCAGTCACCATTGCCTACTCTCCCTAGCGTTCTAGGGAGTCCTTTCTCTGTTGCCTTGTAGTACCCTAGCGTTCTAGGGGAAATCCTTTCGTTTTGCCTGGGCATTTCAGCTTCTCCTGCACTAGTAGCTACTGCTATCTTTGCTACCATTGCATACTATAGTAAGAGTGGTATCAGCCTCCGTGCAGTCAGTGGATCCTGCTCTGTCTCCATACTTTGCTAGTGAGGGTTGGGGAAGTGCTTAGGCACTGTCTTCACACCTGGTCCTGTGAGGGTTGGGGAAGTGCTATTCGTATTTACTCTGTTCTTATTTTAATAAAGATATTGATTTTACTGTATCTGTACTTGTCAGTGTCGTTATTCCACAGTCACCCCCGGACACCTTGTCAGTGGTGTAAATGTGTGCACAGGTTGTACACCTCCTCTGTAGGCAGGGAGATGTGCCATTTTTGTATTATTATTCAGGGCACTCCATCAGTTGTTTTAAATTGGGAGTCTGTTGGACCCCTCAGAGGAAGACTGCAATTTACAGCACTCTCCTCTACCATTAGCTGATCAAAGAACCTGGGTCTGGACTGAACTTCCTTATCTGATTTCCATTCTAAACAATGTAATGTCTACTTGTCCTTAAAGGCATAGTAATGTTTCATAATAAAAGCAGCTCTAATTAATCATCATAGTATTTGGGCCATAGAGAGTGTTATTTCAATGCTGTCAGAGTTGTAGTACAAGAGTAATTGAATGGTAAAGTATCCCCCTGTCACAGTTTGTTAAGACTCTCAGACGCAAAGTTAGGTAAAAACACAACTTTATTGAAAAGTTTAAGACAACCCTATAGGGTAACATACACGTTCATACATATATATTGTAATGACAGGAAACAAGCAATGGTAATAGCGATACAGGCTCTACCGGCCTTGCCAATATACCGGGCAAGGCAGCCAGGAATCTGGTACAAGGAATAGATAGGCTCTACCGGCCTTGCCAATATACCGGGCAAGGCAGCCTGGAAGCTGGTACAAGGAATAGATAGGCTCTACCGGCCTTGCCAATATACCGGGCAAGGCAGCCTGGAGACTAGTACACTGGGAATTAGTAGGCTGTACCGGCCCTGCCAATATACCGGGCAAGGCAGCCTATAGACAGACAGCAAGTATAAAGGCTCTACCGGCCTTGCCAATACCGGGTAAGGCAACCCAAGATGGTACAGCGAGGAATAGGTTCTACCGGCCTTACCAATATACCGGGCAAGGCAGCCTAATACGGAGTGGGTGGCAACCACTAAAGCCTCAGTGACTGGCTAGGTGGTAACAACAGTCACAAGGATGACATGCAGAGGCTAAGGAGTTAAAGTGGCAAGACAAGAAAATTACAGGAGACCACCAGTACCCACGTACTGGGTAACCAATCTCTCATCCGGTGCAACAGCAGCCGGTGAATAGGAGCGAGCTAGTACCCACGTATTATAATCATAAACTGTACCGGTGCAACGGCAGCCGGTATGTGGTGGAGCGAACCAGTACACGCGTACTGGGGAAACCGTCTCTCTTCCGGTGCACAGCAACCGGTAGAATGTAAGCAGACCAGTACCCGCGTACTGGGAGCACAAATCTCTATAGGTGCAACGGCAGCCGGATGGTTATGGAGCAAACCAGTACCCACGTACTGGGGACACAATATACAATGTGCAACAGCAGCCGGGTGGCTGTGGAGCAAACCAGTACCCGTGTACTGGGGACACAATATGCAACAGCAGCCGGGTGGCTGTGGAGCAAACCAGTACCCGTGTACTGGGGACACAATATGCAACAGCAGCCGGGTGGCTGTGGAGCAAACCAATACTCACGTACTGAAACACAAATCTCTATCGAAGCAATAGTAGCCAGGTGGCTATGAAGCAAACCAGTACCCGCGTACTGGGGACGCAATGCACAACGTGCAACAGCAGCCGGGTGGCTGTGGAGCAAACCAGTACCCACGTACTGGAACACAAATATCTATCAGTGCAATAACAGCCGGGTGGCTGTGGAGCGAACCAGTACCCGCGTACTGGAGCAACCAGCAAGGAGTAGAAATGTCGCCAAGGCGACTAGGGAGGACAGCCGACTACAGGCGATACTGGATAGGAGCTCAGCAGATGGAAACGACTACAGGCGATACTGGATCAGGAGCTCAGCAGATGGAAACAGGAACCAGCACTCAGACAATCAACCGGATCAGGAACGGCAGCAGGGACTGGCAGCATGAAGCAGCGACACAACGGCAACCTCAACCGGATCAGGAACGGAAACAGGAACCAATGGACAGGTAACTCAGGAACTTGACGATCTCAGGTAGCAGGAACATAACCAAGGGCCCAGGAAGCTCAGGAACACAATGGAGATTCGAGCAGCAATGAGACAACACGAAAGGGTAACCAAAGGGTCCCAGACTCAGTCTAAATAGGCAATGCAGGGCGGGCTGAACACAGACAGCCAATGGAGAGCCCCCTACAGGTAAATGACACACAAAGGCAGCAATACCCCCTCCCGTCCCTTTTACTGATTTAACACTGCTCACCTCAGAGCAGAAGGGAGGTGCCCAGGTAGATTGCAGAGAGCGGCAATCTTCAATTAGGATAAGAGAAAAACCTGAAAAGCTTGTCAAGGGGGACAGGGCTTTCATTGTTCTCATAGGAAGAAGATTGTCCCCTTCTGTTATCTGTCTGGTCTATGGACTGCATTCCACATCTGAGAAGAGATGGCTTACACTAGGTAAAAGGGGCGGGAGGGGAAACTTTGCTTGTGAATATCTCTCAAACCATAAAGGTTTGAGAGATAAGACTTATATGATTCTTCATGTTTTTTTAATGCCTACAAAATAAAATAAAGATAAAACTAAGGATTACTATCCCTTTAAGAGTGATGTATTCATATTTATCTGTATAACATGCCTGAAGAAGAGACCTAAGAGGTCTTGAAAACTTGCACCCTAAATCTGCTTAGTTAGGCAATAAAGGTATCAACTTGACTATATTTGCCTCAATAATACCTGACTTATTCAGCATAAATAAAAGTATGTATATGCGTATCACTATGTTGATAAGGATTTGGGGGGGGGGGTGAAATTTTGATGAAAGTTCTGTTTCATTTTGGAGAATCAGTCCACATAGAACTGATCTATAGAGCGCATTAGGATTTCTGACCATTTTATAGAAGGTGGTGGTCATTATTAACCCTTTGAGTGCCAGAGGGGTATGCAACGCATTGAAAAGCAATGCGTTGCATACCCCTCTGGCACTTAAAGGGTTGAGATGTGTTAGTGTTTCTATAAAGGAGAAGATATGCTCCTGGAATAAGTGACTCTTAGTTTTTTTCATCTCTTACAGATTAATTTACTGAGACAGGAGTCATTCATGCAGCAGTCAGAGAAAGAGGCAAAAGTGTGGGATCAAGAGTCAAGGAGGGGGAGAAAGGGGGAATCAAAAGGGAGAGAAAAAGCCAAGGCAAAAGGAGGGGGCTCAAGAGGGGGAGAATGAAGCAAAAGGTGGGAATCAAGAGGGGGAGAAAGAGGCAAAAGGGGAGAATCAAGAGTCTAGAGGTGGTGTGTGTGTGTGTGTGTGTGTGTATATAATATATATATGTGCTTTAGGTACTTGGAAAACTGGCAAATGACCTCAAAAAAAAAGTATTGGTAATTGGTATCGGTGAGTACTTGAAAAAAGTACAAGTACTCATACTCTTAAAAAAATTGGTATCGGTGCATCTCTACTAGTAGTGAACTATGCCAATGCTCCAATCCTCATAAATAAAATGATATAACTGTATATGACTGCTGTGCGAAGGACACTTCTCCCTGTACTGAATATCTCTCCTCTATGGGAAATGGAAAACCAATGTTCTTCCTCTGCATGAGGACATCATGGTCATAAGAAGCGACAAACCTTGGCATAGACTCTTACCTTCCCCACCAGTGTCCTGTTTACTTTCCACTTTTAAGGTGACCTCACAGCACATATTGCAGGATTTGCTGTCTTCTTCAGACAAACTTTTGACCCATAAGGTGTAAACTCCAGCATCTGATACAGTGATGTACTTTAGCTCTAAGGAACCATCCTCATTAAGTGAGGTTCTCCCAATATATTCTTCATTCTGGGTGATCACCTCACATGCCCCTTTCTGACAGTGGACCTTGATCACTTCATCATTCTCCAGCTTTTTCACCCAAGTCACCATCCAGTCCATGAAATTTTCTTTGGGACAGATTATAGAACATGGGAGAATGGCAATATCTCCCAAATGGGCGATGACCTCTTTATGGGGGCAAGGGCAGCATTTTGTTGCTGAAAGTGCAGAAGAGGAAATATAAGATATTTTTTCTTTATAGAAAACAAATGTAGTATATGGCTCTCTTATATTTATCACCTTAGTACACCTCCCCCTGTAGTCTATAACTAAAGATCTCTCATAGAACAACACAGGAACTGGAGAGTTTATCTCACTGGAGAAGTTATCTCCTCTTTAT
The DNA here is from genome assembly GCA_037306005.1 of Rhinophrynus dorsalis. NCBI lineage: Eukaryota > Metazoa > Chordata > Amphibia > Anura > Rhinophrynidae > Rhinophrynus > Rhinophrynus dorsalis. The sequence goes on along the minus strand of CM074721.1, from coordinate 534,835,698 downwards.
CACACCTTAGTACATCTCCCCTGTAGTCTATAACTAAAGATCTCTCATAGAACAACACAGGAACTGGAGAGTTTATCTCACTGGAGAAGTTATCTCCTCTTTATCACACCTTAGTACTTCTCCCCTGTAGTTTATAACTAAAGCTCTCCCATAGAATAACATAGTAACTGGAGAGTTTATCTCACTGGAGAAGTTATCACTACTTAGTACATCTCCCCCTGTAGTTTGTAACTAAAGCTCTTCCACAGAATAACATAGAAACTGGAAAAGGTATCTAACTAGAGAAGTTATTTCCTCTTTATCACCCCTTAGTACAGGGCTTAACATTTGAAGTCCTTTGCTACTAGTCAGACCTGAAAAGTTACTCACCACTGCAATCCATAACATACCCACCAGGGCTGAATTTCTACTCGCCAGGGCTAAATTTTCACTCGCCATTGGCTAGTGGCAAGTGGAAATTTTGAGCCCTGCCTTACTACATCTCCCCTGTAGTCTATTACTAAAGATCTCCCATAGAATAACATAGGAACTGGAAAAGTTATCTAACTACAGAACTTATCTCCTCTTTATCACACCTTAGTACATCTCCCCCTGTAGTCTATTACTAAAGCTCTCCCCATAGAATAGCATAGGAACTGGAAAGTTTATGACCTATTTTCACCCTTCAGTGCATTTTCGTTCGGTTCATTTTAGTGCATCAGCCTCTCTATTACATTCTAGTGAGAACTGTATCCAGTAACTCATTTCTTCCATGCAGTGCAGTGATTAACTGTCTGGACACCAGGTGACACCATCTCCAACAATGTAACTTATGACCTTTGAGTGAAGCAGCTCCCAGAAGTTGGATCTCCTTTGGTTTACTTAGAAGGAAAAGTATTGTAATATATGCTAATAAAAGTTTACTACTCCTTTAACGAGCGTAATGGGCAATGATGACATAACCTTAAGTACAATGACTAACTGTGGTAAAGGTTAAAGGAATAGTAATGTGTCACAGAAACAACAGCTGAAATTAATCTTCATAGTACTTGGGACATAGAAAATGTTATTTAATTACTGTCAAAGTTGTGGTTCAAGAGTAATTGAATGATAAAGTTTCCCCTCCCGTCCCTTTTACCTAGTGTAAGCCACCTCCCCTCAGATGTGCAATCTGGTCCATAGACCAGACAGCTCACAGCAAGGGACAATATTCTTACTATGACAACAATGAAAGCCCTGCCCACTTGACTGTTTTTTCAGGTTTTTTCCCTTATCTTAATTGAAGATTGTCCCTCTCTGCAATCCACTTGGACACTCCCTGCTGCTCTAAGCTCAGCAGTGTTACATCAGTAAAAGGGGCGGGAGGGGGATACTTTATCATTCAATTACTCTTGTACTACAACTCTGACAGAATTGAAATAACACTGTCCAAGGCCCATATAATGATGATTAATTAGAGCTGCTTTTATTGTGAAACATTACTATCCCATTTCACACAGGTGACATCTAAGCAAGAAGACTGAGGTAGCTGTGCCGCCTGTGCTGAAAGGAAACCTGCTGGGAGGTGTCACCTTTCACACTGGCAACTACTGCCTAACATGACCGCACCAAAGTCCAGCAGGCCTCATCTTCACTGCACAGTAAACATGTTGTATGGGAGATATGTGGGGCCACTGGCAGACCTTTCACACAAGTGATAATGGAGGGTTGCAATAATCATCGTAGGCTCCAGTGAATTGGTTTACCCACTCAGGCACTCATGAGGGCCGGCTCTCAGACACATCATCCCTTGTGTCAGGATGGGGGGGGGGGGGCAGGAAGTAACACAGGTGACACAACTATAGCTGGAGGTGGCTGTAGTTATGTCTCCTACAGAGCTAGATTATCAACATAGCAAAATAAGGAAGTACCTAGAGACCATGGCAATTCGAGGGTCCATGGGCACTGAGGGGCCTGGGCCCCTTACAAGCTCCTAGAGGGGCCAGAGAACTTGAACTCACCTCTGCATTGCTGTCCTCCTCTAAATTTCATGCACTGTCATGGTGAAGGAGAAGTTCCATGGGCTCCCACTTATCCCGTACCTCCAGGTGACTTAACCCAGAAGCATGAGGTAAGAGGGGGCCTGTGGAACTTCTCCTCCATTATTATGCTTACGCTGCACAAAACTGAGTGGAGGATAGTGTGGAAGTGGATGGTGCACTCCACGCTCCTAAAGATGTATGTGCAGGTTGTGGCTACCAGTGGAACTAGACCAGTGGTTCTCAACTCCTGTCCTCATGACCCATGATTTCCTTGTAAGAGCACAGGTGAATTAATCAGTGTGAATGAGCCTCTGATCACATGATTCCCTTGTTAGAGCACAGGTGAGTAAATCAATGTGAATGAGCCTCTGATCACATGATTTCCTTGTTAGTGCACAGGTGAGTTAATCAATGTGAATGAGCCTCTGATCACATGATTTCCTTGTTAGAGCACAGGTGAGTTAATCAATGTGAATGAGCCTCTGATCACATGATTTCCTTGTTAGAACACAGGTGAGTTAATCAATGTGAATGAGCCTCTGATCACATGATTTCCTTGTTAGAGCACAGGTGAGTTAATCAATGTGAATGAGCCTCTGATCACATGATTTCCTTGTTAGAGCACAGGTGAATTAATCAGTGTGAATGAGCCTCTGATCACATGATTTCCTTGTTAGAACACAGGTGAGTTAATCAATGTGAATGAGCCTCTGATCACATGATTTCCTTGTTAGAGCACAGGTGAGTTAATCAATGTGAATGAGCCTCTGATCACATGATTTCCTTGTAAGAGCACAGGTGAGTTAATCAATGTGAATGAGCCTCTGATCACATGATTTCCTTGTAAGAGCACAGGTGAGTTAATCAATGTGAATGAGCCTCTGATCACCACACCTGTGCTCTAGCAGAGAAATCCCTAAGTCCTGGCCTGTTAGTGGGTCCTGAGGACAGGAGTTGGGAACCACTGAACTAGACAATGTATGTGGGGGCTGTCTCTACCAGTGGACGAGGGCAGGCAATGTGTGTGGGGGTTGTGACTACCAGTGGAGCCAACCTGGGGGTCAGGCAAACAAAGTATGTGGGGTCTCCTCTACCAGTGAAAACAAGCTGGGAGACAGGCAGACAATGGATGTGGGGGTTGTGACTACTAGAGGAACTAGGGTGGGAGACAGGCTGGCATTGTATGTTGGGGCTGTGACTAACACTGGAACCAGCCTGGCGGATCAGACAGTGTATATGGGCAGTTAGGTAGCACCATTTCAACTGTAAACTCTGCGGCATCACTCATGTAGCCCCATTTCAGTTATAAGCTCTGTGCTATCACTTGCGCAGCCAATACACGGGAACTTGTTATTCTAGAATCTAAGCTGGAGCACTTTCATTGGCCAGAAATCGATCTCTGCCAATGAAAGTGCTCCAGCTTAGAGACAGACAGCCTTCGTCATTGGAGGAGGCTGGATAGAAGCTGAGACTACGGTACAGATCCGGTCAGCACTGTTTGCTGGAAGTAGGAACAGAGGTATATTTAAACTTAGAATTTCTTCAAACCGGCAGATTTTTTTTAAAAAAGAACACACACACACTTTCCATTAGTTATTATTGGTACTGAATCTATTTAGCCAAAGTTGTGAAGGGGTAAACATCTCCTTTAAGAGTGAGTGGGACCCCAAGCTGGGGGAGGAAGCAAAGCTCAGGGGAATTTGGGATCCTGCCTAGGGCTCTATGGAGTCTTAATCCAGCTCCCGTAAGAAAGAGCCCTAATGGGGATGAGGTAAAACAAAAGGTAAATTAGAAAGAGGCAGAATTTCTAGCAATTCAGTTTGTTATGGACCCTTGCCCATCTGACGATTAACCCTTTGATTGCCAGAGAGGCATCCGATGCATTGCAACGCAACGCATTGGATATCTCTCTGACAATCAAAGGGTTAAGGGAATTAAGTGGTGGGGGGAAAAGTTGACAAGTGGGAACCCTAGGAGACAAACGAGAGTAAACCGAAACTAGATGGACCAAATGGTCTGTCAAATGCACATAAGAGACCAGTGAAAATGCCATTCAGTTTAAATGGGGCAATGTATTGGAGATCTCCCATTCAAGGGATTAGAGACCCTATTTTTTTTTTTTTTTTTTTTTTTTTTTTTTTTTTTTTTTTTTTTATAAACGTTTTTATTGAAAGGACATCAAGAAAACATTACGGAGTCACAGATGATTCACATAATAATTAAAAGATACAACGCAGATAGTCAGATACGCATCAAAACATGAAGATACAACTGTCCCCTTTTGATTTTTAGAATTGAAGGAACCTAAACAAAACCAAAACCAAAACTTCCCACCCCGAACTAGGCCCTAACCAAAATCACACACAATAAATAAATTAAAAAAAATAAAAAAAAATTACCCTCCCACCTTCCCTCCCCAGGAGATGCACAACTCTTCTCTCATTAATAAGGAAGATAACAGCATAGGCATCAATTAACAGATCGGTACATAGATAGGTAAGTAACCAGATTCTCCAGGGACACCACACACAGAACATAGATTAAGAAGGAGTTATCGCCTGGCCCTCATTAGTAGAGAGTTCTAGAGTTACAATAAGAGGTCCAATGACCCCATATTTAGTGAAATTTATTCGGGGTACCCCTATGTAAGTAAAGGCCCTTATAATGAGGAAGATTGTGGGCTACTAAGGCCATCCATTGGTCATGCTTGGGGTGGGGTATTCTGCCATCCATGATTGTGCCACCACCTTTCGTGCCATAATCAACAGTTCCCTAATTAGTACAGTATGAAAATTTGAGTTTAGTTGATCAGGGAGAATAGAAAATACACACGTCTTTGGAGATAGCGACACCTCCCACTGCACTACAACCGACACAGTGCGCAACACATCGGACCGGAGGATCAGAGACCCTATTTACATCTATGGGAATTTTGGGAGGGAGGTTTTATTTGCACAGTCCCCTTTACAGTGCAGTTGTTACTCTCTAGAACTGGTCCTCTTGTTTCAGTGCATACAGCCCTTTTATCTACAGTAAGAAAGAGCAGGGATGATATATAGAAAGGAAGATTTTATTACCTTTTTCCTCATTCAGGTAGGGGAGAACTGGACTCATATTGTAAAGACAAATCTCTCACTAGGGCGGAATCCACAATCCAGAAGCTGCAGTGCCTTGTAGAATCTTCCTCAATGTTCTTATATAAAGATCAGAACTTAATACCCCTCCAGCGTATGAATCTCTGTCTGTTTTGGTTTCCCTGATACTGCAGTTGTAGAAGTTTAGAATGAGGAAAAACAGTCTGAACCAGTGGCCAGTGTGCGTATCTGTGTCTTTTATTGAGGTTGTAGAACAGGTTTGAATGAGGAGAACCAGTGGGTGTGCTTGTGATGTGTGTCATGATCTTTTTTTGACCCTACCCTCCCTCCTTCCTGTATCTGATCTTCCCCTGGCCTATTGGTTATTCAGAACTTATAGGTCGACCTGCTGAGTACTCTTTGCCAGATTATCGAGCTACATAGTAACACAGTTGATGAAGCTGAAAAAAATATGCGCCCATCAAATCCAGTCCATGCCAAATCACGCCTGTTGATCCAGATGGAAGAAAAAAAAACTGTAGCCATTTCCAATTTAGCCCCAAGTGGATAAAAAAAATTCCTTCCTGACTCCAAATGGCAGTCAGATAGTTCCCTGGATCAACAACCTGTCTGCTTTGAAGATATCTGGCATAATTCTCAATATTTTTCTGTGCTAGATAGGTATCCATTAGTTTTTTGAAAGCAGTTACAGCAGCTACGAGCACAGCATCTCGAAGCAAAGAATTCCATAGCTTTACTGAACTTACTATAAAAACACCTATGCCTTTGTTTTGGCCAAAAGCCCCTTTCCTCTAGTCTTAAAGGGATAGTAACACTTCGTTTTAACTTTATTTTATTTTGTAGGCATTAAAAAAACATGAAGAATGATATAAGTCTTATCTCTCAAACCTTTATGGTTTATGAGATATTCACAAGCAAAGTTCCCTTCCCCGCCCCTTTTTCCTAGTGTAAGCCATCTCTTCTCAGATGTGAGTCTGGTTGTATGACAGTACAGATAACAGAAGGGGACAATTTTCTTTGTATGAAAACAATGAAAGCCCTTCCCCCCTTGAAAAGTTTTTCAGCTTTTTCCATTATCTTAATTGAAGATTGTCCCTCTCTGCAGTCTACCTGGGCATCTCCCTTCTTATCTGGTTGAACAGGGGGGGGGATACTTTGTTTGTGAATATCTCTTAAACCATAAAGGTTTCAGAGATAAGACTTATATCATTCTTCATGTTTTTTTAATGCCTACAAAATAAAATAAAGTTAAAATGAAGTATTACTATCCCTTTAATGGAAGACCTCTCATTCTTAGCGCAAATCTGTGAGCAAGTAATTCATTGGACAGTTCTTTGTATTGACCTTGAATATATATGTAAATGGTAATCCTATCACCCCTTAGACGTCTCTAATGTAAACAAACCCAGTTTGGCTAGTCTCTCTTTATAACTCAGATCCTCCAATCCCTTTATCAGTTTTGTTGCACGTCTCTGCACTTTTTCCAGTTCAAAAATGCCTTATTTAAGAAAAGTTGCCCAAAACTGCAGTCCAAGTTCTAGATAAGGTCTTACCGAGGATTTATATAGAGGGCGAACTGTATTAGCACCCTGTGTATTGTTGCTTCTAGCGCTAGCTGTTTACGGTTTTGGTTCTGTTTGCCTCCCGCCAGTATTTCCTGGCTCGTTCTTTCTCCAGCTTGTCTCCCCTGTTGTTACTGTTCTCATATTTATAAACGCAAACTGGAAGTTATTCTGGAGAAAATCAACCGCACCATAGGGGACAACCAAAGAATGCAATGGAGACCTTTGTAGCATTCAAGGGGTTAAAAAAAACTCAATGCAAGTGCATGGGAATTTAGAGATTTTTATTTATCCCCTGTGGTGCAGATAGTTTTACTCCAGCTTTGATAAATATGGGCCACAGAGACTTATCACTGTACACATGGAACATAGAAAACAAAATAATCAGTGGGCCCTGTTCTATGGCCCCTTAAGGACCCAGGATGTGCCAGAAACATCATGGGTAAAACGTGAGTTACAGGGATAGCAATGTTTCACAAAAACAGCAGCTCCAATTCATCTTCATAGTATTTGGGCCAGTTCTGTCAGAGTTGTAGTTCAAGAGTAATTGAATGATAAAGTTTCCCCCTCCCGCCCCTTTTACTTATGTAACACTGCTCACCTCACTTGACAGGACAGATCACAGCAAGAGACAATCTTCTTACTGTGATCATAAGGAAAACCCTGCACCCTTGACAGGTTTTTCCTTATGCTCACTGAAGATTGTCCCTCTCTGTGATCCATCCGGACAGTCTTGCTGCTCTGAGGTGAGCAGTGGTACATCAGTAAAAGGAGCGGGAGGGGGATACTTTATCATTCAATTACTCTTGTACTACAACTCTGACAGAATTGAAATAACACTCTTCATGGCCCAAATACTATGAATATTAATTGGAGCTGCTTTTATTGGGAAACTAACAGTGTGGGAAGGCATTGCCATGCTTAACCCTTTCATGGCAGTGGCCCTCTGGCACCCAAAGGGCTGTATATATAATACATATTATATACACACTGTACACACAGGAGTGTGTGTGTATATATATGTATGTGTGTGTCTCTGTATGTAAGCGTTTCAAAGTGTGTGACACTCTCTGTCTCTTTAAGTGCGTGTCTGTAACACTGCATATGTCTGTTTCACAAAATGTCTCTCTGTGTAAACAATATGACGGGCAACACCGTCTCACATTGCTAATATATATATATATATATATATATATATATATATATATATATATATATATATTAATGGACACCCTGTACACACAGGAGTGTGTATATAATGTATATTAACCCTTTGAGTGCCAGAGGGGTATGCAACACATTACTTGGCTATTGGCTAGGAATCAGAGTGGCAAGATTGAATTATGTAAAGAGGCTTTCACTGTGTACAGTCCCTTTGTCTTATGCTTATCCCCTATTGTTCCCATTGTATTATGTTATCACCTCACCATTGTCTCTTTGTATAGTCTGTGTGCTCTCCCGTTGTTTCATAGTACAGAGTTTGTTCCACAATAAAGGCAGTATTCGGTTTGGACTAGAAGTGCATCCTGTTGTTTTATTTCTGAATGGTCTAAAGCAGGGGTTCTCAAACCATGCCCTCTGTGGCCCTAACAGGCCAGGACTTAGGGATTTCTGTGCTAGAGCACAGGTGTGGTGATCAGAGGCTCATTCACACTGATTAACTCACCTGTGCACTAACAAAGAAATCATGTGATCAGAGGCTCATTCACACTGATTAACTCACCTGTGCACTAACAAGGAAATCATGTGATCAGAGGCTCATTCACACTGATTAACTCACCTGTGCACTAACAAGGAAATCATGTGATCAGAGGCTCATTCACACTGATTAACTCACCTGTGCACTAACAAGGAAATCATGTGATCAGAGACTCATTCACACTGATTAACTCACCTGTGCACTAACAAGGAAATCATGTGATCAGAGGCTCATTCACACTGATTAACTCACCTGTGCACTAACAAGGAAATCATGTGATCAGAGGCTCATTCACATTGATTAACTCACCTGTGCACCAACAAGGAAATCATGTGATCAGAGACTCATTCACACTGATTAACTCACCTGTGCACTAACAAGGAAATCATGTGATCAGAGGCTCATTCACACTGATTAACTCACCTGTGCTCTAACAAGGAAATCATGTGATCAGAGGCTCATTCACATTGATTAACTCACCTGTGCACTAACAAGGAAATCATGTGATCAGAGGCTCATTCACACTGATTAACTCACCTGTGCTCTAACAAGGAAATCATCAAATCCTGGCCTGTTAGTGGCCACTGAGGGCACGGGTGGAGAACCACTGGTGTAAAGGGTCCCCATTCAAGGACCCTGCTTTTCAGTGTTCCAAGCAGCAATCCATGATCACCGACCTGGCTACCTGCTTGTAAATGCCTTCAGGAGGGAGAAACCCAGAATGATGGCCCAAGTCAGCTCTGCGTCTTGAGTTCCCGTTACAACATACAAGAAAGTGCTCTTGAGTGCCATCATCACCTGACCTGTCCACAAGTACAGAGGCAGTGACATAATCAGAGCAACTCAGTATTTCAGGTCTCCATAGCTCACAGCGGCGCGTGGCTCGTCAAGCACTCAGAGAGCAGCCAGTCACACAGTGCACACACCGACTTCCCACTCTCCGTGAGTTTATTTTTTATGTGCACTTTCACAGTATAAGGCTCTCCAGCTGTGGAGGACTACAATTCCCATTATCTACAGGCAACAAACAGCTGACTGGGGATGATGGGCATTGTAGTCCTCTACAGCTGTAGGGTCTGAAATTGTGCAACACTTTGTTACAGTAGCAGAATGGAGTTGGAAGAAATTAAAAGTACCTTAAGCGTTTAATCGCCAAAGAGGGTGTGCGAAGCGGTGGAGTGGGATGGCTATGCTGAACACGTGGTCCCAACTATCCAGCGGAGATTCCATCTTGGAGGGGGATGGTAAGGGACATAATGAAGGCAAGTACCTTATGTGGCAGATAGAGGCAGTCAGTGGATGAGCACTGACATTTAAAGGGGATCTATCACCCCAATACATGTTGGTCTAAATAGTTTGTGTAGCGCTACTCTTGAACTACAACTCTGACAGTATTGAAATGACACTCTCCATGGCCCAAATACTATGAAGATTGGAGCTGCTTTTATTTCAAAATATTACTATCCCTTTAAGTGCCATGTGAGTTTGTTATATAATTTTTTTTTTTTTTTTATGTTCAGAGCAAAGTTTGTGTAGTGACTGGGTATGCGATAAAGACAGTAATGAATTGGTGTTAGGTGGCAGAGTTTCAGATGTGTAGATTGCTGTTACGTGTGATTGCCAGATGTGTGCACAAAGCATTGTCTCACAGTGCGTTGCATACCCCTTTGGCACTCAGAGGGTTAAGTGCAATGTGTGTCAGTGGTCTTTTTTAGGTTCAGTGCAAAGTTGTTATTGGGTACGAAGTGAGGATACTGGGGAATTGTAGTTAGATGGCATGTGTGTCGGTGATTTTCGTAAAAATGTTTAGTTTTATTATTTTGTGTGTGGAAAATGCTTGGCTACTTACTTGGTAGGTGGTGTGAATTTTTTGCAACAGCATACAAAGTGGATGACATTAGAATGAGGTATAACTGGTTGCAAATCAGAAATGGTGTAATAGGAAAAAAAAGGGAGGAGGATGACATTACAATGAGGTGTTAACTCCCACCCCTTCGGAGTTGATGTATTGTATCACCTGACCTCTAACACCCATGTGCGCCGGAGGATCGTGTCTCCAGGGGCGAAATAGTGAGGAGGGATGGTAGTTGTGAATGTTGTAACTTGGCACATGAAGAAATGTTGAGGGTTGGAATAATGAGGAGGTCCGGTGTTTGTGATGTAATGTTGTATTTCTATTGAAAGACGAAATAGTAGAAGGGGTGAAGTTCTTGCAGTGATTTGACAGGAGTGGCTAGGGGGCTGATTCAAAACCCTGTGTATGTCGGCCTCAAGCAGTGTGGAGGAGATATGTATATCTCCACCTATCTACTGCCCCGGGGAGTGTCAGGCACAGCCAGAAAATGTGTGGCCACTTTCTTTTATAGTATAGATATATAGTAAAGAAATAGTTGGGACAGAGCAAAGCACCATGCCCAAATCACTGCATGGCCATGCCCACAACTGCTTCCAACTAGCTTTGTACACCCTTCCCTACCACAATGCACTGTGTCACAGTTACCAACTTCCATCCCCCCACCCCATGTCCTACCAGTTCCCATCAGCTCTGCCTGTGTGATTCTGCAGATACCAGTGTACAGTGCTACAAAGAGGCTATGTCAGAGAATGTCCAATGCTATGGATACCAATGTACCAAAGATGTGGTGGCAGGCAGTGTACCTGTGACATGGACATTGTTCCTTTCCCAATTGCCAGTCGGCAACCTCACAAAAAAAGCCAGACAGCTGATATCACTTTGAGGGCACAACAGATGAAACTCCTTTATTTAGGGGGTTACAGTGGGGCAACAACAATCAATATGGCACCCATCTAAGTTAAAATAAATCTTTACTGGTTTTGTTAAAAACTAAAAAACAATATTGAATAGATAAGAGGGGGGAATTTGTGGGAAAGATAAGAATAAAATCTAGACCGTCACTAAGAGGCATGAAGGTCGTTTCCGAGTGGATAAGTGGGTATAAAGAGGGTCATCTTATCTACGGTTATGATAACTAGTGGTGACAAGGATTCCCAAAACAGAGCGGGTAAGGCAGTTCACGCAGCTGCTACAGTAACACTCTGAGTGTGTTCACAATGATTACATTTCTCATAATACATTCCATGTATCACATTGGATTACACAGATTCCTTCATTGTGTAGTCAGAAATTGTTTAGAGTGTGAATAGTATCAGATCATCCTCACCGCTAGTGAAGAGCGCACAATCTGATACTTTTCACACACTGAACGATTTCTGACTGCACAATGAAGGAATCTGTATAATCCAATGTGATACTTGGAATGTATTGCAACAGAGTTAATCATTGTAAACACACACACAGAGTGTTACTGTAGCAACAAACGTGAACAGCCTTACCTACTCTCTGTTTTGGGAAGCCTTGTCACCACAATAGTTATCATAACTGTAGATAAGGTGACCCTCTTTATATGCGCTGAGAAACTACCTCTAGGCCCCCAAGGGAGTCTAGATTTAGCTCTCCTCTTTCCCACCCCCACCTTATCTATTCAATTTTTTTTTTAACAAACACAATAAAGATTCTTTTAATTTAGATGGGTGTCATCAAAACCGGTATATTTTTGGGGGTCTCTTTCTCTCCCCAGTTCTCTCATGTTTACGTGAGTCGTCACTATCATGGATATGGTGGACCTGGTGTCTAGGTACTGGATACTGGGCGACCTTTGATGAGCACTTCTAACTGCATTTGGTATGTGGCATCTCACACTTGATGTATGCTGCTCAGATGCGCCATCCAACCTTCACTCTCTAAAGATTCTTTGGGTTTGGTGATGTGTAGTACATGGAGTGGTGTCCGAGTCCTCTTGCGTTGCCTGGTTGGGTTTGTGAACTTCTGCACACCTTCTGCAAGTGTCCTACCTTGAAGCATCCAAAACAAAGTTCGCCTTTAAAACGGCAGGACGACGCATTGTGTGCACTGGAGCCACAACGGTAACAATGTCGAGGGTTTGTCGCATCTCTGGCCTGCTGAGGGTGACTCATCTTAACAAGGAATGCCTGCTTTTTCTCCGAAAGTCCTTGGGTCTGAAGTTCTCTGTTGTCATCTTGTAGATGCATGTAATCTTTCTCAGCCATCTCCATGGCGATATTTATAGCTGACCTGTCAGTGAGGTCCTTCTCTGTTAGTAACCTCATTTGTATAGCTTGGTTCTGTAACCCGCAGACAAACTGGTCCCTCACAGCTTTTGGCAGGTGCTCTTCGAAATTGCACGTTGACGCCAATCTTCTTAGCTCTAGCATGTAAGATTGTACTGTTTCTCCTGCGTGTTGCTTACGTTTATAAAATCTGAACCGCTCAGCTATCTCTGGAAGTCTTGGTTGGTAATAGTTGGTCAATACTTCGAGTAGTTCAGCGAGGGACCTGTCTCCTGGTTTTGCTGGGGCTATCAGATCCCTTAGGAGAGAGTACGCCTTTGCCCCTAACAACGTCAGGAACACTGCTGTCTGTTTGCTTTCCTGAATGTTATTTACCTTCAGAAACAGCTCTAAGCGCTCTACATATGAGGACCAGACATCTGTCTCCTCTCTGAACTCCTCCAGTGTGCCCAGGAAAGCCATCTCGTGTGAACTTGATAGGGTATCTCTTCTGTCCGTTACTTTTATGTGTCCAGTCCATTCGTGTGCCTTTTCCTACATGTCTGTCTACTTCAGTGCTTTCCAAACTGTGTGTCGCGACACATTAGTGTGTCGCCTGCAGGGTGTAGGTGTGTTGCTGCTTTGTGCCCATTCAACAGGTTGGCAGTGTTGAAATGGCAGAGGGACATTTTTTGATTTTAAACAAATTGTTACCAGGCCAGGGGTACATGGAGCAACAGTTATAAAGAGTATAATGGAAAAAAGTGGTTTTGGTCCCGTTGCTATTACTACTTTTGCTCCACAACGCAATGGGACAATTGCAATGAACAAACCATCAAAAAGCAGAGTTGTAGCAGTTTATGGATACAGTGTATGTCATACACTGTATCCATAAACTGCTACAACTCTGCTGTTTGAGGATATGTTCATTGCAGTTGTCCCGTTGCGCTGTGGAGCAAAAGTAGTAATCGCAACGGGACAAACTGCCTTTTCTGTTATACTCCGGTCTGTTCATCAAAAAGCAGAGTTGGATACACAAATATGTAGCAGTTTATGCAGACACTGTATCCATAAACTGCTACAACTCTGCTTTTTGATGGTATGTTCATTGCAATTGTCCCGTTGCTCTGTGGAGCAAAAGTAGTAATCGCAACGGGACAAACCACTTATGTCTGTTATACTCCATATATAACTGTTGCTCCATATACCCCTGGGCTACATGGAGCAACAGTTATATATGGAGTATAACAGACATAAGTGGTTTGTCCCGTTGCTATTACTACTTTTGCTCCACAGCGCAACGGGACAATTGCAATGAACATACCATCAAAAAGCAGAGTTGTAGCAGTTTATGGATACAGTGTATGTCATACACTGTATCCATAAACTGCTACAACTCTGCTGTTTGAGGATATATTCATTGCAGTTGTCCCGTTGCGCTGTGGAGCAAAAGTAGCAATCGCAACGGGACAAACTGCCTTTTCTGTTATACTCCGGTCTGTTCATCAAACAGCAGAGTTGGATACACAAATATGTAGCAGCTACATATTTGTGTATCCAACTCTGCTGTTTGATGAACAGACCGGAGTATAACAGAAAAGGCAGTTTGTCCCGTTGCGATTACTACTTTTGCTCCACAGCGCAACGGGACAATTGCAATGAACATACCATCAAAAAGCAGAGTTGTAGCAGTTTATGGATACAGTGTATGACATACACTGTATCCATAAACTGCTACAACTCTGCTTTTTGATGGTTTGTTCATTGCAATTGTCCCATTGCGTTGTGGAGCAAAAGTAGTAATAGCAACGGGACCAAAACCACTTTTTTCCATTATACTCTTTATAACTGTTGCTCCATGTACCCCTGGCCTGGTAACAATTTGTTTAAAATCAAAAAATGTCCCTCTGCCATTTCAACACTGCCAACCTGTTGAATGGGCACAAAGCAGCGACACACCTACACCCTGCAGGCGACACACTAATGTGTCGCGACACACAGTTTGGAAAGCACTGCAATAAAGAGTATATGAAACTGGGGTTCACATTTTCTGGTAATGAAAACAATCCTTGTCCCCAGTGTTTAGTTTGTGGGGAAATACTTGCAAATGAAAGTATGGTACCAAACAAATTAAAGCGTCATTTTACCTCAAAACACAGTCATTTGTCAGAAAAACCAGTAGAATACTTTATTGAGCTTTCAAAATCTATAAAGAAGCAGTCTGCATCGTTCACAAAAAGAATGAAGACATCAGAGAAAGCTCAAAAGGCAAGTTACTTGGTTGCTCAAATAATTGCCAAAAACAAGGACCCACACACTATTGCCGAAACCACCATAAAAGAATCTTGCTGTGCTATTGTTCGAACAATGTTTGGGCCCGAATTTGAGATAGAAGTTAAAAAAATCCCTTTGGCAGATAACACGATTGGAAGACGTATTCAAGACATGTCTGATGACATTAAGCTGCAAATGAAAGATATTTTCCAAGACGATAATATGATCTTTACTTTGCAATTAGATGAATCAACAGATGTCAGTGGGTTAGCACAATTATTGGCTTTTATACGTTTCATTTATAATGATAGAATTATTGAGCAGTTCTTGTGTTGTCTAGAACTTCCAATGAGAACTAGAGGTGAAGATATATTTAAAACTTTAGATTGCTTCATGAAGGAAAATAATTTGCACTGGTTAAATTGTGTAGGAATATGCACAGATGGTGCACCTGCAATGCTTGGTTCAATAAAAGGTTTTATAGCTTTAGCAAAGAAAGAGAATGAAAATATTATAATTACTCATTGCTTTTTACATCGTGAAGCACTAGTCGCGCAAACAATTGGAAATGATTTTAAAAAAGTTATGGACAAAGTGGTTCAGATGGTCAATTACATTAAAAGTAGACCTCTGAAATCAAGATTATTTGCTCATATTTGTGAAGAAATGGGGGCAAGGTTCAAAAAGCTTCTACTACACACAGAGGTTCGTTGGCTCTCAAGAGGTCGAGTGCTTTGTCGTGTATACGAATTGAGGGAAATGATGCTTAAACTTTTTGAGGAAAATCAGCAACATGAATTCTGCGATCTCATTCAAGACAAACTCTGGTGCACAAAATTGGCATATCTTGCTGACATATTTGAACATTTGAATAAAATAAACACCAGTATGCAGGGAAAAGGAGAAAATATGTTAACAGCGGTAGATAAAATTTGTGCTATGAGAGACAAAATAGCAATTTGGAAAAGGAAAGTGAAAGAAGGAAATTTTGAAATGTTTTCCAAAACTGTTGATTGTGAGCTAAAATGTGATATCAGCTCACTAATTATTGACCATTTAACATTGCTCGGAGAGAAAGTTCATCATTACTTCCCAAATGTTGAAATCAAAGACTATGATTGGATCAGAAATCCATTTCATTCAACTGCAATGGGGAACTTTTCACTTATTGAAGAAGAAGAATTAGCTGAAATAAAAAATGATCGGAGTCTGTTAATGATGTATGAAGAGGGTGATTTAGACAACTTTTGGATTCGTGTTTCAAAAATGCATCCAAACATAAGTAAAAAAGCGTTAAAAATTCTTCTGCAGTTTTCTACTACATACATTTGTGAAGTATCCTTTTCAACGATGACAAACTTAAAGACACTGAAACGTGGAAGCTTGAAAATGCTTGATGATGAAATGCGAGTGTCTTTATCCAATATTCCACCAAATATTCAAAAACTGTGTTCATCCCATCAACCGCATACATCTCATTAAAATGGTAAGAATCAGTTATTGATATTATTCACATTTTTTAATTCTTCCACAATCCACATATTTACATATTGTTACTCATAAATGACAACAATCTTGGAAATGTATGTTGTTATCTAACAAATACATTAAAAATGAATGAAAGGTTTTCATGAGATATGTTATGTCCCCATACATCTCGCTATTACAGTTTATGTATGTGTCTGTATGTCTGGTATTATTATTAGTTTAACCTCCGGTTTGCTAGCAAAACTGAATTAGTGTGTCACGAAATGATGCATGTCTAAAAAAGCGTGTCACCAACATGAAAAGTTTGGAAAGCTCTGGTCTACTTCATTGTATTCGAATCCCTCCACGCTGCACAGCAGCCGCAACGCCTTCCACTCGTCACTTCCGGCCGCGACATGGCGTCCGACAGTTGTCATGACTACGGGCCACTGGTGTTTACGTCACACAGCACTTCTTTCATTTTGCAGAACTGCTCGTTCGTTGTTCACCACGTATATATCACTGTACAGTGTTGTGGTGCCAGGCGGTGTACGTATGACATGGGTACCAGTGTAGCGTGGTGCAGGGATGTGGTACCAGGCAGTGTACGTGTGATATGGATACCAGTGTACAGAGGTACAGGGATGTGGTGCCAGGCAGTGTACGTGTGATATGGGTACCAGTTTAGAGTGGTACAGGGATGAGGTGCCAGGCAGTGTACGTGTGATATGGGTACCAGTTTAGAGTGGTACAGGGATGAGGTGCCAGGCAGTGTACGTGTGATATGGGTACCAGTTTAGAGTGGTACAGGGATGTGGTGCCAGGCAGTGTACATGTGATATGGATACCAGTGTAGAGTGGTACAGAAATGTGGTGCCAGGCAGTGTACGTGTGATATAGATACCAGTGTACAGTGGTACAGGGATGTGGTGCCAGGCAGTGTACGTGTGATATGGATACCAGTGTAGAGTTGTACAGGGATGTGGTGCCAGGCAGTGTACGTGTGATATAGATACCAGTGTACAGTGGTACAGGGATGTGGTGCCAGGCAGTGTACATGTGATATGGATACCAGTGTAGAGTGGTACAGAAATGTGGTGCCAGGCAGTGTACGTGTGATATAGATACCAGTGTACAGTGGTACAGGGATGTGGTGCCAGGCAGTGTACGTGTGATATGGGTACCAGTTTAGAGTGGTACAGGGATGAGGTGCCAGGCAGTGTACGTGTGATATGGGTACCAGTTTAGAGTGGTACAGGGATGTGGTGCCAGGCAGTGTACATGTGATATGGATACCAGTGTAGAGTGGTACAGGGATGTGGTGCCAGGCAGTGTACGTGTGATATAGATACCAGTGTACAGTGGTACAGGGATGTGGTGCCAGGCAGTGTACGTGTGATATGGATACCAGTGTAGAGTGGTACTGGGATGTGGTGCCAGGCAGTGTACGTGTGATATGGGTACCAGTGTACAGTGGTACAGGGATGTTGTGCCAGGCATTGTATGTGTGATATGGGTACCAGTGTACAGTGGTACAGGGATGTGGTGCCAAGCTGTGTATGTGTGATATGGATACCAGTGTACAGTGGCACAGGGATGTGGTGCCAAACAGTGTATGTGTGATATGGATACCAGTGTACAGTGGCACAAGGATGTGGTGCCAGGCAGTGTATGTGTGATATAGATACTAGTGTACAATGGTATAGAGATGTGGTGCCAGGCAGTGTATGTGTGATATGAATACCAGTGTACGGTGGTACAGGGATGTGGTGCCAGGCAGTATATGTGTGATATGGATACCAATGTACAGTGGTACAGGGATGTGGTGCCAGGCAGTGTACGTGTGATATGGATACCAGTGTACAGTGGTACAGGGATGTGGTGCCTGGCAGTGTATGTGTGATATGGATACCATTGTACAATGTCACAGGGATGTGGTGTCATTGCGGTGGAGCAATGTGATACACCTGTATGGACACTACACCAGTGGTGGGCAAAGTGAGGACCTCCTGCTGCTGTCAGACTACAACTCCCATAACCCCCTGCCAGACAACAGCAGCAGTTGGAGGGCCTCATGTTAACTATCCCTGTAGTACACATTCTGACCTCCTAACAAGAGCAGACTAGTAGAGTAAAAATGATACCTTTATTGGCTAACTGAGTGGCTTTAAATGCAAGCTTTCAAGACAACTAGGTCTATGCTGCATGCACAATACATAACTTTAACCCCTTAAGGGCCAGTGAAGTGTCAGGACCGTCACCGTTCTCTTTGCCTAAAGGACCAGTGATGGCCCTGGCACATCACGT
This sequence comes from Rhinophrynus dorsalis, assembly GCA_037306005.1. Taxonomy (NCBI): domain Eukaryota; kingdom Metazoa; phylum Chordata; class Amphibia; order Anura; family Rhinophrynidae; genus Rhinophrynus; species Rhinophrynus dorsalis. The sequence goes on along the minus strand of CM074721.1, from coordinate 534,817,205 downwards.
ATTTTTAACTCACAGCGCTCCTGCAGAAGTTCTGTGAGTAGTAGCATGGTCTGAAATTGACTGTTCCATGACTGGAGTGGTCACTATCAGACCCCTGTTCTGCTTTCCTGATCACGTGTGCCGGCACGCCAAACGTCCTCAGTCTGGTCCTTAACTGGACTTCAGCCCCAGGACTGCTGGTCTTTAAGAGGATAAAACCCATGTACATAATTTACCTTTAAAATTCCACTGGAGAGACCGAGTTGTCTTGAAAGCTTGCATCTTAGAGCCACTCAGTAAGCTAGTAAAGGTATCATTTTTACTCTACCAGTCTCCCACATTTTCTGTGGTTAACACGGTACCGCGCTTCACTTCTACAAAGAGGGGCAATGGGATTTTGGTCTTAGATAGACTCGCGGCTCTGCCATTGATATATTTAGGCAGAGGGGTACCCAAGCCTCCTCAAAACACACACACGTGAACTAATTATCTGTCTAATCCTTAGATTGATGAATGTGCAACACATTTCTCACCCTTCTGGCACTCAAAGGGTTAAAGATAATCAGAAGATGGAAAGTATCCCTGTGTGTAGCACTGACTCTCATACTTTCTATATCCCTAACTTCCTATTATCATGTTGAAATTGCAACACATTTCAAACATAAACTAGCAACTCTGTATTTTATACAGCTAAACTAAAACTCTTATTAGTAGTGTATTATAAACTCCAGCCATATTAAAGAGATAGTAATGTGTGTATATTAAGGCAAGGTCGATTCCCAGAGAGGACATATCACAAAGCACAAAATGGCAGTCCAGCCACGAAGTGCTAGGAAATTCCCCTCTGATCAACCCATTTTGGTATGATCAGTATGATATGCATTAGGATATTTCCTCTCTGTGTAAGGTACTAGGGATCTGAAAGAGACTGCACCCTGGGTAGGACACCATTCCTATAGAGCCTGCTAAACTATATGGCAGGCCCATTCTTAGTTGAGCATCTCTGACCAGTTCTTTTGCATATGCAAATTATCCTTGGTATTGGTCGCCCTAAGGGTAATGGGAATCCAGATGGGGACACCTTGCTCACAGTGCCTATAGAGATCAGCTATGCCGCACTGATGAGGCCCAACAAGGCTGAAACGTACCCCTGGGGTTGGCTGGTTCTCTTATCCAGAGAGGAATTGCCTGGCACTTTGTAGTTGGACTGTCCTTTTGGCTGGATCAGTATGATATGATTTAGGATATTTCCTGTCTGTGAAAGGCACTAGTGGGCTAAAAGAGACTGAGCTCTGGGTAGGACACCACTCCTACAGTGCCTGCTCGATTCTTTGGCAGGCTTGTTCCTAGCTGAGTGTCTCTGATCAGTACTTTTGCCTCTGCACCCATCTTACTCCACTGTACCCTCCCCGTCTCCTGTATGACTGCCTTGGTCCTCTGTGTTTGTCTTTCTCCATTTGCCTGTCCCCTCTGCTGTGTTGCTGCCTTGGTCCTCTGTACCCATCTTGCTCCACTGTACCCACCCTGGTCACTTCCTTGTTCCTCTGTACCCATAATTCTCCATTGTACCCTCTCCTGCATCACTACCTTGGTCCTATCTATCTTGCTTCACTATGTCTTCCTCTTTCCCATGTGTCACTGCCTTTGTTCTCTGTGTTCATCTTTCTCCATTGTACCCTTCACTGTGTCACTGCCTTGGTCATATGTACCCATCTTGCTCCACTGTTTCCTCCTCATTCCCTTATGTCACAACCTTTATCCTCTGTACCCATTTTGCTCCACTGTACCCACCATCTCCCAGTGTCACTTCTTTGGTTCTCTCTACCAATCATGCTCAGTTGTACACTACTCTTGCATAATTCTTTCTCTTCTCTGTCATCATCTTGCTCCCATGTGCCTTTCTTTCTCAAATATCCTATATTTTTCCCCAGTGCCATCTGTCCAAACCCGGTGTTCTGCCAAAGTTGATTAAAGTATTTTATGGGTTACTTTTGTGTTAATGTTAAAATTGTAGATTTTGGAATTGTTAACAGCCTATACGTCTCCACTGTTAAGAAGAAAAAATATGAACGCAGCCTGCACCCACATGTATTTTTGATTTTGTAGCCCATTATTGAAGAAACGTTGACAACCCTGACTTAGATTAACAGTAACTCCAAAAAATGAGTGCCCTGGGGTTACATACAATTAAGTGCTCTATACTTCTTGCTAGTCTCTATAAAAATTCTCCCTCCAGTTTTTAATTACATTAGCTCCTTCTTCATAGAAGGGGCTGGCTGGTCACCCGTCCGACTGAGCTGCAGTCACCAATGGAAACCCTTCATGGCAATTTGCAGACACTTCATATTTTTTAGGTATTATAAGCAGATCTCAATCACTAGCATTACTGTAGCTATACTGTAGCTAGTGCCCAAGGTTTAAAATAAGTACACAAAATGTGAGAGGTTTCTAAGGACGAACAACAGCACAATGGCTCGTCCTACGGCTGGTCACCGCTCAGAAGCATCACATTGTAGCTCTCTAGCGCCAATACAGAAGAGAAATTTCCACACACATATTAGACTAATCCCACCCAAATAGGCGGTTCAGTTCCAAAATGAAAGGCAAGTTCACTCTGCACGGAAACACCAGCTAACCCCCAACGTAAATTTTGGCCTTGTTGGGCCTCATCAGGAGTAGGGTTGCCACCTTTTCTTCAAAAAAATGCCGGCCATGGCATTCCCTCCATAGACTTAACATTGGACAGAAGCCAATTTTTTTACCAGCCTGCCGGTAAAATACCGTCTGGGTGGCAACCCTAGTCAGGAGGGTGCAGCTGGATTCCCTAGGCACTGAGAGCAAGGGGTCCACGTCTAGATTACCCTTCACTCTTAGGGAGACCTCCTATGAGTATTCAAAATAAGTATACAAAATGTATAGGGAATCCAGCTGCACCCTCCTGACGAGGCCCAACAAGGCTGAAATGTACGTCAGGGGTTAGCTGGTGTTCCTGTGCAGGGGGGACTTGCCTGTCATTTTGGAACTGGACCTCCCTTTTGGGTGGGATTAGTCTAATATGTGTGTGGAAATTTCTCCTCTGTAATGGCACTAGAGAGCTAAAACGTTATGCTTCTGAGCAGTGACTTGTAGAACAGGCCATTGTGCTGTTGTTCATTCTCAGAAGCCTTTCACATAATGTATTCATGGTTTAAAATACTTAGAAACTCTGATGTGTCTCATTCAGCAGATCGCTGTGTAGGGTTAGAAATGGCAACCCCAGCCCGGCCAACATTACTCTGGATCAGCCACTTCCAAACAGATAAAGCTGATGCCGCAAACAGGAGAGGGAGGTGAGATAAATATTAAAGGGATAGTAATGTTTCATAATAAAAGCAGCTCTAATTAATCATCTCAGTATTTGGACTTTGGAGTGTTATTTCAATTCTGTCACAGTTGTAGTTCAAGAGTAATTCAATGATAAAGTATCCCCCTCCCGCCCCTTTTACTGATGTAACACTGCTCAGCCAGATCAGAAGGGAGGTGCCCAGGTAGACTGCAGAGAGGGACAATCTTCAATTAAGATAAGGGAAAACCTGAAAAACTTGTCAAGGGGGGCAGGGCTTTCATTGTTCTCATAGGAAGAAGATTGTCCCCTGCTGTTATCTGTCTGGTCTTTGGACTGCATTCCACATCTGAGAAGAGATGACTTACACTAGGTAAAAGGGGCGGGAGGGGAAACTTTGCTTGTGAATATCTCTCAAACCATTAAGGTTTGAGAGATAAGACTTATATCGTTCTTCATGTTTTTTTAATGCCTACAAAATAAAATAAAGATACAACGAAGTATTACTATCCCTTTAACTTGACAAATGTAGCACTGACTGTGATCCGTCACACTCAGGAATTGCTAACAACTGACAACTATAAAGTAAGCAGTACCGTATCTTTCATAATTGTTATTATATTTCCCTTGATTTATTTAATTGACAATCGACATGTTTCACATTGCTGTACAGGATTGGGGTTAGAAAATGCAATGACATAAATAACCTGGTTAAAACAAATGGTGGTGAGGGGCCATGCTCACAAGAGCTTACAATCTATAGGGTGTGAAAATAAAAGACACAAAAAGGTGAAAGCACCACCATCTGCCCCCGGGTCCAATATTGTCTAGTTATGCATCTGAAAGTATTTTTTTTTTTTTTTAGGAGCCCACAAAAATGTAAGCACCAGGGCCCTTTAATGACTAGTTACACCACTGATAACGTGGCAATGAGTTCCACGGCCGAGATGCAGCCTCATCTAGTGCAGGTATCCATTCAGTCAGCTCCTCATTCACCAGTCCCAGGAGCTGAAATATCATTAGAAACCACACACCACTTCTAATGAGAAAGAGTTATGGCAGCTTCATGGACGGCCACAGTATATTAGGCACACGTCTGCTTTAGCAGGATGAAGTAAAGCCTTCCAACAGATTATGCCCACTTCATCAGGTACTTTAGAGAGAACCGCGTGGAGATGCACTAAGGTTTGTTACTGTGGTGATGTGTGTCTGGCGCTGTAGGGGGAGCACATCGCCTCAGTGATGTAGACATATGCACTAAGAATTAGAGATGCAAATGGAGTGGGTCAGATGTATTCATTAGCATATTATCCTGACAAACTGCTAGCGATGTGTAAGGAATGCCCTCCCTTACACATCGCCAGCATTACAACAATCCAGAAGTCTGAGCACATTCTCTCTGCTGCCCCAGCTGCTCACTGGGGGAGCAGAGAGCATACTCTCGGCTTAAAGGGATAGTATTGTGTCATTTAAAAATATATATATCTTGAAGCTATTTAAAAAATAAATCTAACAATGCCATTCCTATCTCTCAAACCTTTATGGTTTGAGAGCTAGAATGTTTTAAAGTTCCCCCCTTTCTCCCTTTTCCCTGGCGTCAGTGCACTAGCTGACTGCAGAAGAATCTGGTCCCGGGACTGGCAGTGGCTCTTCAGCAGAGCCGCAATGTAGACCGTTCTAATGAAGTAGTTCTTTTTAAGTATAGCTACTGTGGCTCTGCTGAAGAGCCTCCGCCGGTCCCGGGACCAGATTCTCCTGCAGTCAGCTAGAGCGCTGATGTCAGGGAAAGGGTGGGGTGGGGTGGAAATTTAACTGTGAATATCTCTCAAACCATAAAGGTTTGAGAGATGGGACTGGCATCATTAGATTTCATTTTTTAATAGCTACAACATATATATTTTTTTTTAAATGACACAATACTATCCCTTTAAGTAACACAAACAGCATCACTCCCTTAAACCTTTCAGTGCCATAGGATGTGCATTGCACACCCCTGTGACAGTGAAAAGGACTGGAAATATACAGTCTCCCACTACACAAATATCAATATACAAGTATGGAAGCCCGGATACATAGGCTAAAGTGCACCCAGTGGCCCCAGCTGCTGCCCCGGAGCCGGGAGCAGAGACAGGACGTGAGCCGGCCAGAGTGGAGCAGCATGTTCAGTGAGTCTCTACTGCGCATGACTGCAGTCATGCGCAGTAGAGAGTTGCCGAATGCGCATGATCCTTAGCAGGGAGCTCCAGACGGCTCACAGCGAAACTCCCTGTGTGCGAAACCACACATGCACGTTAGAGACTCTCTACTGCGCTCACAACCATAACGGTCTGAGAGATACGAATAAGTGCAAGTGCTCTCTTTTAATTGTATATACCATATAGTTAATACGTTTTTTTTCTGACATTACTATCCCTTTAAATGTTAGTTTACATAGCAATTGCATTGAGTATTGTACTAATTTCTTATTTTAAAACGTTATTTGGGCAAAATAGAAGGCATAAAGATTCCCTGACCCTGCTTCCGGATGGACTGCTGTTACCTGCTCTGTAACCGCAGTCTGTAACTCTGTCTCTGCTCTCTTCGCTCTATACAGCCTCCTCCAATGACGGTGGCTTTCTGTCTGTAAGCTGGAGCACTCTCATTGGCAGAGATCGATATGTAGCCAATGAGAGAGCTCCAGGCAGAAACCCTGTGTCATTGGAGGAGGCTGGATAGAGGGAGGAGAGCAGAGGAAGAGTGACAGACTGCGGGTATAGAGCAGTCTATCCAGAAGTAGGGTCAGGGCAGTATTTACTACTATTTTGCCCAAATAATGTTTTAAAATAAGAAATTAATGCAATACTCAATGAAATTGCTATATAAACTAACCAGTGTAAAAGCCCGTGTACACGGGCCAAGGTCCGGGTAATGTTAATCCTTTGAGTGCCAGAGGGGTACGCTTTGCAATGCATTGCATACCCCTCTGGCACGCGAAGGGTTATGAGGCCGCTACCTCACTGCTCCACGCGATGCAGTCTTACGTCACCTCACTCACGCGATGCAATCATGGGAAGTCTCTACTGAGCATGACTGCATCATGACAAACATACTAGCGAATTATTATATAGGACATTTAAGATCAACTAATATAGGGGAAACAGATCCCCTTTAAGAGCCCAGTTTAACCCCTTAAGGACCAAGGACAGACATGTACGTCATGGATTTCAGGGCTCCAAGCACAGCTACATGCCGTTCAGGGAACCCTGAACCGGGATCACGAAAAAAAGTTCCTGCGTGTGTGGCTGGTTCTTAAGGGGTTAACTCAATTTGGGGGAAGGGGGTATGCGTCTTCCCTACATTACAGATGACTTGTCCCAGGATTCCTCCACTTTTCTCCCTATGAATATGGCCTCAATTTGTAATAACACATTGTAAACACAGACTATGTCATTGCATTGTAAGGTTATATCTGTAAAGACAAACCTGGAGCAATACCTTCCTAGCAGTGAAGTGGTTAAAAACCCCATTCACATAAATAGGAATAAATATTTGGCACTGCGGAATACACAATATAAATAAAGAATAATAAAATAAAGAATAACATTGGTCCCCTCCGATGGAATTGGCTTGTCCCGGAATTCCATTCCATTCCTCTTTTGGACAAAGTGCTAATAATGTTGTTTTTCATAATAAAATGTTACTGGACCTTTAAAATAAAGAGCCGCAATGGCAGGAATCTTTTTCTATATTTCTGGCATGGCAGGAAGTTAATGCTGTCACTGGCGTCTCACGTGCTGCCAGATTAATGATGAAGGACTCTTTTTCTGATACGCAGTGTAGATTAAAATGAAAGGAATGAGTAGAAGTAAAACCAAAATGACAGCTATCCATGTTGTATAAGTCTTCCAGGTCCAGCTGTATCCATCTTGTGGATCTGAAACAAAGAGATACGCAGTCAATAATATATACATTTCTATATTTATTGCATCACATTGTATCACTGACTCCATACCTCCAAAAAGTGTCCCTCTTCAGGAGTTATTAGGGGTCCGTACCTCCCAAGTGTCCCTCTTTAGGAGACATTAGGGGTCCATATACCTCCCAGGTATACCTCTGTAGCAGATATTAGGGTCCATACCTCCCATGTGTCCCTATGTAGGAGATATTAGGGGTTCATTCCTACAAAGTGTCCCTGTTTAGGAGATATTAGGGTCCATACCATATGTGTCTGTGTATGTATGTTTGTGTGTATATGTATGTATGTATTTGTCTATGTATGTATGTATGTTTGTATGTGTATGTATATGTACGTATCTGTGTGTGTGTGTGTGTGTGTGTGTCTGTGTGTGTATGTATGTATGTGTTTGTAGGTGTCTGTGTATATGTATGTGTATATATATGTGTGTGTGTGTATGCATGTATGTGTGCGTGTCTGTGTATGTATAGGTGCACAGGTCCGTGTATATATGTGTGTGTTTATATATGTGTGTGTGTCTGTGTATGTATAGGTGTGCATGTGCGTGTATGTATGTATGTATGTGTATTTGTGTGGTGTGTGTGTATGTATGTATGTGTCTGTGTGTGTATATATGTACGTGTGTGGTGCATGTATGTATGTGTCTGTGTGTATATGTATGTGTGGGTGTGTATGCATGTGTGTAAGTATGTGTGTGTGTGTGTGTGTGTGTGTGTGTGTGTGTGTGTGTGTGTATGTATGCGTGTGGGGGGGGCTAGGATTTAACCCTTTGAGAGCAAAGCAATCCGTTGCACACCCCTCTGACACTCAAAGGGTTAAACATTTATCTGGAAAAAAGCACAAGTAATTTAATCAGTAAAATCTCTCAACAATAACCCCACTTAATTTACTACAACCAGAAAATCCCAATGGCCCCTATGAATTTTGTACTTGTCCTTTTGCTCAAGAAGTAAAATGTCAATCAGTCCTGGATGTCATATGAATGGAGGCTGACATGACAGTTCTTAGCAGGGACCTCGGGATCTCAAACTCCTCTCACTGCTCATGGTAATGTAACCCTATAAAGGAGCAGTATACCATCACACCAAAATATGTTGTAAGACTTACAGAGCACGGGGTAGTCAGTCCTGGTCCTTAAATGGAGAATAATGTTTCATAATAAAAGCAGCTCCAATTAATCTTCATAGTATTTGGGCCATGGAGAGTGCTATTTCACTACTGTCAGAGTTGTAGTTCAAGAGTAATTGAATGATAAAGTATCCCCCTCCCATCCCTTTTACTGATGTAACACTGCTCACCTCAGAGCAGCAAGACTGTCCGGGCCAGATTCCACATCTAAGGGGAGGTGGCTTACACCAGGTAAAAGGGGCAGGAGGGGGATAATACATTCAATTATTCTTGTACTACAACTTTAACAGTATTGAAATAACACTCTCCATGGCCCTAATACTAAGAAGATTAATTGGAGCTGCTGTTTTTGTGAAACATTACTATCCCTTTAAGAGCTATCAGCAGAGCGTATGTTCAGGATATCCCAGCTGGAGAGCAAGTGGACTACTTAGTGGTTCGGTCATTTGTCTGCTATGCTTTTGGGAAGAAAAAATTCCAATGCTACTTATGAACTTAATGGAATCATTTTAGGGGACTCGTTGCTAGAGAAAGACCTGGGTATCCTTGTCAACTGCAAACGTGGAAACAGTGACCAGTGTCAAACAGCAGTAGCAAAGGCAAACAAAGTCCTGTCTTGCATAAAGAGGGGTATTGAAGCAAGAGTGGATAACATTATTTTGCCATTGTACAAATCATTGGTAAGACCTCACCTTGAGTATGCAGTGCAATTTTGGGCACCAGTTCTGAAAAAGGATATACTAGAACTATAGAGAGTGCATAGAAAAGCGGCAAAAATTAATGAAAGGAATGGAGGACATGACTATGAGGAACGACTAGACAAATTTGGTTTATTTACTCTAGAGAAAAGAAGACTAAGAGGAGATCTTATCATAAGGTCAATACAAGGATCTCTCTGGTGAGCTATTCATTCCAAGGTCTGATCAAATAACCGGGTTACACCCCCTTGACATTAAAGGAAAGGGGGTTTCAGCTTCAGCAGAGGGTTGTATTTTTACAGTAAGGTTTGTTAAAGGGATAGTAATACTGGCAAATTACTAATCCCCATATTGTAGCTTTGTTAAAAAGAAACTTATTGCCCCCAGTGTCATCTCTCAGACCCTTATGGTGTGAGACATGATAGCGCTCAAAGTTCCGCCCTCCCTACCCCTTCCCTGACTGAACGATGACTGCAGGGGAAGCTGTCTTATGTGCATCAGGCGGCTCTGCAGCATTACCGAGATCACGTTTATAAAAAGTAATTATTTCACTGAAACGGTCTTCTATGTGTGCTTGCAAACCAAGCACACGTAGAAGACGGTTTCAGTGAAAATTATTTTTTATAAACACGATCTCGGCAATGCAGCAGAGCCGCCTGATGCACATAAGACTGTCGTACGACAGCTTCCCCCGCAGTCAGCGTTCAGTCAGGGAAGGGGGAGGGAGGGGGGAACTTTGAGCGCTATGATCTCACAAACCATAAGGATTTGAGAGATGACACTGGGTGCAATAAGTTTCTTTTTAACAAAGCTACAATATGGGGATTAGTAATTTGCAAGTATTACTATCCCTTTAATTTGTGGAATTCCTTGACCAAGGATGTGGTTATGCCAGATACAATGGCTACAGAAGAAAATAGGATTTTAGTCTTACCTGTTAAATCCTTTTCACTTAGTCCATACAGGTCACTGGTACCATGGGATGTGTAGTCCCCTTTAATAGGCAGGAACAATTATGCAAATAATTTGCAAGGGGCGGAGCCTCCCCTCTTACTTAAGCCACCTTCTGGCCAGAGCCACCCATATTGATTTGAGACCCTAAACTGACCCCAGGTAAGCAAAAAGAAAGACTCCTGTGAGCATGCCCGAACGGTCTCCCACTGAATGCCACAGGAGAGCCAAGACTGGTCCCTTGACAGGGTGGGAGACCAGTGACCTGTATGGACTAAGTGAAAAGGATTTAACAGGTAAGACTAAAATCCTATTTTCACTGTCGTCCAATACAGGTCACTGGTACCATGGGATGTACAAACATTGAGCTGATCCAGAGGCGGGAAGTAAGGCAAGGACCAGGCGCAAGGCCCAAGTCACTAGAACTGTTAACCAGTTGATAACATAGCCCAAACTGTAAGTGTCAACGGACACCAATCAAGGGAACAATCCCTGAACTTAACACAGCACACGGAACACGAGCCAACCGGGCTCAACAGTAAGGAAGCACTAAGGATCACAGAGCGGAAGACCTACACAGGCAAGACTGCCTCCAGGACCTTCCTTCCAAAGCTGGCATCAGCCGATGCCAGTACATCAACTCGGTAGTGCTTAGAAAAAGTGTGCACAGAGGACCAAGTGGCCGCTCTGCACAGTTGATCAGCAGAAGCTTGATTCTTGTAGGCCCAGGAGGCCCCAATAGATCTGGTGGAATGGGCAGTCACCCTGAAGGGAACATGCTTATTCCTCAACTTATAGGCTTCACGGATGGTAGCCTTAATCCAAGAGGCAATGGTAACTTTGGAAGCCGGTCTTCCTGCCCTAGGCCCCTCAGGAATGACGAATAGAGCGTCAGACTTCCTGATAGATTCGGTGCGGTGAACATAAAACTTGAGGCAACGCACCACATCCAACAAATGGAGATCTCTTTCCTTGTCAGATGAAGGATTAGGGCAGAAAGAGGGAACCACAATCTCCTGATTGATGTGAAACTCAGACACAACCTTGGGTAAGAATTCCTTGGTAGTGCGAAGCACAGCCTTATCCTTGTGGAACACCAGGTAAGGAGGTTTACAAGACAATGCCTGTAACTCTGCCACCCGGCGTACTGACACAATAGCCAAAAGGAAGGCCATCTTCCAAGTCACAAGACGTAATGGAATGGAAGCCAAGGATTCAAACGGTGGTCGCTGAAGAACTCCCAGCACCAAATCGAGATCCCACTGGGGAGCAGGACTCTTGAAGGCAGGTCGAACAAGAGTCACACCTTGGAAGAAGACTTTCACATCAGGAAGGATGGCAATCCGTTCCTGGAAAAACACAGACAAGGCAGAGGTCTGAACTTTGAGGGAACTCAGACTGAGCCCTTTGTCCACACCGTCCTGCAAGAAGGCCAGGACAGTGGGAAGATGGAAGTCAAGAGACAACTGCTTGACAGAGCACCATGTCACGAAAGTTGACCAAATGCGATGATAGATCTTGGAAGACACAGGCTTACGAGCACTGAGCATCGTCGACACCACAGAAGGAGAAAAGCCTTTCTTAGCTAGAATCGAGGATTCAACCGCCATGCCATCAAACGGAGAGAGTGAACATCCTCTTTCCACAGATACCCCTGAAGAAGCAGGTCCGGACGGGCTGGCAGTGGGATTGGATCCTTCACTGACATGGCCATCAATTCCGGAAACCAGGACTGGCGAGGCCAGTTTGGAGCAATCAGGATGACAGGACAACGTTCTCTCTTCAACTTCTGAATAACTCTGATCAATAGAGGAAGAGGGGGGAAGATGTAAGCCAGGGAGAAGTCCCAAGGGATCGACAAGGCATCCACCGCTAGAGCAAGGGAGTCCCTCAGACGGGAGCAAAACACCGGAACCTTCCTGTTGTGTCTGGTAGCCATCAGATCCACCACTGGCATCCCCCACCGTTGAGTGAGCATGTGAAACACCTCTGGGTGAAGAGCCCATTCTCCGCTGTCGACGGTGTGACGACTGAGGAAGTCTGCCATGACGTTGTCCACGCCTGGAATATGAACTGCAGAGATGACAGGCACGTGATCTTCTGCCCAAGACAAAATATCCTTGACTTCCCACCAGGCGGAACCGCTTCTTGTGCCGCCTTGTCTGTTGATGTAAGCCACCGCCGTGGCGTTGTCGGACTCTACTCTGACTGGAAGACCGGTCAGTTGAGACTCCCAGTGCCTCAGGGCCAGCCGGACAGCTCGAAGTTCCAGAACATTGATGGAGAGCATGGATTCCTCCAGACCCCATTTCCCCTGAGCACTGAAGCGACCCCAGACTGCACCCCAGCCCCGAAGGCTGGCATCCGTTGTGACTGTGGTCCAATGAGGAACTAGAAAGGATTTCCCTTTCAAGAGATGAGAGAGATCTAACCACCAGTGCAGACTCGACTCGACATGAGGAGGAAGAGAAACAGACAGATGTTGATGATCTGGATGATTCCTGCACGTCTGGATCACAAATCTCTGAAGATCCCTGGAGTGGGCCATGGCAAATGGTACTGCTTCGATCGTGGAAATGAACTTCCCCACTAAGGACGACAACTTCGGAACTGGAATTTCGTCCATGTCCAGAATCCCAGCCACTCTGACGGCTATCTGGTGAGCCACGTCCTCTGGAAGAAACACCATGCATTGGCGAGTGTCGAACAGGAGACCCAGGAACAGAAGCCTCTGAGAAGGAATCAAGTCCGACTTGTCCAGATTCAGGATCCATCCGTGACGGTTCAGGGTGTGCATGCACCTCTGCAACTGCTGGTGGAGAAGCTCCGCTGAGGAGGCCTTCAGTAGGAGATCGTCCATGTAGGGTGTCACTCTGATCCCATCCTGATGGAGCACCGCTATCAAGGAGCCCAGCACCCGCTGGAAGACTTGAGGAGCTGTAGTCAGTCCAAAGGGGAGCGCTGTAAATTGAAAGTGTCCCCTGTGGCAGGCAATCCTGAGATACTTCCTGCTCTCTGGATGAATAGGGATGTGAAGATAAGCATCCTGAAGGTCCAGGGAGGCAAGAAACTCCCCTGGAGACATTGCTGCAATCACAGAGCGCAGGGACTCCTGGCGGAAGTGGGAAGTCACCACATAGGCATTGAGATCTTTGAGATCCAAGATGGGACGGGCTCCTCCGTCCTTTTTGGCTACCACAAACAGGTTGGAATAAAATCCTGAACCTGTGTCCCCCTGCGGAACCGCCTCCAGGACCTCTTTGTCCAAGAGATCCTGAATAGCGTCGTCGAACAGACGCCTTTTCGAGGGTTCCTGAGAAGGACGAGTAAAATGGAACCGAAAAGGAGGAAGGGAAGAGAAAGGGATCCTGTATCCCTCTGACACCACCTGAAGAACCCATGGGTCCGCCACTGACTCCTCCCAAGACCGGCGAAAGATGCGGAGACGACCGCCTACAGCCGGATGCGGACCCGGGTTCGGCGAGTCATGCCGAAGCAGTCTTGGAGGTCTTGGCCTTGGAGGCAACTTTGGGCCTCCAGGACTGTTTGGGCTTGGAGGAGGAGCGCGTAGTGGGAGGACCCGTTTGGGCCGAGGAGCGTGTCTCAGTCTGAAAGGAACGAAAGGACCGATTGCGTTTGGCTGGAAACTTTTTCTTAAAGACTGAGGGTAGAAGAGTACTTTTACCGCCAGTAGCCTCACTGATCATTTCTTTGAGCTCAGAGCCAAAGAGCAAATTCCCCTGAAAGGGCAAGGAAAGCAAGGCTTTCTTAGAGGCTGTATCAGCAGACCAAATTTTCAGCCAAAGAGCGCGTCTAGCCACCACAGAAGAAGTGGAGGCCCTCGCCATCATGCGCACAGCATCAAAAGCAGCATCAGCAACATAGTTCTGAGCTTCAGTGATATTAGCAAGAAGCTGCAACTGTTCAGATACAGGCGCATCCTGGCGAACCGCTTCAGTCAGTCGTTCAGTCCAGGCTGCAATAGCCCTATTAACCCATGCCACAGCAAAGGTGGGGCGCATGGCAGTGCCAATAGAGGCAAAAATAGATTTAAGAGAGAGCTCTAATTTCTTATCCGTCCAGTCCTGCAAGGCAGAGGCATCTGAGACAGCCAAAGCAGTAGATTTGGATAGTCTAGACACAGGAGCATCCACCTTGGGAGGATGAACCCATTTTGCCAGTTCCGCTTCGGGAAAAGGGTAAAGTTTGGCAAACTTTTTGGAGACAGAGGAAGATCTATCAGGATTCTTCCATGCCTCAGAAACCAGACGGGCAAGAGTAGGGTTAGTTGGAAAACAAACAACAGGTTTAGATGGCTTTTTCTGAAAAACATCAGTAGGATCATAAGTGGATTCCTGAGTCAGAGGAAGGTTGAGCGTATTCAGAACCGCTCTGATCAGACCCTCAGCCGAAACTTCAGGGTCACACTCATAGGGGTCCCCAATGGACCTGTTAGATTCAATAACAGTACGTTCCTCAGCATCAGAATCCTGTAAAAGTTCTTCTTCAGAAGAATCAGTGATATCAGGAGCTCCCTGTGGCTTAGGCAGGGAGGTCCTGATAGTAGAGGGGGTCTGCCAGACCTGGAGAGCCCCCTGTACCTGAGAGGGAAAGAGTTGAAGCGTGGATCTGAGATCCCTAGTGGCAGCTTTAAACTCCCTCACCCAAGATGGCTCAATAGCGTGGCTGGGAAGCCCAGGGTTGCTATCTTTATCAGTACAATTAGGGCATAGATCCCCCACATTATCGCAATCCAGCCCAATGTGGCAAGAGGAGCAAAACGCCATGGGGGTAGAAGACCCCCCAGCCTCCTTAGTCTTGGGTCTAGCCCCTAGCTCCAGTGAAGTAGACATGCTCACAGCGTCAATATACCCCACAAAAAACACTATCACCCAGAAAAGTGTTAAAGATTAAAGTTTCACCCCAGAAAAGGTCTAAAAACGGACTTATCTGGCCAGCGAAGGGTTAATCTGGTGAGGAGAGAGAAGGCTCGGTCCCTGCGTAGTGTACTCGCCTTGGAAAAGTACCACAAAATGGCGGCCGTCATGACAGCCAATCAGAAACGAGCGCGAGCTAAGCGCTCATGGGAAATGTAGTTTTCCCTATGCAAGTACCCCAAACAGTGCCCGAAGCCCCCCTGAACCCCCTACATTAATAAAACACCAACCGGATGATAGAGCAGGAGCCTAGCATTAAAATGAGCCCACTCTGAAGTTGCTGTGACAAGCGGTTTCAGAGATATGTCCCAAACTGTGAATTCCCATAGAGAGTAAAGGAGCTCTGCTGCTGAGCGGGAAAAAGCCGCGCTTAAAGGCGCGGAACACCATTTTTAATAAAGTTTAGTAAAACATTAAAAAGTGCCCAAACAAGCATGAAATACAGGAGAAACATAAATAAATGAATACCCAATGCTCCAAAACTCAGAGAATAACACAGAAATTGCATAAATAGAGATAATGCAATATTAACACCCTATGAGTGCTGGAGTGTATTAAAACTCCCAAATACAAGCCCATCAAAGGGACACTGTGGGGACAAGTGGACCTTCAGCACTCAATGGGTGACTCACCTTTCTCGCAGACTTCTGTCTTCAGGTGACCATGATAGGGAGGGAAAGAACCAGAGGTAATTTCCCCAACAGGGGAGCTGCTTAACACAAGCTGTCCCCTCTTCAGGTATAGGTCCACAGAAATCCCTGGAAGCTGCACCAGCCACTTTGAAGAGGGCAATTCACAGCCATGGTCACCCTCCTAATGGTGGTATTCCATATTTGAATAAAAAAATAATAAAACTCTAAGAAGCATAGCTGTTCTCTGCCTGGTGTGCAAGCACACCAGGAACAAATCAATATGGGTGGCTCTGGCCAGAAGGTGGCTTAAGTAAGAGGGGAGGCTCCGCCCCTTGCAAATTATTTGCATAATTGTTCCTGCCTATTAAAGGGGACTACACATCCCATGGTACCAGTGACCTGTATTGGACGACAGTGAAAAAGGATTACTTCAGGTCGTGGTACTTGTGTCCGATAATAGCACTATTAAGAAGCTAGTCGCCATATGCCTAATTATTGGGGGGTGGGCTTTATATAGGGTGGTAGTCCCGCTTTAAGAGAAGATTAGAAACATTTCTTTCAAGAGGGAACATAGTGGGTTATACTGTTCTAGTGAAAAAGCCGGTGTACAAGGGCCAAAGTCTGGGTAATGTTAACCCTTTGCAATGCATTGCGTACCCCTCTGGCATTCAAAGGGTTAAGAGGCCGCTACCTCACTGCTCCACGCGATGCAGTCCTCCGTGGCCTCAGTCACGCAATGCAATCATGTGCAGTAGAGACTGCCCAAACGCGCGCAGACATCTCTGCGGAGCATGATGGCTTCTGACAAACATCCTAACAAATTATTATATAGGATATTAGATGCAAGACAGAAAGTTATGATAAAGAAACTTATTTAGTAGCAGAAAAGCTATATGATTCTCATGACTCTGGGTTATGAGGCAAAGGTTGAACTTAGGGTTGCCACCCAGCCGGTATTTTATAGGCAGGCTGGTAAAAAATTGGCATCTGTCCAATGTTAAGTCTATGGAGGGAATGTCCTGGCCGGTATTTTTTTGAAGAAAAGGTGGCAACCCTAGTTGAACTTGATGGACTTGAGTCTTTTTTTGCTTATTTGGGGATATCCTGAAAAAAAGTACTGTTAGCTCTTGAGGACCAGGGTTGGCTACCACTACTATAGAGTAAAACAGGGGCACATGGCAATATTTCCTTCAAAAGTTGTTACAGAGATAACTTGCCATTTTTCTGATAGCTCCAGTTCAAGATGTTTTCCAGCCAGGTGGTGCTGTTGCTACATCCATGTATGGGAAACTTGTGTCTGACACGAACAGAAAAAACACCCTCTGGCTGCAAAACATGAAACTCAAAGTATCAGAAAAATGCCAAGTGATCTGTTTAATACAATTTGAAAGAAACATCTCCAATGTGTTGCGCATACCTCTGGTCTTTAAAGAGTTAAAGGGATAGTAACACTTCGTTTTAACTTTATTTTATTTTGTAGGCATTAAAAAAACATGAAGAATGATATAAGTCTTATCTCTCAAACCTTTATGGTTTATGAGATATTCGCAAGCAAAGTTCCCCTCCCCGCCCCTTTTTCCTAGTGTAAGCCATCTCTTCTCAGATGTGAGTCTGGTTGTATGACAGTACAGATAACAGAAGGGGACAATTTTCTTTGTATGAAAACAATGAAAGCCCTGCCCCCCTTGACAAGATTTTCAGCTTTTTCCATTATCTTAATTGAAGATTGTCCCTCTCTGCAGTCTACCTGGGCATCTCCCTTCTTATCTGGTTGAACAGGGGGGGGATACTTTGTTTGTGAATATCTCTTAAACCATAAAGGTTTCAGAGATAAGACTTATATCATTCTTCATGTTTTTTTAATGCCTACAAAATAAAATAAAGTTAAAATGAAGTATTACTATCCCTTTAAGTAGGCTCAAGCACAAGGGAACATTTCCTGGAGGCCACTGAAATTATTTGGCCATAGTAAGCCGAGTGGGTGGGTTATTTTTAAGGGAGGGGTTACTTCTCCTTTAACTGAGCCACATGAGTTCAAGCACGAAAACCTTTCAGTTCTGATCTGTTTGCTGGCTTGAGGAAAGATAGATAGATAGTGCCTGATTTACATCTCAAGCTACCCTTAAAGCGGAACTTTCACATATTAATAAGTCCCCCATAAATAATTTTATAGAGCATTTCCTGCTGAATAAAACAAGGTCACTCCCATCGCTGTCAGATGTTTTATTCAAAATTTATATCAGTTCAAATAATCAGGAAGTGAATTTACTGTGTTTACTTCCTGATAGTTCTAACTGACAGGAAGTGAATTTACTGTGTTTACTTCCTGAAAGTTCTAACTGACAGGAAGTGACAGGCAGTTTCTATCACATTCTATGGAGAACTGTATGTCTGACTTTTCTGACTTTCCTCTCCATTAGAATCTAACAGGACATCTAATTAGTATTTGACCACTAGAGGGCACTGCTAATGTAAAAAAACATGGGTTTAAACTGTAATAACTCTGGAAATATAAATCTCTCGGCAGTGGGAGTACCCTTATTTTACTCAATAGGAAAATCCCTACAAAATATATTTTTTCATAAAAAAAAGGTTACTGCTCCTTTAAACATATGGCGACTAGCTTGATAACACAGAATTACCTATCAAAAGTGCCAGATTCTAAAGAAACCTTTAATCTTTGGAGACTGACAGCCAGGTTAGTGCAGCCTGTGCCGTCAGTCCCTTCCGCTTACCTTGTGGCACACTGTAGTGCTTCTTACAGAAGACAGGGGCTGACAGCGCAGGCGTGCAGACAAGATGTCCGCGCTGATGCCTGGATTCTGGTCTCCAAAGATTAAAGATTTCTTTAGAATCTGGCACTATTGTTAGGTAATGCACGTATTATCAGTCTACTCACCATATGTTTAATGATTTAAGGGCGACTTATTAATATGTGAAAGTTCCACTTTAATTCCCCTAGCCACAACCCTACTCATTACATGAATCCACTGCCTGGCACAGAAAACTCCTTTAACCCTTTGAGTGCCAGTGGGGTAAGCAACGCATTGGTTTGCAATGCGTTGCTTACCCCTCTGGCACTCAAAGGGTTAATCTATAACACAGAAACAGAAATTAAAGTGATAGTAATGTTTCACAAAAACAGCAGCCCCAATTAATCTTCATAGTATTTGAGCCATAGAGAGTATTATTTCACTGTGAGCATTGTAGTTCAAGAGGAATTGAATGATAAAGTATCCCCCTCCCGTCCCTTTTACCTAGTGTAACACTGCTCACCTCAGATGTGGAATCCAGTCCATAGACCAGACAGCTCACATCAAGGGTCAACAATGAAAGCCCTTCCCCCCCTTGACAAGTTTTTCAGGTTTTTCCCTTATCTTAATTGAAGATTGTCCCTCTCTGCAGTCTACCTGGGCACCTCCCTTCTGATCTGGCTGAGCAGTGTTACATCAGTAAAAGGGGCGGAGAGGGATACTTTATCATTGAATTACTCTTGAACTACAACTCCGACAGAATTGAAATAACACTCCCCAAAGTCCAGTTATAATGTATTAAATGGGGGGTAAATGGCTGTGATAGAAATATAATTCTGTCTCTATATAAATCCCAGGTAAGACCTCAGAATTCGGTGTCCATAAGAGGTTACTACTCTGCCTAATGGGCAATCCAGTCCTGTAGATGAGATGTGGGCAACATAAAGCACTGCTCCTGCTGAGGAATATAATTCACATGATCCTCAGCCAGCCAATGGATGGTTGGGAATGATGGAAAATGTGGTCTTCCGCAGCTGGTGGGCGTTGCCTAGATTGCACCTTGAAGCCTTGTTGTACTCTTACCTGATGTTACTGTCAGTGACACCTCACAATATCTGAATTGGTTGCCCGGTGCCATTGGTAGAAGTGTAACCCAACAGGTGTAGTGTCCAACATCCTCAGCTCTCACGCTCTGCAGTACCAACCCCGCATTCCTCTGCTCTAACCACTCCGTCTTTACTGATGTCCTTCCCCTGTAAACTTCACTCTGTTGGTCTCCTTTCTCTACCCCGTTCCGAAAATGGACCACTTGCTCTTCCTCCCCCATTTTCTTCTGCCAGGAGACTTTCGCCTCCCCAGGAGTGGTTCCCCAGGAAGGGGAGAAGGAGCATGGGAGGTAGGCAGTGCCCCCTAGTGGAACAGAGACTTCATGATGCTGTGTGATGGAACCTGGAGAGTGTAAAAGAAGAAATAATTAGAGACAACGAGAGTAACAGATAAGTTTGGGAAGGTGGAAGCAGGGATGGAAGTGTAGAAGTATTAAATCACCAGCATGGGTGTCCTCTAATCTCAGTGGCCACACTTTAGGGTATACTCTAGGGTAGTGGTAGCCAACCTTGGTCCTCAAGAGATACCAACAGGGCAGGTTTTCTGTATATACCTGAATGAGCACAGGTAGGACAATTAAAGTGACAGAGCCACTAATAAGTCCACCTGTGCTCCAGCTGGGATAGGCTGAACACACGCACTGTTGGTAACTCCTGAGGACCAGGGTTGACACACTCCTGCATTACGGCAGTGGTCTTCAAGACGTCCCTAAAATACAATCTGGAATTTCCTGGGCACCCGGCACATTTTATTTGTAATTTTTCAAGGACTTAATTAAAGGGATAGCAATACTTAAAATGTAAAAAAATGTATATTTTGTACAGTTTATTCCGCTATGTAAAACAAGGGTACTCCCACTGCTGAAGGTGTTTTATTCAGAAGTTATTACAGCTCAGATTTGAAGTTTTTTTTAGGTGTAGTATCACAGTGGCCTAAAATTGTACAGTGGTGCTGTTGCTACACCATCCTATGGAGATTTATGTACAACAGAAATTATATTGATCGGTAGCTATTTCACGGCTGTTCATAAATCGAAAATGAATACAATGTATCCAAGCTTATGATTAAGTGATACTTTGTTTCACGAAACGCGTTAGGCGAATCGTGTATATGTTTTGTCCTCTGATGTACCGATGTTTTTAAATGAGAAATAAAATACCATTTTTTTATATTGGTGAATTATTTGGTCTCTGATGCTCAGGCGTTCCCGTTGAGCGCTCTTGTACGGTGCCTTATGGAGATTTATGGTCAATTGACCAGAGCTGTGCATAGGATAATGAAGCAACAGC
This sequence comes from Rhinophrynus dorsalis, assembly GCA_037306005.1. Lineage (NCBI taxonomy): Eukaryota > Metazoa > Chordata > Amphibia > Anura > Rhinophrynidae > Rhinophrynus > Rhinophrynus dorsalis. The sequence continues at coordinate 534,796,454 of CM074721.1, read as the reverse complement.
GCCACTGTAACATTTCAGGCCACAGTCATACTGCACCTAAACAATACATGTTTGAGCTGCAATACCTTCTGAATAGAACACCTTTCAGCAGTGGGAGTTCCCTTGTTTAACTCAGGGGAATAAACCCTACAACATATATCATTTTACATTTTTAGGATTACTATCCCTTTAAAGGAACAATACAGAAATATATAGTTAGTTATTCTTAGGTCTTAGAATTGCAGTCCAGGTTTTGGTAAGCACACCCAAAGACATTTAGAATTCCTGGAGTGCAACCAATTTTGACCAAAGCTGCTAAAACAGATATATTGATATATTGATGCAAATCCATAATTACTCAATGATAACCTTTTATATTGTGGCATATTGCCTTTATATCTTCACTATATTAAATATGATGTTTTAGTCACATAATATGACAATAGTATGTTAAAGTGGAACTACCACCCCGCCTAAAGTTGCCCCCAAAGAATTACCCATCTGGCGACTCGCTGCTCAATAGTACTAGTAGCCAGAATTATTACCTCCTTATAGAGAATTCCTACTGCTCCCGGGAATGACAGCCAGGAAACAGCACAGACGTCTTTGCATAGTTACGTCTGCACACCTGCCCTGTCAGTCCCTTCTGGTACCAACGCCTCCTAGAGCAGACTGGGACTGACAACACAGGCGTGCAGACGTTACTATGTAGGAGGATAAAAGAATGGGGAGGGAAAGAAAGGATAAAAGATTGGGGAAGAGAGAAAAGGGGACAAAAGGCCAAGAAAGGAAAGAGGATAAAAGACAAGGTAGGGAAAGAGGGGATAAAAGACAAGGGAGAAGGTAAAAAGGCTGGGGATTGAGGTGGTAATGGTGTCATGTAATGGAGTATCGCCCTGCTGGATTCCTATAATGATATAGAGCCCTACTCTGTCTTCTAGAATGGTGTATTACTCTGCTCTGTCCCCTTTAATGGTTCGTGTGTGTATGGGTGATTGTCTTCTTGTTTGTGTGGGTCAGTGAATGTGTGTGGGCGAGTGTGTTGGTGTGTGTATGGGAATGTGTGAGCGCATGTATTACTAATTATGTAAATTCCAAGAGAGGTAAGAAAAATCTATAACCTTCCCTGTCTATATACACACCCCACACACCTTCACTGGCCCACACACATCCCGTGACAGAATCGTAACCCCCAACTAGATGTGTATCCATGGGCGTCCGAAGGGGGGGACAAGGGGGGGCACTTGCCCCCCTTCCCTACAATTACCCCCTCTATATAAACAAAGGGGTTAGATGGGCTGGCCTGGGGGTCATATTATGGCTTTGCCCCTTCCCCCGGAAAAATTTCTACGAATGCCCCGTGTATGTATCCACTCCCTCTTGGTCCAACCATGGTACTGTCCCAGGATTTTTTTTGCCATCTGTTCTGTTAAGCAGACTGAATAAAATCCGTTGTTTTCAGAAGAATATCCAAAGTTAATTGTCCTTCATGCCGAAGTGTATTATTTATATCTACTGATTTTATTCTATAACACATTCTTTGATTATTCAATTTCATTAAACGAGTCTTGAATTGGAAATCATTATATGCGTGAAGCTGAAGATATGATGTGAAAATACATAGATATATCTGATTGCTATAAGAAGGGCACCTATCTAAACAAATTAATCTCTTAAATTAAGAGCCGATGAGTATAGTTGCCCTATAGTGTATAGGATCTATAACTTTATCCAATCTTAATCCATTTAACCCATGTATAATAAACATTTGAAAATAAGATTTTTTTAAATAAAACTAAAATAACAAAGGTGTTAACACCTTTTAACCCCCTTTATCTCCCTCCTCCAGTTTTTTCTCAATTTTTTCTCCTTTCCACTACTCATTCACCCTCTCGAGCCCCACTAATTTTAAACCCCCTTTCTCTCCCCCCCAACAGTTTTCCCATTCTTCCCCTCCTCTGTCACTCATTTAAGTTCCATCTTTCAACCCATTTTCTCTCCCTTCTCCAGTCTCTTCCCCTATTTTCTTTCCTCTTTCCCCGACTCTTTCATCCCCTCAAGTTTCCCCACCTTTCAATCTGCCTAATAATACAGAACGCAGAGATATGATGTCATCATATCCCAGCATTCTGCATTATTTTAATATGCTGAAACTGTTCCGTAGGTAACACAGACCTTTATGGCACTGTTGTACAGATAAGTCTTATCATCCAGTAGGAACTCTGTTGGTGGGCCCAGTGATGACACAGAGCCAGGTGCACTGCACCCTTGGCACCAACCTAAAAACGGCCCTGTATATGGATGGGGTGGGTTTTTCACTGGGTTTGCTAGCAGGAAAACGGTGTCCATAATGAGTGTAGACCCGACACAGTAACTTGGTTGGACCAGAAGCGAGTGGATATGCACCTAGTCCTGGGATACCGATTCTGTCAGGGAATGTGCATGGGCTAGGAGGGAGGTGGTTGATGTGGGTTTGCGTGCATAATGATTGTAGACCCAACGCGGTACCTGGTTGGACAAGGAGGGAGTGGATACGAATCTGGTCAGGAGATACCGACTCATGAATTATGCCTCTCTAACAAAACGCATCTGTAATTATCTCCTTGTATACCAGAGAGCTGTGCATTGCTGTGTGCACCCGTCTGGCATAAAATGAGTTAATCACTGATGAATTATGCCCTGGTAGTATAAAAGGAGTTAATCACTGAGGTACACATTTGTGGGTTAATCACTGATGTACACATTTTGCCACTCTCAAAAAACATACTGTTAAATAACATTGTTTATTCCTCTAAATTGTTTTGTATCACTATTAAAAAACCAAATGTAGTATTGAGGATGGTAACCTGTAAGCCTCAACCCTTTGAGTGCCAGAGAGGTATCCAATGCATTCCGTTGCAATGCATTGAATACCTCTGGCACTGAAAGGGTTACTGTGTAGTGTCTAAGACAGTAACCTGTAAGCCTTTAACCACTGAGTGCCAAAGAGGAACCCAACTGGATACCTCTCTGGCTCTCAAAGGGTTACTGTGTAGTGTCGGAGATGGTAACATGTAAGCCCTAACAGAGTGTCAGAGTGGTATACAATGCATTGTGATGCAATGCACTGGATACCTCTCAAGCACCCTGAGGGTTAAACTGCAGTGTTGAAGATGGTAAACTGTAAGCCTTAACCCTTCGATTGCCAGAGACTGCAATGCACTGGATACTTCTCTGGCACCAAGAGGGTTAAAATGTAGTATCGAAGATGGGAACCTGAAAGCCTTAACCCTTTGCTTGCCAGATAGGTATCCAATGTATCTGGCACTCAAAAGGTTAAAATGTAGTGTCAACCCTTTGAGTGCCAGAGAGGTATCTAATGCATTGGGTTGGAATGCATCGGAAACCTCTCTGGCATTCAAAAGGTTAAAATATAGGAATAAAGAAAAGTCTGCTTTATTGCATAAAGTCAAGAGGTTACCATCTTCGATAGTAATGTTGTAACTTGATAGACTTAACCCTTTGAGTGCCAGAGAGTTATCCAGTGCATTGGATACCTCTCTGGCATTCAAAGGGTTAAAATGTAGGAATAAATGAAAGTCTGCGTATTGTCAAAGGGGTAACCTGAAAGATTTAACCCTTTGAGTGCCAGAGAGGCATCCAGTGCATCGGATACCCCTCTGGCATTCAAAGGGTTAAAACTTAGCAATAAATTAAAAGTCTGCGTTCTATGCCTTTGTATGAATGGATAATGTCAAGAGCTTAGCATCTTCTATAGGAAGCTAAGCTGGATACCATCTTCGATAGGAAGTTAAGCTGGGCCTGGTTACCATCTTCGATAGGAAGTTAAGCTGGGCCTGGTTACCATCTTCTATAGGAAGTTAAGCTGGGCCTGGTTACCATCTTCTATAGGAAATTAAGCTGGGCCTGGTTACCATCTTCGATACAAAGCGTGTGCAGGCTCCCCAGAGCAGGTCCGCCTGCTCGTGCACACTGAACAGTTCCCAACAAGCGGGGCAGAGCAGGACGCAGCTGTACACGCTTAGCGGGCACACCTCTATGACAGGTCCCGTCTCCTGGGCGTGAACTTCGACACGACACCCACATGGTTCCCCAGTACCACTGTAAACAGAAGAAAGCCCTGGGGTGTAGGTCGGGCGACATGGAGAATCCAAACTGGGAGAACAGTCACACTAATTGCTGAGTGGTCCCACTCACTCATTGAGGAAGAGCCCTACTTTCCGGAGGGTAGTCAGTGACTAGAAGGGGGGGTTAGTGTCACTCACTAGTGTCAGTCACTCAGGGGAGGTCTCACTCACTGGGGAGTAGGGTCTGATCAGGCATGGTGTAGCCTAGAGATGCACCGATACCAATTTTTTAAGATCAAGTACAAGTACCGATACTTTATTCAAGTACTCACTGATACCAATTACCAATACTTTTTTTTGCGGTCATTTGCCGCAAAAAAAGTATCAGTAATTAGTATCAGTGAGTACTTGAAATATATAAATATATATATACACACACACACACACACACACACACACACACATACACCACCTCTTGATTCCCACCTTTTGCCTTGGTTTTCTCTCCCTTTTGATCCCCCTTTCTCCCCCTCCTTGACTCTTGATCCCACCCTTTTGCCTCTCTCTCTCTCTCTCCCTTTTGCCTCTTCTTGGCCCCCCTCCTTTTGTCTTCTGATCCTTCCTACTTTTGCCTTTTTTTTTTCTTAGTCCCTTTTGTGTCTTTCTCCCTCTTGACCCCCCTCCTCTCTGCCTCTTTCACCACCCTCTCTTGATGCCCCATGTAGCCATCTCT
>CM074721.1:534589175-534786675 GCA_037306005.1 Rhinophrynus dorsalis | reverse complement strand
TGTGCACGAGCAGACAGCGCCGCTCTGGTGTGTGTGTGCACGAGCAGACAGCGCCGCTCTGGTGTGCGTGTGCACGAGCAGACAGGGCCGCTCTGGTGTGCGTGTGCACGAGCAGACAGGGCCGCTCTGGTGTGCGTGTGCACGAGCAGACAGGGCCGCTCTGGTGTGCGTGTGCACGAGCAGACAGGGCCGCTCTGGTGTGCGTGTGCACGAGCAGACAGGGCCGCTCTGGTGTGCGTGTGCACGAGCAGACAGGGCCGCTCTGGTGTGCGTGTGCACGAGCAGACAGGGCCGCTCTGGTGTGCGTGTGCACGAGCAGACAGGGCCGCTCTGGTGTGCGTGTGCACGAGCATGCCGTCTAACCTCTTGTCTGTATCCGCTGAGACAGAGGCACAGACTTGTGTTTATGCCTACATTTTAACCCTTTGAGTGTCAGGGAGTTATGCAGTAACGCAATGCATCGGGTACCTCCGTGACACTCAGGGTGTTAAGGCTGACAGGTTACCATACCTCAATACTACACTTTTTTTATAGTGGTACAAAACATCATTTAGAGGAATAAAAAACGTTATTTAACCATCCGTTTTTTTTTAGAAAGTGGCATAAGTCATTGTTTAGAGGGCTAACCCTTTGCCTGCCAGATGGGTATGTAATGCATTGGTTTGCAATGCGTTGGACACCCCCCTTCGGTAGTGAAAGGGTTAAATCAACCTTATTAAACGCTTCGCTTTCTAATCCTCATTCGCAGGGTGCAACACTACTTTATTAACCCTTTGAGTGCCAGTGCCACAGAGGTACAAATGCGTTGCGTACCCCTCTTGCACTCAAGGGGTTAAACACTACATGATGTAGGGCAGCTGTTGTGCCTATGGGACGCCCCTACCCACATTCCCATACCTGGGAACTCTCCGGACTTGCCCCGGAGACTCCAGTTTTGACAGAGCTTTACCGGGTCTCCGGGGCAGAGGCTGATTCCTCCGGATGTGAGGAATTTCTATTGAAACTCTACCCACTTCCACCAGGAAGCCAGGAAGTAGGTACACGAATAGATAGGCTCTACCGGCCTTGCCAATATACCGGGCAAGGCAGCCAAAGACCGGAGGCAAAATACAGGCTCTACCGGCCTTGTCAATACCGGGTAAGGCAACCTGGTAAGGAGAGAATGGCGACCACTAAGCCTCAGTGACTGGAAGGTGGCAGCAACAGTCACAAGGATGACAAGAGGCTAAGTCAGCGTAAGAGGCCAGCCAACGAATAACAGGCTATCTCCCGTACCAGCGTACTGAGGAAGCAGTAATGCACAAACGATAGAGACTAAGGGTGGTGGAGCGAACCAGTACCCAGTACTGGGAGCAAGCCAATCTGGAGAAACTGCAGCCAGAACGCAAAGGAGCGAACAGGTACCTTGTACCGAGAGTACTATACATATACTTGGTAGCAGCCGGATAGCTATGGAGCGAACCAGTGCCCTACACTTGGAATGCAAGTCTATTATGTAATGACAGCCGGGTGGCTGAGGAGTGAACCAATACCTTGTACATGGAACGCTAATCGATCCCGCAATAACAGCTGGATGGCTTATGGAGCGAACCAGTGCCCACACACTTGGAACGCTAGACTTCTCAAATCATAACAGCTGGATGGCTATAGAGCGAACCAGTACCCAGTACGTGGAACGCAATCAAATACTGTAATGACAGCCGGGCGTCTGTGGAGCAAACCAGTACCCGCGTACTGAGTAAACCGGCAGAGATAGAAATGTCGCCAAGTAACTCGGAAACGTCAGTAGACTGCAGGCGACTGGATAGGAACCAGCAGGTGGAAACAGGAGCCAGCATACAGACGATCAACCGAAATCAGGAACGGCAGCGGGGACTGGCAGCAGGAAGCGATGACTCCAACCGGATCAGACGAAAGCAGGAACCAATGGACAGGAACACAGGAACAGGATGAATACTGGTAGCAGGAACTCGGCAAAGGGCCCAGGATCCTCAGGAACGATGTGTAGACTCAAACAGCATACAGACAACACGAAAGGGCAACCAAAGAGTGCCCAGGCTAGGTTTAAATAGGCAATACAGGGCTGGCTGAAATTGACACACAAAGGGAGCAATCTGATAGTACCCCCCTCTCAAAGACCCCTTCTAGAGGAGGGTCTAGGTTTCTGAGGGTACTTAGAATGAAAAATTTGCAGTAATTTGGGCGCATGAAGGTCCTTACTATCCACCCAGGATCGTTCTTCAGGACCATAGCCCTTCCAATGCACCAAATACTGCACCTTTCCTCTAAGCCTGCGGGAATCAATGATACTTTGAACTTCGTACTCCTCCTGACCCTCCACTTCAATAGGCCCTGGCACCACAGGGTTAGTCGTATAGCGGTTGCATACAAGCGGCTTAAGGAGGGACACATGGAAGACATTATGAATACGCATGGACACAGGGATGTCCAATGCATACGACACAGGATTAATTTTGCAAATGACTCTGTAAGGACCAATGAATCGGGGAGCCAACTTATTAGATGGGACTTGAAGCTTAAGGTTCCTGGAGGAAAGCCACACTCTATCCCCAACCTGAAAGGAAACCGCTGGCAATCTCCTGCGATTAGCATGACGCTGATGACGTTGGAATGACTGATGCAGTGTTCTCCGCACCTGTGCCCATGTGGAGCGGAGTTGCTCGATATGCTCATCCAGAGCTGTAATTTGTTGTGCCTGAAAGGAATCCGGGAGCAAACAGGGCTGGAACCCATAATTGATCAGAAACTGAGAGCTCCCTGATGAAGAATTAACCGCACAATTCCTGGCGAACTCTGCCCAAGGCAACAGGTCGGCCCAATTGTCATGATGGTCAGTAATGAAACAGCGCAAGAACTGTTCCAAACCTTGATTGGCACGCTCAGCGGCCCCATTGGTCTGGGGATGCTAGGCAGAAGAAAAGGATAATTGTATGCCCATATGTTCACAAAATGCCCTTCAAAACCTGGACACGAACTGGCTCCCCTGGTCGGACACCAGCACTCTGGGTACTCCGTGCAACCGAAATACCTCTCTAGCGAATACCACCGCCAATTCCTTAGTAGAGGGAAGGCCACGGAGGGGCACGAAGTGAGCCATTTTAGAAAACCTGTCCACTATCATGAGTTTAAAGGAGTACCCTCTAGACACTGGTAATTCTCCCATAAAATCGATGGAAACATGGGACCAAGGACGTTCACCATTGGGTTCCGGCTGAAGTAAGCCCACCGGGAGGTGTCTAGAGGTCTTAGCACGGGCACAAGTGGCACAGGCATTTGTAAAATCAGCACAATCTGCCCTCATAGAAGGCCACCAAAAGACTTGCGAGAGAGACCACAACAATTGGTCTCTGCCAATATGTCCCACAGCTTTAGAGGAATGGTATGTCTCGAGTAACCAAGTGCGGAATGGCACGTCAACAAAACACTTGCCCATTGGGGTTTCAGGGGGAGCAGAGACTTGGGAGGCCAAAATCTCTTCCCCTAGTGGTGAAGTGATACTAGTGCGTATAGTAGCCAAAATTCGATCAGGCTGTATAATAGGTGCTGGTACCTCATCTCTGTTAAATTCAGCCTCAAATTGTCTTGACAGTGCATCAGCCCTGACATTCTTAGACCCAGGCAAATAAGATACAATGAAATTAAACTGAAACAAGAACAGTGCCCATCTGGCTTGGCGTGAAGATAACCTTTTTGCCTCAGAGAGATAAGTTAGGTTTTTGTGATCGGTCAAAATTAAAACAGGGTTTTTTGTACCTTCGAGTAGGTGACGCCATTCCTTAAGAGCAAGGTTAATGGCTAGTAATTCTCTGTCACCAATCTCATAATGGCTTTGAGCCCCGGTCAATTTTGTAGAGAAAAACCCACAAGGTCTGAGAGTTCCTCCTTTAATCGGTCGTTGAGAAAGCACTGCCTCAACCCCAATATCTGAGGCATCCACCTCCAGTGTAAATGGGAGCGATGGGTTGGGGTGAGATAACACAGGAGCGTTAACGAAAGCAGATTTCAAATTCTCAAAGGCCTCTTCAGCAGCCACTGACCATTGAGATGGGTTAGCACCCTTGTGCGTAAGGTCCGACAAAGGTTTCACAATAGTAGAGAAGTTCTTAATAAATTTCCTATAATAATTAGCGAATCCCAGAAATCGTTGAATGGCTTTAAGACTCTTGGGACGTGGCCATTGTAGAACTGCCGTTAGTTTCTCTTTGTCCATGGCAATACCTTCCTTGCCAATTATAAACCCCAGAAATGTCACACTGGTTCTGTGAAATTCACATTTTTCCAGTTTACAATATAATTTGTTTTCTCGTAGGCAAAGCATCACTTCAGACACGTCTTTGACGTGTTGTGACATATTCTCAGAATTAATGAGTATGTCATCAAGATAGACAACGACACAGGACTGCAACATATCTCTGAGGATGTCATTGATTAACTCTTGGAATACAGCGGGTGCGTTACAAAGACCAAATGGCATGACTAGATACTCGTAGTGGCCAGATCTCGTATTAAAGGCGGTTTTCCACTCATCACCAGCAGCACGCAGGTCCAATTTGGTGAAAATAGAAGAACCTTTGAGCCTGTCAAATAGCTCGGTGATGAGTGGTATCGGATAAGCATTCTTAGACATTAGCTTGTTTAGGCCCCGGTAGTCAATGCAAGGTCTCAGCTCGCCATTTTTCCTTTTTACAAAGACGAATCCGGCCCCAGACGGAGAGGTAGATTTCCTTATGACCCCTCTCTCAAGGGCATCGGAAATATATTCCTCCATAGCTTGGTTCTCTTCACAGGACAATGGATACGTGCGTCCCCTAGGGGGCACCACCCCCGGAGGTAGTTCAATACAACAGTCATACATCTGTGCTGGGGTAGGGTGCCAGCCTCTCCTTTACTGAATACATCCCCAAACTGTAGTATTCGTCTGGCAGTGAAGAGGAGGTGCACAACATCTTGACCGGATGGGTTACGCAATGTTCCATACAAGACTGAGACCAAGCAGAGATTTCACAACTTTTCCAATAAAACTGTGGGTTATGTAACTGTAACCACGGAAAACCCAGAATCACTGCTTGATGAGGAGAATTGATAAGTTGGAACTACTGCTCCTCTTTGTGAAGTGCCCCAATAGTCATGGATAAAGGCATTGTTTCAAAGGTAACCTGAGCAGGTTCTAAGGGTCTACCGTCAATTGCTTCAATAGCAAGTGTGGTCTCTCTCTCAATGCGTGGAACCCCGTGTAATTCAGCAAAGGTATTATCCATAAAATACCCAACTGCGCCGGAATCAACCAGAGCCCAAACCTCCACTGAGCGTTTTGCCCATGAAAGTACCACCTGTATGGTGGGTTTCAGTATGCCACACACTGGGGACGACTGAACACCACCTAGGGCCTGTCCCCCAAGGTATCCTAGGTGTGTTCGTTTCCTGGACGTACAGGACAAGATCTTAGCAGGTGCCCATTTTTACCACAATACAAACACAGCCCTTGTCTTCTGTGATATGTTTTCTCTTCCTTGGTTAGCCTAGTGAAACCTAATTGCATAGGTTCACCTGGTTCCCGAGACTGTTCAACAGGTTTAGTTGCCAAGGGAGGGATGGGTGGGCAAAATGTACTGCTAGATCCATTATTCTTTTGCCGTGACCTGCGGTCTTTAGCCATTAGTCTCTCACGAATCCGTGTGTCAATTAAAATGACATACTCAATGTAGTCATCAAGATCAGTAGGCAATTCTTTTGCAGCCTTACCATAACACACGTATTCCCTGAACCTACCCAACCCAACTACCTACCTAAACTAGCTTATAATAATAAATACATTTTTAAATAAAAACTTTTTTTTGTTTTTTTATCCTACGCTACCCCTAAACCTAAATCTAACCCTAAACCTTTCCCTAACACACGTAGACTAAACCTACCCAACTACCTACCTAAACTACCTAAAAAACACTAAATAATGATATTTTATTAAAAAAAAAAATATATATATATATATATATATATATATATATATTGTAACAGATCCTACCCGTTACTGAGCCCTTGTCTGGACCACAAACTATTTACTTAAAAACTATGGATCTTGCTGCCCTGCTTGGATGTAGCTGTGGGCTCTGGCATACGAACTGGCCAGCTATTGCCAGGAACAAAGACTTATAGTTATGAACATTGGTTTGTGTATTAAGTTTGGTTTTATGTATTTTCAAATATTGTATGTGTTTAATTGTACTTGTCCAATTTGAAGGTTTGTGCAATCACCAACTACCAGGTATGCAAATATCTTCCTTAGCTTAACATGGGAAATGGTAGGCAGACCAGTGATTGATCAAAGTTGAGGCAGTGCATTCAAAATAGTCAATCAAAGGCTCCAACCTTGGGCCACTGTCCCTAAGATGTGGATTATAGCAACTCCAGCCATTCACTATGTTGACCCCCTGCCATGTGGTAATTTGTTCACACCCCTCAAGTCTTTGTTCAATCAAACCCTGTTGTATCTGAAATGTAATCCTGTCGAAGTCATTGTATCTGCTGGCCTTTTGTCTGATGTGTTATGATTTAATCATGTTCCCTATTGTATCAGCTTTCCCCATGTGATCCAGTGTACTGTACGGTATATAAATATCTGTGGTTTTTGACAATAAAGTGAGTTCTGTTTTGGAGTGAACAAGGAGTCCTGGAGTCTTGTATTGCTTATGGTCTAAAGTGTCCACTCTGATACCCATCTGCGCCAAGTATCCTGAATCGCTGACCGCCTGCTGCCAGTTTCCTGCGTCCTAACTTCGTGGACTGTCAGGCGGCGACGTGGACTCTTCCCTGCTTCCAGCGATCCTGCGGCTGTTTCCAGTGACTTCATACTTCAACTGGTGCATCCAACGGCGCTTATCTGCGTCGAGAAAGAGAGATCCAGGAATGACGGTGGAAGGCGACGCTGTTCCTTCTCAGCTTCCATTACATATACATATATAATTTTTTTTTTTTTAATTAAAAAATAAAAAAGTAAAAAAATACAAGATGGATGGGGGAAGTACCACAGATCACCAAAAAGCTGATCTGCAGCAACTGATCATTGTTAAAGTGATCAGACACCAGTGATCAATGGGTTAATTTTGAATGAATTATTTTTTTTTTTTTGCACACAGAAACGCTATATAAGGCTCTGTAAAACTGGAACACGATCTCTCTCTGTCTCTCTCCACCTCAGAAGTGTATAAGATGGAGGGAGGCAGAGAGATGACAGGGGCAGTATTTGTAAATACTGTCCCTGTCATTCTGCTTCTGCAACATGTGATTCACTAATCTAGCGGATCACATGTTGCAACAATGTCTCTACTGGTTGAAACTAAGTCCCCCGGTATCGGAGCACTTAGCAACAACCAGCCCGCGCTATCCCATTGCTCCATGAGGCGGCGATGAGACATTTTAACCCATGACTGTCCAGGACCGTCATGGGTCTTTAACGGGATTCAACCCATGACGGTCCAGGACAGTCATGGGTCCTGAAGGGGTTAATATGTCCGAGAATATCCTGTGAATATTCGCACACATAGCGGTATTATATACTTCCAATAAGAACATGTTATACCTTGCATTTATCACGGCGCCCGTGATTTGGGCGACATTCTGTCCATCATGGCTGATTCTGTTCTCCTATTGGCTGCCTGTACTGCTCCTCCTAGTGACAGCCTTTTTATACCCTGGACTGTCACTCTGCGAGTGCCCTTTCGTGGTGTACCTGATGCCTGGCGCTATTATCGTTGTTCTGATCCAGTGTATGACCCCGGACTGTCTGACCACTCTCTAGACTTGTTCCTGCTGCTGCTGTGCACCGATCCGGATTGGCTGACGTTCCTGCTTCCTGTTCTGACCTGGCCCAGCTGATGTTCCTGCTCCGTGTACCGACCCGGCATGTCTGACGACCCTGCTTTGTGTACCGAACTGGCGCGTCTGAGGATCCTGCTCCGTGTACTGACTTGGCCTGGCTGACGTTCCTGATCTCGCTGTCGCCCATCTGGGCGAGGTTCCTGTTCTGCTGTTCCAGTTGGCGATTTGTGTTGCCGTTGCCAGCCTCCCGGTTGGGCACCAATCCTGTGTCTGGTCTAAGTGCTGAGACCGTTGTCTGCACACTCTCATTCGTTATCAGGGTCTTGCTGCTTCCACTCCGTGTAGCACCCCCTTGATCTGTGTTGGTTCCAGGGCACTTCCATTCATTCCGTTGTACAGACCACAGCTCATTAACCCCTTCGGGGGAAGGGCCTCGTTATTACTACCATTGTGTTCCGTTGGGCAGTATTGTTTGGGCTGGTATTCCACTGTCGGATAGGGCGCTTCCTGTGGTCATCCATTTATACCATTGTCCATTAACCCTGTCTGGTAGTGCGTGCACACGGAGCTGGGTATTCCGGTAGGGCCTCCATTAAGCACGAGTTCTGACCTCTCCGTTAGTCGTTGGTGGGCGTCCACCATTGGTCACATTCACAGGCGTCCAGAGCCTGAGTTGGCAGTCCGTTCCTGTGGCCTCCTGTATTTCAGGCGACATTGTGCCTGCAGAGTTTTGCGACCAGCACTTCACTAGTTAAGAGGGCATCATACATTGTATATTCATACCTGACCTGTGTCAGTATTGTGTTCACTATACTGGACCTGTGTGGGTAAACCATTTTGTAACCTGTCTTGTGTCAGTGTGCTATACTGGACCCGTGAGGGTTACCTTGTTCATTGTGTGTGTTTCAATAAAGCTGTGTTTTTACCTATACCTCCTTGTCTGAGTGTACTGAACCGTAACAGCGTTATGATCTTATCCCTCAATCTGCCTTTATTTTTGGAGCAATTAAAGAATATCTTTATAAATACACTGGGATACAGTTCTTATTTGGCCAAGGCCATTTCTACTCCACTTTTCAAAAAAGTCAACTAAGTGGAGTTACACTTAGGAAAATGTTGTTAGATGTTTATACATATACTTATGTAGCTTTGAGACACTTTTACACTCCAGTTTTATACATCTCCCCCATTGTCTCTGGGCCTCAGAGAGAGCAGTGGGATCCTTACGATGACAACAGTTTAGTCTCTACTCCGGTCTCTGTTACAAACTATCCATCTGTGTCTCCAGGACCTTCTATGGATCTACAAACAGTCTCAATCTCTCTTTTTAACCTGACTATGGATAATATAGCAAATAAAATACTTTGTTAGTTTGAAGCTACAATTGATTTGCTGAGTAAAGAGTTGACAGCTTAAAGGAGCAGTAAACTTTTTTTATGAAAAAATATATATTGTAGGGATTTTCCTACTGAGTAAAATAAGGGAACTTATTACAGTTTAAATCCATGTTTTTTTACATTAGCAGTGCCCTCTAGTGGTCACATTCTAACTAGATTTCCTGTTAGATTCTAATGGAGAGGAAAGTCAGTGACATACAGCTCTCCATAGAATGTGATAGAACCTGCCAGTCACTTCCTGTCAGTTAGAACTATCAGGAAGTAAACACAGTAAATTCACTTCCTGATTATTTAAACTGCTATATATTTTGAATAAAACATCTGACAGCGATGTGAGTGACCTTGTTTTATTCAGCAGGAAATGCTCTATAAAATATGTGTTTTCATAAAAAAAGTTGACTGCTCCTTTAAAGGAAGCTACTTTACCCCATGGTTCCTGTGTTCAACAATGGAAGAAAGAATCATATAAACTGGTACATAAACCAGCCAAATTAATATACACACTGCACATTACAGCAATATATACCTTTGTACATAAAACGGCCAAATTAGTATATAAACTGGATATTACAGAAATATATCAACTGATATGTAATCTGGAGGAATTAGTCTATAAACTGGACATTCCAGCAGTATACAAACTGGAAATTAGTATATAAATTGGACATCACAACAGTGTGCATTGTAATTCTGCTGCTGCAATAGTCAGTTATCATGTATGAAAAGGGATATAGATGGCTGTGATAGAAATATAATTCTGTCTCTGTATAAATCCCTGGTAAGACCTCAGAATTCGGTGTCCATAAGAGGTTACTACTCTGCCTAATGGGCAATGCAGTCCTGCAGATGAGATGTGGGCAACATAAAGCACTGCTCCTGCTGAGGAATATAATTCACATGATCCTCAGCCAGCCAATGGATGGTTGGGAATGATGGAAATTGTGGTCCTATTCAGCTAGTTTGCACCCTGAAACCCTGCTGTATTCTCACCTGATGTTACCTCTTGACTATCGACAGACACTGTCAGTGACACCTCACAACATCTGAATTGGTTGCCCGGTGCCATTGGTAGAAGTGTAACCCAACAGGTGTAGATTCCAACATCCTCAGCTCTCACGCTCTGCAGTACCAGACTCGTGTTCCCCTGACGTAACCAGTCCTTCATCACGGATGTCCTTCCCCTGTACCGTTCATCCTGTAGGTCTCCATTCTCTACCCCATTTTGAAAATGAACAACAAGCTCTTCATCCCTCTCTTTCTTCTGCCAGGAGACTTTTGCCTCACCAAGGGTGGTTCCCAAGGAAGGGGAGAAGGAGCATTGGAGGTAGGCAGTCCACCCTTGTAGGACAGAGACTTCATGATGCTGTGTTTTGCAAATGATGGAACCTGGAAAGTGTAAAAGAAGAAATAATTAGAGACAAAAAGAGAGTAACAGATAAGTTGGGGGAAGGAGGAAGCAGGAATAGAGGTATGAACGTATTAAATTACCAGCATGGGTGTCCTCTAATCTCAGTGGCTATACTTTACAGTATATTCAAGGGCAAGGTAGCCAACCCAAGCCCTCAACAGTTATCAGCAGGGCATATTTCTGTATATCCCTGAATGAGCACAGGTAGGAGAATTAAAGTGACAGGGCTACTAATAAGTCCACCTGTGCTCCAGCTGGGATAGGCTGAACACATGCTCTGTTGGTAGCTCCTGCATTAGGGCAGTCGTCCTTCTTGTTTCGCTCAAGGCACCCCTAAAATTGATCTATGATCTGTGAGTAAGCACCTAACTAGGTGTGAAACTCCTTAGGGAAAGAGAATGAGAACGTATGTATTCTATTTGTCTCCAGTGTGATCCATCATCTTTTAAAATTGTTTCAACATTGGCTTTTATCATATGACTCTCTGCTATTTGTGACGGGATGGAAGCCCCTAAAATTTAGACACTGAGCACATTTTATTTGTAATTTTTCAAGGACTTAATTAAAGGAACAATACAGAAATGGGTAGTTACTCTTCAGTCTTAGAATTTCAGTCCAGGTTTTGGTAAGCACTCCCAAAGACAAAAATACATTTAGAATTCCTGGAGTGCAACCAATTTTGACCAAAGCAACTAAAAAATATATATATATATATTGATGCAAATCCATAATTACTCAATGATAACCATTTAGATTGCGGTGTATTGCCTTTATATTTTCACTATATTAAACATGATGTTTTAGTCACATAATATGACAACAGTATGTTAAAGTGGAACTACCACCCCGCCTAAAGTTGCCCCCAAATAATTACCCATCTGGCGACTCGCTGCTCAATAGTACTAGTAGCCAGAATTATTACCACGTTATAGAGAATTCCTACTGCTCCCGGACTGACAGCCAGGAAACAGCACAGACATCTTTGCATACTGACGTCTGCGCGCCTGCACTGTCAGTCCCTTCCGGTACCATATGGTACCTAGCAACTCCTCCTAGAGCAGACTGGGACTGACAGCACAGGCGCGCAGAAGTCACTATGTAGGAGGATAAAAGAATGTGGAGGGAAAGAAAGGATAAAAGACTGGGGAAGAGAGAAAAGGGGACAAAAGGCCAAGAAAGGAACAAGAGGATAAAAGACAAGGGAGGGAAAGAGGGGATTAAAAGACAAGGGAGAAGGTAAAAAGGCTGGGGATTGAGGTGTAATGGTGTCATGTAATGGAGTATCGCCCTGCTGGATTCCTATAATGATATAGAGCCCTACTCTGTCTTCTAGAATGGTGTATTACTCTGCTCTGTCCCCTTTAATGGTTCGTGTGTGGGAGGGTGAATGTAAGTGTGTGTATGGGTGATTGTCCGCTTGTTTGTGTGTGTGTATGGGTCAGTGAATGTGTGTGAGTGAGTGTGTTGGTGTGTGTATGGGAATGTGTGAGCGCATGTATTTCTAATTATATAAACTGCATGAGAGGGAAATAAAATCTATAACCTTCCCTGTCCATATACACACCCCACACACCTTCACTGGCCCACACACATCCCGTGACAGAATCGTAACCCCCAACTAGATGTGTATCCATGGGCGTCAGTTTCACTCACTCATTGTGGATGAGCCCTGCTTACTGTAGGGTATTTAGTGTAGGCTGACCAGATCTCCCCTTTAACCAGGGACACGTAGGAAATAGCCATTCTGCAGTACTTCACTGAAATCAAAGCACTCCTGCAGTATGCATTTCTCCTATGTGTCCCCGGTTAAAAGTGAGGTCTGGTCAGCCTAATTTAGTGACTAGGAGGGGGATTAGTACCACTCAGTGATGTCAGTCAGAAGCGTAACACAGAATGCAGAGGCCCCCCTGCAAACTCTAATAAGGGGCCCCGTGCCCTGCCCAGTTAGGCCACTCCCCAATTAAGCCACGCCCACTCAAATTTCCCCACCATAACAATGAACAAAATGACTGAAGTATCAAACAAGATAGTTGAAGACATTTGCAGCACAGCATCAGAACATGGTACATGGGGTCAGATACGCTTAATGCCTTGAGTGCCAGTGGGGCAAGCAGTGCACTGGACAGCATTGCGCTGCTCAGCTTTCTGGCACACAAAGGCTTTCATATTGCTCTATGCCAAACATTGGTTCAGTTTGCTGAGTCCTCAAATCCAGTATTACACACATACACTGAGGGAGCAGCAGCCATAGTCTCCTCCCATTCTGCCCTTTTCCACTGCAATACATGTATGGGCACCATAGCAGCCTAAGGGATTATCCAGATACAAAAATACATATTCCACTTTTTCTGTATTAACTTATGGGTGCAGAGGAGGGCTGGCAACATTTGGCCTTGGGGGGCAAGTACAATCAAGTGGCCCATTTCTACTATCATGGCAACTCACCTTCCCAGTTCTCCCACGTTTGTTAATTTTATAATTGGCATTAATATTATGAAGTAAGGCAAGTATCAATCGGTAATTTATCGCTGTTTAACAATTTAAACAGATGTACATTTTGAGTAGTGCAGCCTTGCAGTAGGATTTTTATCATGTAGCACCTTCTTGAGTAGTAATATTCCAATATGATTATTTACTCTGAATAACCTTTAATATTCAGCCTAATTATTTTTGAAATATCATAGCTTACAACTGACACTGAGCTACACTAGTGATACCACAGAGCTTACAACTGAAATGGAGCTACACTAGTGATATCACAGAGCTTACAATAGAAATGGAGCTACACTAGTGATATCACAGAGCTTACAATAGAAATGGAGCTACACTAGTGATATCACAGAGCTTACAATAGAAATGGAGCTACACTAGTGATATCACAGAGCTTACAATAGAAATGGAGCTACACTAGTGATATCACAGAGCTTACAACTGAAATGGAGCTACACTAGTGATGCCACAGAGCTTACAACTGAAATAGTGGCACACTAGTGATACCACAGAGCTTACAACTGAAATAGTGGCACACTAGTGATACCAGAGAGCTTACAACTGAAATAGTGGCACACTAATGATACCATAAAACTTAAAATTGAGCTACATCAATTATACAAAAAAAGCTTTTAATCGAAATATAACTACATTAGTGATACCACAAAGCTTACACGTGTATGACTATCAATAAGTAGTAAACTTGTAAGCTCTGTGGAAGCAAAATGTTTCACAGGGATTGAGGGAGAAGAAGGACCTGCTACACACAACAATGGACAGTATACATAAATTGGGTAATGTATTTAATGCAGTGGAAGGGGGAGCGCCTATTTGCAGAGGAAGGTGCCCGGCCTCCAGACAGTTGAGGAGATGCACTTAGGTGAGATAAAGTGGAGATACCTTCTCCAGTGATATACCTTCTCCAAATCCTATTTCTAAGGAGCCTATGCACTATGAGATTTCAGAGTTTTGGGATCTTAGTGCATAGACTCTATAGAATAACATAGGAAGTGAAGAAGTGAAAGCACTGGAGATGTCTTTTCCACTTTATCGCCATTTTGTGTATCTCTCCACAGTGTGTTATACCAGATCTTCCAAGGCACAAAATATAAATTGCAGGATACTCAATATAGTTGATGAGGCTGAAAAAAAGACGTGCATCCATCAAGTTCAGCCCATACCATATCATCCATGTTGATCCAGAGGAAGGCAAAAAACAAACAAATATTGAAACCATTATCAATTAAGCCCTAAGTGAGTAAGAAAAATGTATCTGACTCCAAATGGCAGTCAGATATTTCCCTGGATCACCATCCTAACTTCTCAAAGAGAAGAGATGGAAGTGTAGCCATTTTTGAAGTCACGATGGATGAATTTGCTTTTCCGCCTACTCATCCCTTGGAATGCCTCACAATACAAAGATAATGGCCTGTGTGAAGGAAGGCAGTGTGTGGTAGCCCCAGGAACATTATAATAGGTTCTTCATGCTAAGACTCTTTTTGGTTGGACTGCTAGAAGTTCTGTCCCCAATTTCAGAGGAGTATGTAGTAAACAGTGAAACCTGCAACAATTTGGGGCTGTACCAGTGTGTGCCATCAGAAATGATGGGTCCTAGGACAAATAAAAGTGGCAAGGGCCCTCACCCCTGACCTTTTATTGCGTAGACACGGACACTGGACAAATGGCCTGCCTGAGTATGTATGCTTTCGTGTCTGAGGCATGTGTGTGCTTGCGTGTCTCAGGCATGTGCATGTGTCTGTGTTAGTGTGTACATCTAATGTGTGTGCTTGAGGCATGTACATGCTTCTCTTTACAAAGCTGATGTACTAATGAAAAGTGGAGCAATTCTGGAGCAAACCAACCACCCCAGGGAAAACAAGTAAACATTCCCAAACTTCCAATAAATTCATATTTTAACTCCATGGATGCTAGAGAAGGCTCCAGCACATTGCTTCACACTAGGAAGTTTTGTCTCCATGGTGTGATTGGTTTACTCCAGTATTGCTCCATTTAATCTTAGTATATGGCTGAAGGAGATTGAGAAGGGAAGACCAAGGATGGTGGAATATAGAGGGGGAAACTGTTCTCCCCGACTTATCTCTGTTTTAAATATATCTATCTACTAAAACGTAGATAAATACCTGCAGTGAGTGTACTCGTCTGGCGTATATGTTAGAAGACAGGGTTAAGAAAAAGTATTTGCCAATGATGGGCAATCATAAAAACCACATTTCTTTATTAATGTATGCAGAGCGAGATACTATATATTTGTGTATTATAAGTTAGTACGGACATGGGATTCTTAAGGCTGCCCGTCCCTGGCAAAATCTTTTTTGTAAACATAAATGTGAACATATAGTACACAAATACACTGTATATTGTTGTTGAATATATTAAAAGAGGGCTGTGTTTTTATGATTGCCCACCCCTGCTGACTAATACTTTTTTAAACACATATCAACCTATATTAGCTGATATGTGTTAAAAAAAAAAAGTATTAGTCAGCAGGGGTGGGCAATCATAAAAACACAGCCCTCTTTTAATATATTCAACAACAATATACAGTGTATTTGTGTACTATATGTTCGCATTTATGTTTACAAAAAAGATTTTGCCAGGGACGGGCAGCCTTAAGAATCCCATGTCCATACTAACTTATAATACACAAATATATAGTATCTCGCTCTGCATACATTAATAAAGAAATGTGGTTTTTATGATTGCCCATCATTGGCAAATACTTTTTCTTAACCCTGTCTACTAACATATACACCAGACGAGTACACTCACTGCAGGTATTTATCTACGTTTTAGTAGATAGATATGTTTAAAACAACGTTTTGGCATGGCCAAGGGTGGGGAAGCATAAAAACAACATTTCTGTACTAACATATACACCAAAATAGAGTAGAATACAGTATACTGGTGTATATCTTAGTGCAGAAATGTTGTGCAGGGAAGTTGGCAGTGACGGCAACCAAGCTGTCTACACCATAGTCCTTCATTCACCCACTGTCTCAGCACATAATGTAGTTAGAATTCAGTGCCACCAACAAATAAAAGTTAATCTCTCAAAGACTACATATATCTATATGACAATCAAATGGTTAATACAACCTATAGGCAAGTGTTTTTTTATTTTCTTTAAATATAACTAAACTTACCTTAATGTTACAGGTTCACTTCCAATATAAACATTGAAAATGTTGATTTCTTGAAAAAGACATGTACATGATACACACACACAAACATAGGCACATAAGCACAAACACATATGCCCACATACACACACATACAGCACACATACATACACGTACGCTCAAAAACATATGCACACACACACACACACGTACATGCATGTACAAGCAACACACAAATATATACACAGGCACACACACACCCGCACAGACAAACACATGCACGCAGGCACACACATACACATGTATAGAAGCACACATACACATATACAGACACACACGTATGTGTATATATATATATATATGTATGTATATATATATGTACAGACAAACACACACACACACAGGTACACACACACATCCAGACAGACACAAAACCACACACACCCTACTCTGATTTAAGGCTCTAAACTGATCTTTGCAACAAGAAAACATTTTCTTTGTAGCAACATATCTCCATCCCTTGAACCGTCTTGGTGTTTGAAGGGTGTCACAATGCATTGGATACACCTCTGGAATTATGTGGGTTCATTTGCACTGTAATAACCCTTTAAAGACAAAAGGGGTACGCAACAACTTGTAATGAAGTGGGCTGCACACCTTTCTGGTCCTTTAAAGCATGAAACTATAAGATATAAGAGACACTTAGGGCCACATGTTCAAAAGTAAAGTGGAGGAGTTTTGGGGCAAACCATCTGCACTACAGAGGAGAACTAAAAACCCCCATTGATTTAAATGGGAATTTTAACCCCTTGAATTTTAAAGAGGTCTTCAACACATTGGATGAGAATTGTTAGTTCTCCCCTGTAGTACAAATGGTTTGCCCCAGAACTCTTCTACTTTTCTTTTGAACCTCCGGCCCAAAAGCAAGGATGACCAAACGATATTCCTTGGGGTGGCATGACTATGTGAGCGCCATTACAGAGGGTGGCATGACTGTGTACGTGTGCCATTACAGAGGGTGGCATGACTGTATGCATGTGCTATTACTAAGGGTGGCATAACTGTATGCATGTGCTATTACTAAGGGTGGTATGACTGTATATGTGTGCCATTAATGAGGGAGGTATGATGGTATAAGTGTGCCATTACTTAGTGTAGTATCTAGTATGATGGTATTAGTGTGGTATGACAGAGGGTGATATGATGGTACAAGTTTGCCTGTACTGAGAAGGATATCATGGTATAGGTGTGCAATTACTGAAGATAAGGTGGGGATGGATGTGTGTTACTGTTGTTACATGAGGAACATGTGATGTTCGGTAAGTAGCCCTTACAGAGAGAGTCCCTCTCACTCACCTCAGGCAGGGATTTCCCGCAGCTCAAGTTATAGATATTGACATTGTTCACATTGGAGACCTGCATATTAGGGGTAGTCAGGCACTATAGGTCCCACATTTCCATTAATCAGTGCCGGCCCAAGACATTGTGCTGCCTGGGTCCAAGGATGAAATGCTGCCCCCACCCCTTTCACCAAAACACGTCCACATAAATTATTATATTTATATATAAATATTAAAAGCCCCATTTAAGGCATTGCATACCCCCTCACGTCATTGAAAGGGTTAAATCAACTGGAAATTCTATTTGTTCCCTATAGAGCAGGTGATTTACTCTTTGGCTTTTTGAATTGCCCCTTATGTAGCTCTCTTACACATAAAAAAGTAATAAGCTGGTGTAATTCTGGAATAAACCAAGTGCACCATAGGGGACATATACACATTTCCCAGTGATGTAAAACAGCTTTTAACCCCTGTTTTGAAGGCTATAAAACCAGTCACTTTGCATCACAGTGTTTCCTAGTAATAGAGTAACCACTTTCTAATCTAAACTAGCATGAGGCTAATCAATGACAGCTAGCTCCTACCTAGACAGAGCGTACTGTAAATTAGGTTTCTTGTCTTAAGTCTATGGAGGTTTACAGGGTTGAGCAGCGCTTGGACAGCTACGTCTTGCACGCCAGACTGGCATTTAAGGAGTTAGTGGGGAGTGTTAATAACCACATACATTGTATTAAATATTCTATACACAGACCAGCTGCAGCATACTGAAGATACAGTCCCTGGTGTTCATTTGCTAATTGCTACCCCCTTTATAGATGACAACGAAGTGTTAAGGCGTTGCACACATGCCGATGCACTGGATAGGTTCATTTGCATTGTATGTTCTGTTCGGGGAAAATTATTGCTTTAACTATTTGAGCACCAGAGCTGTGAGCATCACTCTAGCATTCAGATGGTTAACGGGTTATTAAAGGGACACTGCATGTTCATAAGAAAACTGGATGAATTGTGGAGCAACCAAACCAAAATGGATGGGGTTAAAAATATCCATTGATTTAAACTGAGTTTTAACCTCTTGACTACTAGCGATTAAACGCCTCATTTAAATTAATGGGCCTTTTGGTATTTTCAGAATTCCCATTGAGTTTGCACCCCTTCTTGCTCTGTGCCCTTCATAAACACCACCACCATGTCCTTTTTCACCGGTCTGTCCAGGTGCTTCTGGTAGTCGCTGTCCGTGCTAAGCCACCACCTGATGGGAGAGAGGCCCCGGTCTGCAGGCACACGCTACTCACCCCTGCCTCCCGGTGCAGCACAGCCACCTACACTGTGGCCTGACACTCACTGGCTCCCCATGCAGGGCATTGTTTTTATGCATGTGAAGGGGCGGCAAATTGCCGCCCCGTCAGTGTGCCGCCTGGGTCCAGTGGACCCACCGGACCCATGTAAGGGCCTGCTCTGCCATTAATGCACTTCTATAGCAACGCCACAACCGGACCCACATTCTGTAACTGTAGAGCACTTACGGGTTACTCTAGTAGGCAGGCAGAACCGCGGAAGTACAGCTATATATATATTTACATTCTTCTAAAAAAAAAAAAAAAGTAAGTTTTTTATTCTGGACATGCACCTTTCCAGTCCGGTACTGTAAGGCAGGCAGGCAGACAGAAAGCAACAGACGCTCCCCAACAACAGGAAAATCACACCAACTACATGAAGAACAACACAAATGTGCGTAACTGGTGTTAGTGTGTGGCGCCTTCAGAATTTAAGCAGCCCGCGCACCTACATGATGACGTAGTGCGCGGTTGCCCTGCTTTATTTCACCCTCCTCCGTTCAGCAGAGCAGATGTAATTGTCAGTCAGTCAGCAGTCTCACTCACTGGGGAGTAGGGTCTGATCAGGGATAGTGTAGCCTCATCTACAGTGGAAGCAGGCAGATATACAAAGTAAAAGTGGTTACATTCTGGGGCCATACCCACCCTACCCTACTGGCACGAAAATAAAACATCCCCCTTTGATTGAAATGGGGAGTTTAACCCTTTGAATGCTAGAGAGGTCTGCAACGCTTTTCTCTCTAGCAATCAAAAGGTTAAAAGTAAAATTTAACCCTTTGAGTGCCAGAGTGGTGCGGAATGCATTGCAAAGCAATGCATTCCGTACCACTCTGGCACTCAAACGGTTTAACAAAAAAAAATTGGGAATTGTTATGGTTCCTGTTGCGGCAGTGGGTTTGCGCCAGAATTTCTTCAGTCCTTACTTTGTACATCAGGGACAGAGAAAAGCAATGTAAGTGACAAACCTTGCATCTGCCCGGTCAGTGAGAGGAGCAGGGGCAGCAGGTACCCAGTGTTGGGGGCAGCAGGTGTCTTCATTCTGACGCAGGGATCCAGCCGATCATGTCCGGGCGAGTCCTCCCAATTCACAGTGTGATGATTCCCTGTACCTGGAGGTAGATCTTCTTATCAAATATCAAGTACAGTAACAAGTCTCCTCCCCGGGACTTTCCTTATTGAGTAACTCACGTTTAGACTCAGCCATAATATCCCCTAGAGGGACACTTGTATGAGACAGCAAACTCAATGAATCTGTCACAAAGTAACGCTCACCTCTACACGCCGGTGGTGTGTAGAAAGGATCCAATCCCACGCCCAGGGGGCTGAACCTATCACAGAGGTCTGAGCGCCTGGCGTGTTATTCCGTGAATGAGTCTGGCAGGTACTCACTGACTCAGCGTGCACGAGTAGAGAGACCGCTCTGGTGTGCGCGTTCACGAGCCTGCTGTCTAACCTCTTGTCTGTATCCGCTGATACAGAGACGCAGACTCGTGTTTATTCCTACATTTTAACCCTTTGAGTGTCAGGCAGGGCTGGATTTACGCATCAGGAGCCTGTAGGCACAGAAATCTGAAGCGCTCCCTCCCCCTTGGCCATCTCCACGGGACACCTCCACAATGCTCCTAATCTACACATTGCCCCCCCATCATCTCCATATTGCCCCCCCCATCAGCTCCACATTGCCCCACCATCTCAATATTGCCCTCACATTCTCCCCCACCATCTCGTATCCCACTTACTTTTTATAGTCCCTTGCCATACCTGTAAGTGATCTATACTACATCTGTACCTGTCATTTAGGAATTGTGGTAATTTGTGCATACTTCCAGCTCTATATTTTAAAATATCAGGCATGTATATTTATAGGCACTGCTTAAGTACCGCTGTAAAATGTATATGTGCGTACTTTTTATTTTCTGGGATATATACTTTAGTATCCGGCAGCCAGTGTGTTTATATAAAGTCACTGCCAGTCACTTGCGTGGAGTCTGAGTGATCAGTTGCTACTTCCACACGTACATGACAATAGCTCTGTTTAGTCTCCACATATGCACACATGTTATGATTTTCATTTTCCCTCGCTCGTTCTACCTCTGCATGGGGATCCTATCCGCACTTATAAAGTCCAGGTATCCGTATCTGCACTGCTCATCAGGAGTCGGACGTCACCGTCACGTTGTTCATCTGCGACCAGCACCGTAGTGGGTGGGTAGAGCAACTGCGGCTCCCTGAGGGCTTCACTGTCTGGAGCCGAGGACTGGAGGCTGGACTCCGGAGGTGGGGCAGCATTGGTACTGTCTGTTCTGGGTGAAGTGAATCACTCGAGTGAGGAGTGGTCTGGACTCGTCACTCACTCTCCTCAAGTATAATTATGCACAACCGGCAGGCAGCGGTGCTGCTTTTATCTATAGTCTCTCACTCAGACTGAGCACATGACACTGTCACAGCAGCGCAGCATCCATAACCCCCCCCTTTGTAGTCCACCCACATGGATCAAAGGCTGGCAAGCTAGTGAATTACCAAAAAAAAAAAAAAGAATCCCAATGGCAGGCACCCCTCGGTGGCGTACGCCTGTAGGCAGGTGCCTACTCTGCCTTATGGCAAATCCGGCCCTGGTGTCAGGGAGTTATGCAGTAACGCAATGCCATACCTCGCAACATTTCAAATTGCCAAAGAGGGACACATGTTTTAAGGGGTGTTGCTGTGGGCGGGGCATTACCAATAATTTTTAGGCTATTTCATGACCTATTGACACCTCCTTGTGTAACCTAATACATGACTTCTAACAAGACCAAAGGTTTTCTATTTACACAGACTAAGGTATAAACCCATGTAATGAAGATTAATATGAGTTTTATTGCTGTAGAGCAATGTGATACACTTATATACACAACACACAGTCTGAGCTCCTAAAAAGAGGGACATCAGGGTGGGAACGTGACAGGGGAATTTGATTCTAAAAGAGGCACTGTCCCTCCTAAAGAGGGACACTTGGGAGGTATGCAATGCATCGGGTACCTCCGTGGCACTCAGAGTGTTAAGGCTGACAGATTATCACACCTCAATACTACATTTTTTTATAGTGCTACAAAACATCATTTAGAGGAATAAACAACGTTATTTAACCGTCTATTTTTTTAGAAAGTGGCATAAGTCATTGTTTAGAGAGTGGGGAGTGGGAGGAACTGGGCGGGACGGAGCACAAGTGGGCAGAGTTTCCACTTAAACTCCGCCCACCCGGTGATTCACACGTTGCCCCGGAGACCTGGTAATTCAGTTTGAAATCCGGAGTCTCCAGGGCAAAACTGGAGAGTTCCCAGGTATGCTCATATTGCCCCACCATCTCCATATTCCCCTCACATTTCCCCCCGTCATACAAAATAAGGGAGAGCGCTATATCCCAATATAAATAACTATGAGTACACACCTTCCCTCCCCAATAAACTTATGGCAACATTATAAAATATACAGTAAACATTAATTAAATCTACAAACGGCTATATGTATCCACTACATGCAATACACGTGAATACACTATACAAATGTGAAATAAAACTCTTAACCCCTTAGGGTCCGACGATCCCACGGTGTCTGGTCCTTTAAGGACCAGATAGACGCGTTCGACGTGCCGTCCCACGTGACTGATCACGTGGGGCGGCACATCGAAAGGAGGACTGAAAGAGATCGTTCCGGTCTTGAAGCGATCAATTTCAGTCCACGGTATTACTCATCGCGCTCCTGCAGGAGCGCGGTGAGTAAAAGTATGTGACGTACCAGGACCGTCACTGGTCCTTAAGTGCCGGACCAGCGTGACGGTCCGGGTACGTCACAGGACGCTAAGGGGTTAATAGTGGTACCACTATGATAAAAAAAAAATCCTCTAAACTAGAGAAGATAAGAAAAATCTCATCCTAAGGTACTGCCTTACTACTCTAGGTGGCCTTCTAGGCGTAGGAATTGAAATTCCTCTCCCGTCTCTGTGTGTTAGAATAATGTATGTTGTTCCTTTCGTGGGTCTCCCACGAGACACACGGCAGTCTGGAGAGGTACGTCTTGTCATCAGACCATTAGGGCTAGAGAGGGATTTGGACGGGAGAGCTGAGAAGAAAGGAACAACATACATTATTCGAACACACAGAGACAGGAGAGGGATAGTAGAGGTGGGCCAAAAATCACAACCCCATTGAATCATCCAATGGGAGCAGTAACTCCTCCTTACTACCGCTCCTGGGTGTGTTTTGCCAGGCACAAAGGCTTGTTTTATATATATATATATAGATTCACGTGTATTGGATGTATTGGATACATATAGCCGTTTGTAGACTTATGTGTCCACTTCTATTAATTAATTAATGTTATTGTATATTTTATAATGTTGCCATAAGCTTACTGGGGAGGGAAGTAGTGTACTCATAATTATTTATATTGGGGTATAGCGCTCTCCCTTATTTTGTATTTGGTTTTCTGGTTTGTATTGTACAATCGGGTCCAGGGATTGCAGCTGCTATTTAGAGAGATATATTCAGTGGTGCCATCTTGATGTCTATATTTATTATATTTTATTTAATTTTATTTTATCTTTTTTTATTTTACTCCTAAGAGTATATTTAGCTGAGCTCCATATCTCAACATAAGACTTTTTACAGTATTGTTTCCCCCCCATCATCTCAACATTGCCCCCCTAATCTCCATATTGCCCTCACAGTGCCCCCATCAGCTCCAACTTGCCCCCATCATCTCCATATTGCCCTCACATTGTACCCCATCAGCTCCATATTCCCCTCACACTGGCCTGATCAGCTCCAACTTGCCCCCATCATCTCCATATTCCCCTCACATTGCCCCCATCATCTCCACATTGAGATGGAGTAATCCTGGGGCAAAACCTTAAAAGTGCACTAACAAAAGACATGGGCACTGATCACAATCAGTTAACTGGAGTTATCGCTTCTCTCTCGAGACAAACAACAAACACCATTACATAAATTATCTATTTTCAGAATAATTTACACATACTTGGCAGGCGAGGTCTGTGCCTCCTTCAGCACAGACCTGTAGCTGCTGTTGCTCCAGCGCGTTGTGCATAGATTTAAAAAAATAATACAGGAATTAGATAGTTTATGCAATGGGGAAAATTATCACCTCTTTAATACAACTTAGATCATAAACATCCCATACTTTTTTAGTGTCCTATAATGGTGGTTAAAGAGAACTCTTACTCTGTGTCAGCCTCAGAAAGATGGTCAGGGCCGGCGGGAGACTCAGCTGCGGGTCTCACTCGCAGCGCCAGCATACCTGCTCCATCCCAGCTGTCTCGCACATACCAGTCCAGCCAGCCAATGAAATGTATTTGCCATATGGTCCTCATTGAGGACCATATAGCAAATACATTTCATTGGCTGGCTGGACTGGTGCATGCTGCGCTATGTAGGTAGGTTGTGGGTGGTGGCTTTGTTGCTCCATTCCAGGACTCTTTGTTGTACCGGTGGGGGGTGACCCGGGACACGGGACACAGACCTCCAATAAGGAACAGTCCCGGGCATTCCGGGACGTGTGGTCACCCTACACAGAGAGCACCTACTTCAAGATCCCTGCCGCTGTCTGTCTGCCTAAAAAGTGCTATTCTTGAAAATACAAATACGTATATGCATATCGCTATTGTAAATATGATTTGGGGCTCAATATACAAGTGATGATAGTTCTGCTTTAAAGAGAATCAGAAGATGGAAAGTGTTCCGGTATTTGACTCATACTTTCTATGTTGCTAACTTCTTATTATCGACTTGAAATTGAAATTGCAACACGTCAAACATAAACTTGCAACTCAGTATTTTATGCAGCTACACTAAAACTCGTATCTGTAGTATACTATAAACTCCGGCCCTATTAAAGGGATAGTAATGTGTGGATATTAAGGAAAGGTTGGTTATTCAATATACTTTTTTTTTTTTTTTTTTTAACAATGAAGTGTACCTTTCTAAGTACCCATAACGTTGTAGTCTTCGTTTTATTTATTTTAAAGTGTCCCCCTACCGCCCCTTTTCCATCCGTCACATTGACTTCCCTCAGAGCAGAAAGTCTGTCTGGATGGATCGCGACGAGGGACAATCTTGTGTCAGTATAAGGAAAAACCCGCACGCCTTCATCAAGGGGGCAGAGTTTTCCTTATAGTGATAGACACAAGATTGTCCCACGCTGTCCGGTCAATCGGTGACCTTTCACAACTGAGGGAAGGCAGGGTGACGTATGGAAAAGGGGCGGGACGGTGGACACTTTAAAGGGTCAGTAATGTTTACTTACAAGTATTTCTCCAAGTCTTTTTTATATTAAAACTAAGAGGATGTTCTATATATAAGTTCTTCATTTTCTGTAGTTCAAAAGTTACGCACCGATAGAGATCCCCCACTCTCCCCTTCTGGTCGCCTCCCTCTGAATTTGAGATCGAACCGTGCGACTCGACGGCTGCAGCGAGGGATAATCTTCAGTCAGTAAGTATATGGAAAACCCTGCCCGCCTTGACGAAGGAGGGCAGGATTTCCCTTTGCTTACTGAAGATTGTCCCTCGCTGCAGCCGTCCTCACCAGACTGCTGCTTCTGATGATGTGCCAGAAAGGGGCGGGCGGTGGATCTTTATCTGTGCATAACTTTTGAAGTACAGAAAAGTAAGCACTTAAATATAGTGCATTCTCTTAGTTTTAATATAAAGAAGACTCTGAGAAATACTTGTAAGTAGACATTGCTGACACTTTAAAGGGATAGTAATACTTCGTTTTATCTTTATTTTATTTTGTAGGCATTAAAAAAACATGAAGAACGATATAAGTCTTATCTCTCAAACCTTTATGGTTTAAGAGATATTCACAAGCAAAGTATCCCCCCCCCGTTCAGCCAGATCAGAAGGGAGGTGCCCAGGTAGACTGCAGAGAGGGACAATCTTCAATTAAGATAAGGGAAAAAGCTGAAAAACATGTCAAGGGGGGCAGGTCTTTCATTGTTTTCATTGTAAGAAAATTGTCCCCTGCTGTTATCTGTCTGGTCTTACAACCAGATCCACATCTGAGAAGAGATGGCTTACACTAGGTAAAAGGGGCAGGGGGGGACTTTGCTTGTGAATATCTCTCAAACCATAAAGGTTTGAGAGATAAGACTTATATCATTCTTCATGTTTTTTTAATGCCTACAAAATAAAATAAAGTTAAAACGAAGTATTACTATCCCTTTAATATAAAGTAAAATGAAGACTACAATGTTATGGACAGTTAGAAAGGTACACCTTGTTATAAAAAAGTATATTGAATAATCGACCTTGCCTTAATGGGTACACATTACTATCCCTTTGAGGTTTAATATACAAGAAACTGAAGTGAGAGGCTGCTGACTCCTGGGAAACAGGGTCGGATTTGCAATAAGGCAGAGTAGGCACCTGCCTACATGCGCATCCCACAGAGGCGCATCTGTCATTGGGATAGTTTTTTGGCTTCCTTTTTTTATTAGCCTCGCCAGTCACCCCTGCCCCCCCCCACTTGGCACCCGCAACAACATGGAGAGGAGAGGTCTGTGCCGAAGACCTGTAGCTACTGAGCTTCCTTGTCGCTGTCGGCTCTTTAGTAATAATGCAGAGCGCTGGGAGATGACATCATCTCCCAGCGCTCTGCATTACAGACCACGTGGGAGCTCCAGCAGCTACAGTCACATACCTCTCCTCTCCAGCGAGTTAGGAAAAGGGGGTCAATATGGACATGATAGGGGCAATGTGAGGGGATATGAACATGATGGGGGCAATGTGAGGGGCAATATGGAGATGATGGGGGCAAGTTGGAGCTGA
Source organism: Rhinophrynus dorsalis (assembly GCA_037306005.1). Taxonomy (NCBI): domain Eukaryota; kingdom Metazoa; phylum Chordata; class Amphibia; order Anura; family Rhinophrynidae; genus Rhinophrynus; species Rhinophrynus dorsalis. The sequence continues at coordinate 534,759,902 of CM074721.1, read as the reverse complement.
TGGGGGCAATATGGAGTTAATGGGGGCAATGTGAGGGCAATATAGAAATGATGGGCAAGTTGGAGCTGATGGAGGCCAATGTAAGGGGCAATATGGAGCTGATGAGCATTGAGGAGGTGTCCAGTGGAGTTGGCAAATCGGGGGGACGCTTCAGAATTCTGGACCTTCAGGCTCCTGAGATGTAAATCTGGCCCTGCTGGGAGAGAGCAGTCAGTACAATCGCTGATATAACCCACCAGCTGCCAAACAGACTACAGCAGAAATATGCAGTAAAATTACCTTTTTATTATTGGTATGAGAGTAGCGAAAGGGTTAGTAAAAGACAGAGCGGGGGAAATAAATCAAATAATATTATATATGGGATCTTTGTGGTACTATAATGCTTGTCCTAATTATGTTTTATAATTACAAGACAGACACATCAAGGGTTAAATCCTTTGAGTACTAGGTGTGTGCAAGCCCCTCTGGCCCCTCTATGTTGTAGGGTTTACCCCCTGAGTAAAACAAGGGAACTCCCACTGCTGAAAGGTGTTTTATTCAAAAGTTATTACAGCTCAAAGTTGAATTTTTTAGGTGCAATATCACAGTGCCCTGAAATTGTACAGTGGCGCTGTTGTTACACCATCCTATGGAGATTTATGGTCCCGGGACCAGAGCTGTCCATAGGATGGTGTAGCAACAGTGCTACCTTACAATTTCAGGCCACTGTGATACTGCACCTAAAAAATTCAACTTTGAGCAGTAATAACTTTTGAAAAAAAAAACACCTTTCAGCAGTGGGAGTACTCTTGTTTTACTCAGGGGGATAAACACTACAACATTTTTTTTTTTACATTTTAAGTATTACTATCCCCTTTAACCCTGTGAGCGTCAGTTAAGTTTGCATATAAATTTGCACACATCTGTGGCAAAGTGTAAATACACAGGGGTGAACTACAGAGACAATTTGATAATGAGCGGGAGAGACAAGGGTGCGGGGGATGCACCTAAAGGGGAACATTCATATGATAAAAAGTTTTGCCCGTGGGCTTAGATTAGCCCACCTACATTAGCCTTGGTATTTTTTTCAATGTTACCTAGCTACTATTTAAGCTACGGAGCCCTGAAATGTGCCACTTCCGCGTTGGGCGACAGCGGAGCAGGACTTCCCTCCATCCTCCCAGCTGCCCCAGGGAACGCGTTCACGCTTCCCTTCATAGCTGTATTTATGTGGGCGAAACATTCCAGCAAGCTCCGTTTACCATGCCACTGAGGGTACAAGCTCAGTGGCATGGTAAACGGAGCTTGCTGAAATGTTAACCCACATAAACGCAACTACGAAGAGAAGCATAAACGTGCTTGCTGCGGCAGCTGGGAGGGAGGTGGTAAATACCGCTCCATTGTGACGCACATACAGTGTGCTGCCGAATGCGGAAGTGGCACATTTCAGGGCTCCGTAGCTTAAATAATAGCTAGGTAACAATGAAAAAAATACCAAGGCTAATGTAGGTGGGCTAATTAAGCCCATGGGCAAAAATTTTTCTCATATGAATGTTCCCCCATTTCTCCAGCTTTAGAAATCTTAGTGCATTGGCTCCATAGAATAACATAGGAACTGGGAAGGTGGAGACATCTTAATGCATAGGCTCCATAACATAACATAGGAACTGGGAAGGTGGAGACATCTTAATGCATAGGCTCCATAGCATAACATAGGAACTGGGAAGGTGGAGAAATCTTAATGCATAGGCTCCATATTATAACATAGGAACTGGGAAGGTGGAGACATCTTAATGCATAGGCTCCATAGCATAACATAGGAACTGGGAAGGTGGAGACATCTTAATGCATAGGCTCCATAGCATAACATAGGAACTGGGAAGGTGGAGACATCTTAATGCATAGGCTCCATAGCATAACATAGGAACTGGGAAGGTGGAGAAATCTTAATGCATAGGCTCCATAGCATAACATAGGAACTGGGAAGGTGGAGAAATCTTAATGCATAGGCTCCATAGAATTACACAGGAACTTGGAAGGTGGAGAAATCTTAGTGCATAGGCTCCATAACATAACATTGGAACTGGGAAGGTGGAGAAATCTTAATGCATAGGCTCCATAGCATAACATAGGAACTGGGAAGGTGGAGAAATCTTAATGCATAGGCTCCATAGCATAACATAGGAACTGGGAAGGTAGAGAAATCTTAATGCATAGGCTCCATAGCATAACATAGGAACTGGGAAGGTGGAGAAATCTTAATGCATAGGCTCCATAACATAACATTGGAACTGGGAAGGTGGAGAAATCTTAATGCATAGGCTCCATAGCATAACATAGGAACTGGGAAGGTGGAGAAATCTTAATGCATAGGCTCCATAACATAACATTGGAACTGGGAAGGTGGAGAAATCTTAATGCATAGGCTCCATAGCATAACATAGGAACTGGGAAGGTGGAGAAATCTTAATGCATAGGCTCCATAACATAACATTGGAACTGGGAAGGTGGAGAAATCTTAATGCATAGGCTCCATAGCATAACATAGGAACTGGGAAGGTGGAGAAATCTTAATGCATAGGCTCCATAGCATAACGTTGGAACTGGGAAGGTGGAGAAATCTTAATGCATAGGCTCCATAGCATAACGTTGGAACTGGGAAGGTGGAGAAATCTTAATGCATAGGCTCCATAGCATAACATAGGAACTGGGAAGGTGGAGAAATCTTAATGCATAGGCTCCATAGCATAACATAGGAACTGGGAAGGTGGAGAAATCTTAATGCATAGGCTCCATAGAATTACACAGGAACTTGGAAGGTGGAGAAATCTTAGTGCATAGGCTCCATAGCATAACATAGGAACTGGAGAAGTGATATCACTGGAGAAGTCATCGCCACTTTATCACACCTTAGTGCACCTTCCCCAGGGTGTTTGTCTAACAGTGATGACGGGTATCTCCTATGATAAACACAGGGCTGAATTTACACCTCAGGAGCCCCAAGGCAAAAGGCACTCTTACAGGTTCCTAGCTCTGCCCATGGCCCCACTCCCTCCTCTCATGGCCCCACCTCCTGCCCCATCCGCTGTTTCCTGGCACAGAAAATACCCTTGTCCTATAACAAGCCAGAACAAAAAAAACTGTAACCTCTTTGTTGCCAGTGAGATCTCCAATCCATTGCCCAGTAGTGCATAACCCAGAGAGGAAATAACAAAATGGCAGTCAGCCTTGAAGTGCCAGGAGACTCCTCTCTGAACAACCCATTTTGGTATGATCAGTATGATATGCATTAGGATATTGTCTGTGGAAGGTACTAGGGATCTGAAAGAGACTGCACCCTGGGTAGGACACCATTCCTATAGAGCCTGCTAAATTCTATAGCAGGCTCATTCTTAGTTGAGAGTCTCTGACCAGTACTTTTGCATATGCAAATGATCCTTGTTATTGGTCACCCTAAGGGTAATGGGAATCCAGACTCCTTGAACACAGTGCCTATAGAAATCAGCTGCACCTCACTGAGGAGGCCCAACAAGGCTGAAACGTACACCTTGGGTTGGCTGCTTCTGTTTTTCAGAGAGGAATTGCCTGGCACTTTGTGGCTGGGCTGTCACTTTGGCAGGATCAGTATGATGTGATTTAGGATATTTCCTCTCTCTGTTAGGCAGTAGTGAGCAAAACGAGACTGCACCCTGGGTAGGACACCATTTCTATAACGTCTGCTCAATTCTATGGCAGGCTTGTTCCTAGTTGAGCATCTCTGATTCTACCCATCTTACTCCACTGTACCCTCCCCCTCTCCTCTATGACTGCCTTGGTCCTCTGTGTTCATTTTTCTCCATTGTGCCCATCTCTGTGTCACTGCCTTGGTCTCCTGTACACATCTTGATCAGCTGTACCCAACCATGTCACTTTCTTGTTTCTCTGCACCCATATTTCTCCATTGTACACTTTCCTGTCACTACCTTGATCCTCACTATCTATCTTGTTCTGCTATGTCGTCCTGTCACGCTCCTTCAGGCTACTCCTCCTACCATCTTCTCGATTGGCTGCTTGGCCTTTATTGATTACGTCTCTGTTTGTTCCCCTGGTAGCTCGCCTCAGGTTCAGCTTTGACCCTGGCTTTCCTGACCTCGCTTCATCCCGCACTTCTGTGCAGCGAGTCAAGGGTGTGGATGCTGGACTGCTCCCTACCTCTCGCCTATCCAACTAGTCGAGGCTCCTGTCGCCACCTCCGAACATCCAACTAGTTGAGGGTAGTGGAGTCGAATGTTTCCTGAGTCTCCGACCAACCTGTCTAGTCGACGATTCTCCTGAAGTCAAATGTTTCCTACGTCTCAGACCAACCTATCCAGTAGACGACTCCCCCTAAAACTAAACTCCTGTGTCATCGCCCAACCAGTCTAGTCTACGACTCTTCCAGAATACTCCTGAGTCTCCATCCACCCAGCCTCTGTTCACTGTTCATCCTAATTCGACCCCCTCTTGCTTTGCAGATTGTTGCTAGTCTGTTCTTCCTCTCTCAGACATTGACAGTAAAATCGAGCCAGAATATGGATGCTGCTGAGGCTTCTCGTATCACCTCTCGACAAGAACAACAGAAAGAGATCCTGTCCTCCCATGCAGCACACTTACAGACTCTTAACCATAAACTGGATGCTATGATGGAGATGTTACTCACCTTCATGCCCTCTCCTACTACCCAGAATCCTCCTGTTCCAGCTTCTGAGCTGGATGTTTCCTCTGGAACTCCGCTAGGGTTCAAACCACCTAAGATTCCCCTGCCAGAAAGATTTTCTGGGCTTACTAAAGACTGTCGCGGCTTTTTGAATCAATGTCAGCTTAATTTCAAGATCTTGCCTCAGTTGTTCAATTCACATGAAGCTCAAGCAGCTTTTATACATTCCTTATTAAAGGATGAGATCCTTGCCTGGGCTTCCCCTCTTGTTGAGAAAAGGTCTTTGCTGCTAGATGACTCCAATGCATTCATAGCTGCCTTTAGGACTGTCTTTAATTTGCCAGGTCGACAAGCATCAGCTGAAGCCATCATTCTGGGACTTAAACAGGGAACTCGCACGGTCGCCCAGTATGCCGTGGATTTTCGCACTCTTTCCTATGAAACTGACTGGAATCCTGGGACGTTGAAAGCAGCTTTTCGCAGAGGATTGAGTGAGCGGATTAAAGATGCTTTTATCAGCCAGGAGATACCTGATGACCTTGAAGATTTCATTACTCTCGTTTTAGAGCTTGATAGATGTCAACAGGAACGTCAACTTGAAAGGGATAGATCCCCTCACTACAAACCTGTATCATCTTCACGTGCTACACCTTTAACAGAGGCCCCTCAGTCCCATACAGAACCCATGAACACAGGGTCGGTTACTAAGCTTACCGATGAAGAAAAAGGTAAACGATAAAGTCTAGGCCTATGCCTGTACTGTGACCAGAAGGGTCATCTCCTTCGACAGTGCCCAACCAGACTGGGAAACTCCCGGGCTTAAGGAATCTCGGAGACACCTCCTTAAGCCAAACCCAGGAGACCTGTCCCAACTGTCTGATGGTTCCTGTCCATTTGAGCTGGCTGGGGGGTATCACAGTGACCGTGATTGCCTCTAGTGGTGTGAGACTATATGGTGACCTTATTACTTCCTGGCTGTCTCTCAAGTTAGGTCTCCATTCTTATAGACTACGGGGAATTGCAGTCTGGGCTCCACCTACTAGGCCTTATAAGCCTCAGCTATTCCTGTGGTCAGGGCCCTTTCGTGGTGTTCCTGCCTAGTGCTGTGTTGATTCCTGTGTATTACTGCTGCCTTGTTTGACTACCCTATCCGGCTCTGACTCCTGGCATCATCTGACGGCCCGATCCGGCTCTGACTCCTGGCTTTGTCTGACTACCAGGCAAGTGTACACATAGACACCAAGGGGGGCTTGAGCACCTGCCTTTTTTGTCCAAAGTGCCCTCTTAACAAAAAAAAAAAAAAAAAAAGTTAGCTCGCCGCCTGCGCCGCCTTGAGTTCCCTTGTCGGCTCTTTAGCATTACAGAGCACTGGGAGATGACATCATGCTTTTTGGAGTTGTCCAGTGGGGATGGGCAGTGTGGGGGGGGGGCTTCAGATTTCTGTGCCTACAAGCTCCTGATATGTAAATTATTTTCTTTTTTTAAAATATATATTTTGAATAAATAATTATGAGAAGTGCCCTTTTTTCATTTGAGCCCCTGCCCCCCAAAATGTCTGTGCACGTCCCTGCTGCCTACCGATCCAGCCCTTCTCCTGGCATCATCCTTTCTCTGGCTCTGCTCTCATGGCTCTGGTGTACTGCTACACTTCAACTATCCAGTCCCAGCAAGTTTCCATCTTCAGCGTCCTGGGCCTATTGTCAGCTGCACTCGCTACTTCCGTAGCAGCGCCTGTCATCAGTCCGTGTCACTGATTTTCGGTGCATTAGTCCGGGTAGCTTGTTGTTCGACCTCCGGGTCTTGTGCAGTTACCATTGCCTAGGTTACCCTAGTGGTAAGGTAAGGTAGCGCTGATACCTGTCCAGTGAAGGATAAGGAAGTACCGTGAACTGTCCTTGCACCTAGTCTCGTGAAGGTGTTGTTTGATGCTAAGTAAACCTGTACTGTGAAAGGTGGAGGAAGTGCCGTGCACTGTCCTCACACCTGGCCTTGTGAAGGTTGAGTAGGATTGCTTTCGCTACACCTGTCCAGTGAAAGGTGAGGAAAGTGCCGTGCACTGTCCTTATCCTAGTCTCGTGAAGGTGAACGCCTCACAGTTGGTACTGCAGCCTTCTGGAGACTTTCGCTCCTATTTTGCTGTATACCCAGTGGTGGGGTGCAGACTTCTACTGGTACACCTGTCCTGTTAGAGGTAGAGGAAGTGTAGTGGCACTGTCCCTACCCAGTCTAGTGATTGGTGAAAGTATATCTTTGCTTTTATTATCTGTTAATAAAAATCCATAATTGTATCTGTACTTGTCAGTGTCATTATTTACGTCACCCTGTGACAGGGGGTTCAGTCTCCACTAATGCATTACTGGATTCCGGTGCGGCCGGAGTATTCATGGACTCTGAATTTGCTACCCAACACTCTATACCTCTCACCCATTAGGTCAGTCCTATACGCATTTCCACTGTGGATGGAGGCCCTATAGGTTCTGGTCTGGTTACTTCAGAAACCCAAAAGATCTTTCTCAAGACAAGAGTCCTTCACTCAGAGACCATTTAGTTCGATATTATCAGTTGCCCTTCGGTCCCTGTCATATTCGGTCTGCCATGGCTGCGTCTTCATAAACCTGTGATCAACTGGAAATCTGACCAAATAACAGCTTTGAGTGCTGTCACTCCACTTGTTTGACCAAAGTCACTGCACCCGGACTTATTGACAACATCACCGCTCCCATGGACATAATTCCAGAGCCTTACAGGGATTTCCTGGATGTCTTTTCCAAACAGGGAGCTGCAGAATTACCACCTCACAGAGATATCGACTGTCCGATTGACTTCTTGCCAGCGCTATTCCCCCAAGGGGAAGAACCTTTCTTCTCTCTGACACCGAGAATCAAGCCCTACTAGAATACATAAATGAGAATCTAGCTAAAGGCTTTATCACGGGGCTCAAAATTTCCGCCTCTTCGCATTTGGCGAGGAGAAATTGAGTGAGCACGAGTGGAAATTGAAGCGCTGTATGAAAATGGCCCATTTCCCTGCAAACCTGCCGTCCAGTGCCTTTTATGCTTATGACCCATGTTCTGCATGTCACTCACGCTTATGATCATGTGAGGCAGAGCCTAATTTACTTTGTATGCGTGCTGCGCTTCATATGTGCGCACACACACAGCGTATGCTCTGTACTCCACCTTTGGCAGCCTGTGAGTAAGTCCTGCTAGTGCTTTGCAGTGAGTCTCTGAACAGCTGCCTGCCACAATGCACCTGAGCCAGCAGTTCAACTTAGTAAAAGTGTCTGCCAGATGGTCCAAGTCTCCTTCCTCCTGTCTGACCAGGTAACTCTGAGTTAATTGAGTATCTGAGCAGCGCCACCTCCTCAGATACATGAGCGGAGTGGAGTCGGGTTTGGAACTTAGGTTGTTGGCCACACATGTGTGCAGACGTGTATGACATCTTCTATGCAGCGTTGCATCCAGAGCCGGATCATGGGCAAGGCAACCAAGGCGCCTGCCTAGGGCCCGGCGACTTGGAGGGGCCTGCCAGCCCGGCCATGAATTTTGCTTGCTACCCCAGAGATGGCACTATAAATGGTGCAGTTGCTCCTTCGCCCTGTCTCCTGCTGCCACGGTGCCACTGTACCTTAATGAAACGCCCACTTGCCTCATTAAATGAAAGGACAGGGTCACGGGAGACAATGAGAGCAGGAGAAGGCTTCAGCAGGGAGTGTGAGCAAGAGACTGGACCATGAGTGTGATCACCAGGCTAGAAGGTTCGGCAGCCTGGAGAGAAGTAATGGACGTTGAATGTGACCAAGAAGGTTTAATTGGAGTGGGGAAGGTAAGTGCAGGCAGGAATGAGAATTTGATTGAAAGCATGTCTTAGAACATTGGTTAGCAGTGGGTGGCCACCCAGTTGTTGTTGGACTACAATTCCCATCATTATCAGCTGGCCAACAGTCAACTGTTAGACCTCACCTAGAGTATTGTGTACAGTACTGGAGACCCCATCTCCAGAAGGATATTGATACTCTAGAGAAAATTCAGAGAAGGGCTACTAAAATGGTGACTGGTTTACAGGAAAAGAAATATCAGGATAGGCTAAAGGATCTGAACATGTATAGCTTGGAGGAGAGAAGGGAGAGGGGATATGATAGAAACATTCAAATACATGAAGGGATTCAACAAAGTGCAGGATGGAAGTATATTTCAAAAGAGTAAAAATGTTAGGACAAGAGGCCATAGTCTAAAACTAGAAGGACACAGGTTTAAATGTAATGTAAGAAAGTTTTACTTCACTGAGAGGGTAGTAGATAAGTGGAATAGCCTACCAGCAGAAGTGGTAGATGTCAATACAGTGACAGAATGTAAGCATGCATGGGATAGGCATAAGGCGGTCCTTAACATAAGAAAAGACCAAGGACCAAAAAAGGTTTGAGGTTGTGTGTTTTTTACACAGTAGGAAATTGGGCAGACTAGATGGGCCGAATGGTTCTTATCTGCCGTCAAATTCTATGTTTCTATGTAACTGAGGATGATGGGAACCGTAGTCTAACAACAACTGAAGGGAAACAAATCGCCCTGACCTTTCTTTAGTAGAACCAGATGACAACAGAATGATCTGTAGACTGTGATAGTGATCCCTATCCTGAGCGAATGATCGCCCACTTGAGCCCCGATCCCTAAAGAGACCAACTGACCTCCAGGTAGAAAGATTTCTGTGCAGATGCCATGCACCCTCTACTTCCATGGATGAATGTCTTTATGCGTTTGTGGCCATAATGAAAGCCCTCACTTCTGGCGGCTCCTCCATGCGGCTATACAGTAATTGCACAGTGAGAGAGCTGGGCACCAACACACATGTCCTTCCATTGCACAAGTCACTTTCTAATACATTCTGTGTCCTATGGAAGGACATATGGGTCAGCTCTGACTGTGCAGTAGTTGTGTAGCAGCATAGAGGAGCCTCCAGAAGTGAGTACTTTCATTATGGCAGTAGCTCTTCTTAAAAGTGCCTTGTATGATGATGTACGCTTAGCCCTAGCGCTACGGTGGTGACTGTGGCCCAGGCCCTGTACTTTCTTTTTTATTACAACTCTCGTCACAGGTCTCTGTGGGGGCTAACTGTTTTCCCTGAGCAGTAAAGGTTTAAAGGAGCAGTAAACTTTTTTTTAATGAAAACACATTTTATGGAGCATTTCCTGCTGAATAAAACAAGGTCACTCCCATCGCTGTCAGATGTTTTATTCAAAATTTATAGCAGTTTAAATAACCAGGAAGTGAATTTACTGTGTTTACTTCCTGATAGTTCTAACTGACAGGAAGTGAATTTACTGTGTTTACTTCCTGAAAGTTCTAACTGACAGGAAGTGACTGGCAGTTTCTATCACATTCTATGGAGAACTGTATGTCACTGACTTTTCTGACTTTCCTCTCCATTAGAATCTAACAGGAAATCTAATTAGAATTTGACCACTAGAGGGCACTGGCAATGTAAAAAAACATGGGTTTAAACTGTAATAACTCTGGAAATATAAATCTCTCAGCAGTGGGAGTACACTTATTTTACTCAATAGGAAAATCCCTACAGTATATATTTTTTCATAAAAAAGGTTTACTGCTCCTTTAAACTTGTACACATCAGGTCAGGGTCCAGGAAAACAGTGCCTTCTGATCCCTATGTATATTAAACAGAGGGGTATGCAATGCTTTGGATACCTCACTGGGACTCAAAGGGTTAAATGTTTAATGTGGTATGATGGTTGGTTCAGTAGACTGCTTTTAACTAGTCAGTGGATTACTGGGATCACTAATTGTGAGCTCTGTGGTATAACTTGCATTTGCAACCTTCAGTTGCATGATCTGTGTTGTATTTGTAAGCTGGTTCAGTTGTGTAGCACAATTTCAGTTTATTTTGTTTTGTAGGCATTAAAAAAACATGAAGAACGATATAAGTCTTATCTCTCAAACCTTTATGGTTTGAGAGATATTCACAAGCAAAGTTTCCCCTCCCGCCCCTTTTACGTAGTGTAAGCCATCTCTTCTCAGATGTGGAATCCAGTCCATAGACCAGACAGATAACAGCAGGGGACAATCTTCTTCCTATGAGAACAATGAAATCCCTGCCCCCCCCTTGACAAGTTTTTCAGGATTTTCCCTTATCTTAATTGAAGATTGTCCCTCTCTGCAATCTACCTGGGCACCTCCCTTCTGCTCTGGCTGAGCAATGTTACATCAGTAAAAGGGGCGGGAGGGGGATATTTTGTCATTGAATTACTCCTGAACTATAACTCTGACAGAATTGAAATAACACTCTCCAAAGTCCAAATACTATGATGATTAATTAGAGCTGCTTTTATTATGAAACATTACTATCCCTTTAAATGTCAGGGAGGTGTCCAGTGCATAGTTTTGCAATGGTTTGGTGACCTCTCTGGCAACCATAGGGTTAAAGCATTAATATTTGTTTATTAAGCTGGTGGTAGTATAGCTAACCACAAGAACAAAGATCACACTGAGAGGATGGCGGGCGGGGGCGAGGCCCAATTTGAGATCCTGCCTAGGGCTATGTGAAGTCTTAATCTGGCTCTGGTTGCGTCGGTTGTTAACCCTTTGAGTGCCAGAGGGGTGCGGAATGCATTGCATACCCCTCTGGCACTCAGAGGGTTAGGTTGTCAGAGTCACTATACTTTACTTTCAATTTTCAATTAAAAATAGAAGCACTCCACTCTATTGTAAGGCCTTTACCTTTCCCAGTACTTTTTAACCTGCATATCAATTTAGGGGCGGGCGCTGACTCTTGTACCCAGTGTTATCATGACCCCGGCTGCAACAACAACAATGCTCTTGCCCATGGTCCACTCTGGTAATGGGTTAACTTTTTACAAGACATTTCGCAAATAAATTGTTCATTGGAGATGTGCAGTCAGTGTTATAGCATCCTAGGAGTAACTTAAAGGGATAGTAATACTTAAAATGTAAAAAATAATATGTTGTAGGGTTTATCCCCCTGAGAAAAACAAGAGTACTCCCACTGCTGAAAGGTGTTTCATTCAGAAGTTATTAATTTTCAAAGTTGAATTTTTTAGGTGCAATATCACACTGGCCTGAAATTGTACAGTGGCGCTGTTGCTACACGATCCTATGGACAGCTCTGGTCCCGGGACCATAAATCTCCATAGGATGGTGTAGCAACAGCGCCACTGTACAATTTCAGGCCGCTGTGATATTGCACCTAAAAAATTCAACTTTGAAAATTAATAACTTTTGAATGAAACACCTTTCAGCAGTGGGAGTACTCTTGTTTTACTCAGTGGGATAAACCCTACAACATATTTTTTTTTACATTTTAAGTATTACTATCCCTTTAAAGGGATAGTAATACTTCGTTTTATCTTTATTTTATTTTGCAGGCATTAAAAAAACATGAAGAACGATATAAGTCTTATAAATCAAACCTTTAAGACCTCCATGGATATCAGGAGGGGAGACATGTCTGAGCTGGGGTTAGGGTAAAGGAAATAAGTGGGGGTGGTAGAGGAAGGTAGGTAGGGGAACGTCACGGGAGGTTATAAGTACGGGTTACCACTTCTTGAAGTGTGGCAGAGCGGATGAACCGGGAGAAGCAGCAGTTCCCTCCCTCCCTCCCTGTTTTAGGGCTTGTATTTGGTGGGACAATTGTTCTGTTAAAGGGTTTTGTATTTGCTACTGTTGTTTGTCGCAGCTGTGTTGACGCTTTGGGCCCTTGCCAATGTATAGAATGTCAGTAAGATGGGGGAGGTTACAGGAAGATGGTAGGCCAGCGGCCTAGGTCTAAGGACACGCGGACTTTGTCGCGGGTTAGACGCCAGTCTCATTGAGCTGCATTGACCAGCTAATGAGGTGCGGTTAAGAAAAACTATTTGGGTGTTTGGAGTCTCGGCTCAAAAAGGTGGATAGGCTGGGTTAGCCTGTAAAAGTTGGACACTGGCAAGGGCTTAAGGTTGGATGTGAATTTTACTGATTTGAAAATATTTTTATATAATAAAGCTGCGGCCTAATTTAAACCCATGAAGTGTGTGAAGTGTATTTCTTGGACCTATACCCCATGCACAAGACATGGTTTGAGAGATATTCACAAGCAAAGTTTCCCCTCCCGTCCCTTTTTCCTAGTGTAAGCCATCTCTTCTCAGATGTGGAATGCAGTCCATAGACTGGACAGATAACAGCAGGGGACAATCTTCTTCCTATGAGAACAATGAAAGCCCTGCCCCCTTGACAAGTTTTTCAGGTTTTTCCCTTAGCTTAATTGAAGATTGTCCCTCTCTGCAGTCTACCTGGACACCTCCCTTCTGATCTGGCTGAGCAGTGTTACATCAGTAAAAGAGGCGGGAGTGGGATACTTTGTCATTGAATTACTCTTTTACTACAACTGTGACAGAATTGAAAGAACACCCTCCAAAGTCCAAATACTATGATGATTAATCAGAGCTGCTTTTATTATGAAACATTACTATCCCTTTAACATTTATCAATCAGCAAAATGGGCAAAAAATATACCCAATTACCTTCTTAACCTATTGACAATGGGATTTTGTTTGCCCCTTTGCTGATTGATAAATGTTTAGTTACTCCTAGGATGCTAGTACACTGACTGCACATCTCCACTGTAAAGTTAATCCTTTGAGTGTCAGTGGTACACAATACATTGTGAACTACTCTGGTACTCAAAAGGTTAATGAATGAATCTAAAATGATAAATTATTGATGACTGATAAATGTTGTTACCCCTAGGATGCTACTAGTGCACTGCACATCTCCAAAGCGCAAGTTATTTGAGACAAGACTTTGGATTTGGGGGGGGTCATGATGCCCCTCAATGAGGTCAATAATTAAAAAAATAAAAATTAACCCTGTGTGTGCCACAGGGGGGTCCAATGCACCCCCCCTCCTGTGATGCACACAAGGCTTTAATCATTACTTTGTAATCAGAGATTGTTGGGGGGCCATCATGAGTGGTCCTGATGCCCCCCCCCAACAAGCTCTGATTACAAAGTAATGATAAAAAAGTTAACCCTCTGAGTGCCACAAGGATCCAATTAGGGTTGCCACCCAGCCGGTATTTTACCGGCAGACCGGTAAAAAATTGGCTTCTGTCCAATGTTAAGTCTATGGAGGGAATGCCATGGCCGGTATTTTTTTGAAGAAAAGGTGGCAACCCTAGATCCAATGCATTGCTTTGCAATGTGATGGAGACCCCTGTGGCACTCACAGGGTCACTTCTTTTGTGGACATATATATTTTTTTTACTAAGACCTCATTGGGGGGGATCGGGGGGGTTATGATGCCCCTCAATGAGGTCTATAATAAAAAAATAAATTAATAAAAATTTTACCCTGTGTGGGCCACGGGGAGGGGGGGTTCAATGCAGACCCCCTTCCTGTGGCACACACAGGACTTTTTATCATTACTTTATAATCAGAGATTGTTTGGTGGCCATCTGAATACAAAGTAACGATAAAAAAATTAACCCTTTGTGTGCCACAAAGGCCCAATGCATTGCTTTGCAATCCACTGGATACCCCTGTGGCACACAAAGGATTATTTTTTTTCCCCTTTTATTTTTTATTCAGACCTCATTGTATGGGTTCTGATGCCCCCAATGAGGTGTACACAAAAATATTGGGGAAAAAAGCCCCAAAAAATTCACGTGCCACGGGGGGGGGGGCAACGCAGTGCTTTGCAATGCGTTGGACCCCCTGTGACACACACACACACACACACACTTTTTTTTCCATTATTCTGGTTTTAGACCTTGATGAGGGACACCAGGAATGTTCCTGATACCGCCTCCCAACGAGGTATGAATAGAAAATAATAATTTAAAAAAAAACTCTTTGTGTGCAACAGGGGGTCCAAATCATTGCTTTGCAGTGCATTGGGCACCCCTGTGGCATGCACAAAAAATGCATCCAATCCCCCCCCCCCACGTATCGTATCCCCCTGCCTGATTCCACAGCCAACTGGCAGTCCCATTCCCCAGCCTGACCCCCAGCCTGTTTCCACTGCCTATTGGTAGACTCAAAGTACCAGTATGCACTAGATTCAGGCTGGGAATCAAACTTTGTATGAGGAGACATACAGTGCACACTATCACAGATCTCCCATACACACTCTCAGACACTGCCCCCCCCACCATCACCACCATCCTTGCTCCTCTGCTCATACCCACACACACTGCCTAATCCCTCACCCTCCCACACACTTTGTTACACTGGTAGTCACAGGTCCGCACGTACACCGGCTGACGCCCTAGCTTCTTTCATCTGTTAGCCATAAAATCACACATACACGGTTTGCTTTCCCATCCCTGTTTCACTGGTAGCTACGCTCCTGTCACCCAAATTGGTATATCAACCCACAGCAGTGGGGTACCATTTTTCTTAGGCTGGGAAGAAGTCCCCCTAGAAAATCCCACACCGTTGAATCATTTTAGTATCTTTGAAGTGACTGATGTGTAAAAAAAAGTTTTTTGTTTTTTTTCCTGTAGCACCACATTCTGGAAATAGTTGTGCACACTAACTTAGGGGTAAAAAGGCAAGTGACCCCTCATTCAATGCGGCAGGTTATCTTCTTTCCAAAATGGTATAGTTGATCTACCTTTTCTTCACTTCTGAAGGTGTTATAGCCATTTTCGTACAGGCAAGTCAGGTTGTAGTACGTGTAGTTTTCTACTTCTATCACCCCCGAAGGTAGGTCAGCTCATGCCAATGGGGTGTCGTTTGACTCCTAAGAGCACTAGCTAACGAATGCAGTTGAAAATTCCATGGTTTTCACAGAGCTCCATACATTTGAAGGGGCAGAAATGTAAGAAATGTTCTTTTTTTTTTTTTCCCATTAGCACCACTTTCTGGAAGCATTTGTGCACACCAGCCTTTGGGTAAGAAGGCAAGTGACCCCTCATTAGATGTTGCAGGTTGTTTTCTTTCTAAAATAGCATTGTTTCTCTACCTTTCCTGCATATTTATTATTGTTATAACCATTTTAGTGCAAGCAGATAATTTCAAAAACAAAAGTGTCAGGTTTAGGTACGTGTTCCTAGCACACACATATTGTATGTTAACCAACACAAATGGGCTACCATTTTTCTCATGTTGGTAGCAGGTACTGAATACAGCAGGAAATGTTATGGTTTTCACAGACTTTAGTATCTTTGAAGTGGTGGAAATGTAAAAAAAACATGTATTTATTCCTATAGCGCCAACTTTTGGAAATATTGGTGCTCTTCAGGCCAGGGATAGGAAGGCAAGTGACCCCTCATTTGATGCGGGAGAATGTCTACTTTCCAAAATGGTATACCTTTTATACCTTTCCTTCATGTCTCTAACCGTAATGAACATTTTAGTACAAGCAGACATTTTTCGAGGAAGCAAACAGGTAGGTGTAGTTATGTGCTTCTGGCACCCATAAGGTAGGTCGACTCATTCCAATGGGGTGTCATTTATCTCCTAAGAGCACTAGCTAATGAATACAGTTGGATATTCCATGTTTTCACAGATTTCAGTATATTTGAAGGTACAGAAATGTAAGAAAATGCCATTTTTTTCCTATAATGCCATCTTCTGGAAGCATTTGGGCACAACAGGTTTGGGGTAAGAAGACAATTCATGCCTCATTAGATGTGTAAGGTTGTCTTCTTTCCAAAATGGTATGGTTTGTGTAGCCTTTCTTCACTTCTGTAGTTGTTATAACCATTTTTGTACAAACAAGTAATGTTTGAGAAAATGTTAGAAAAATTAGAGGTCACAATAGGTGTAGTTTTGTACTTGTAGTGCCCCCTAAGGTAGGTGAACTCATACCAATGAGGTGTCATTTTTCTCCATGGTTTTCACAGATTTCAGTACATTTGAAGGGGCAGAAATGTAAGAAATGCAATTTTTTTCCTATAGTGCCACCTTCTGGAAGCATTTGGGCACAACAGGCTTGGGGCAGGAAGGCAAGTTACACCTCATTAGATGCGGCAGGTTGTCTACTTTTCAGAAATATATATTTTTATATCGTTATTCCACTGTTTTAGGGTAGCTTTACCACAAAAACCCTAGAATGCGCATATTAGTTCATAAAGTTGAAAATACCATTTTGCGCTGCTGGTGATTAGGGCTCTACGCTAGCCTTGGACGTAGGTAAAACTATACAAATTTGGTATTTTTTTTACTCGGGGGACTCAGGGCTTTTTCAAATAATTGAAACTTTCACAATCAAGGTAAATGTTTTTGATACATAGTATATGATTTTAGCAAAATAAGTAAATTTTCACTTTTTTTGTCATTATGACATCATAGCTTTTTGCACAATGTAAAATTCTCTTCATGTAAGGTACCACGAGAAAGCTCAATTCGTTCTGAAAAAAACAATATATAGTTTTCCATATGTAACTAGAAATTCCCAGAGTAAATCAAGCCTAAACGGAAGGATAGCAAAAATGGTGAAAAACTGTCTGGCCTGCAGGGTACACTTAAAGGCCCAAGCCTCTGGCACTGAAGGGGTTAAAACAGGACGTGGAAGATTACATCAAAGCTTGTAAGTTTTGTGCTGAGAATAAGCCATCCCATCAGAAACCCGCTGGATTGCTTCAACCACTACCATGCCCAATTCTCCATGGATTCACTTGACTATGGACTTCGTCACTGATTTGCCACCTTCTGATCACAGTACTATAATTTTGGTGGTGGTTGATCGATTTTCGAAGCAGGCACACTTTATTCCTCTCCAAGGATTACCGAATTCACAAACTCTAGCAGATGTCTTCCTCAAAGAATTTTTTTTCCTTCACGGAGTCCCTCTTCAAGTTGTTTCCAACAGAGGTACTTGTTCTGTCCCCACATGAAGGCGAATGAAGGTGTAATTGATAGCGACTGTGTGACTTTCCTACCTTCGTATCCAAGCAGTGGAGCAGACCGGACCGGCAGAAGCTCAGGTTAGACGGATACACGTAGACACAGTGATTTGAATCAATGTGGGTTTATTTGACCCAAGTACAGTGACAAGCAATGATATAATACTGAAATGACCTTGGTGTTGTTTGTTGGTATCTTTCCTGAGGCTAACTGCTGGTCAAAAACTGATGCCTTACGAGCCCGAGTGATGAATGACCAGTCACATAGCAAGCAGATGAAACTAAACTGGTTGGAGGAAGTGACATAGACCCAAGCTGCCTAAAACCACGCCCAGAAAAGGAAAGCTTTATTAACAAGAGCAAAGGCGTGCAGCATACAAATTCTGGCCAGCAGATGGCAGCAAAACAACAATACATAAACACAACATGGTGATGGAAGAACTGATAATATGGTGGACAGTTAAATGAATATGAAAACAGTACAGAGAACAGCACAGTACTCAATTTACCTCTAAGTTCTGGAAGGCCTTCTGTGCTCGCCTAGGGATTCAGTTGAATTTCTCTTCCTCGCACCACCCTCAATCCAATGGCCAAACTGAAAGAACCAGTCAAACTCTAGAACTCTTTCTTCACCATTATGTCAATGCCCATCACAACAACTGGGCATCACTGCTTCCTCTGGCTGAATTTGCATTTAATAATCAGTAGCACTCTTCTGTGAAATGTTCTCCCTTCTACGCCACTCTGGGTTATCATCCTCAGATGTTTCTTAACTCTGTACCACGGATGTTCCTGGAGCTGATTCTAGAGTACAAGACCTTCATCTTCATTGGTCTTCTGTTCGCCGCTCCTTGCAGGCCTCCTCTTCCAGATTTAAATCCTCAGCTGATAAGAGACGACATCCGGCCCCTTCTTACCAGTCTGGAGACCAGTTTTGGCTGTCTACCCAACACCTCCGTTTGAGACAAACTCCAGGTAAATTAGGTTCCATATTTGTGGGTCCTTTTACAGTCAATAAACGGATTACACCGCTTACCTATGCTCTCGATCTGACTCCTACCATGAAAGTAGTCAACTTCTTCCATGTGTCTCTTCTACGGCCCTTAGTAAAGAACCAATTCTACTGGCCATCTCTACCTCCTGCTCCTGTTTCTGTGGATGGTCAGTCAGAATACGAGGTTAGCCGGATTTTGGACTCACAACTGGTTCGTGGCAAGTCACAGTACTTAGTTGACTGGAAAGGCTACGGTCCTGCTGATCGCTCTTGGGTGCCTGCCACGGAAGTACATTCTCCGGCTCGAGTACTTGGCTTCCATCACCTTCATCCTGATGCTCTGGGCCGTCCTGAGGCCGGCCTTTGAGGAGGGGGCACTGTCACACTCCTTCAGGCTACTCCTCCTACCATCATCTCGATTGGCTGCTTGGCCTTTATCTACCTGGGCACTCTATCCCCAAAAAAATATGCAGGGAGTATTCAAAAATTCATTAGTACTCAACATCAAAATAAAAACCAATAAAAAATATATACCAGCAAAATAGAAAACTGAAACTTTTCCACATACAGATTAAATAAAATAAAACATAAAAATTAAGCACATACAGTCCTCCAGTGTTCGAGTCAGTCCTTTAATATCTGCATCAATTAGAGTGGTAATCTAAAGTCCTCACATGAACTCAGACACAGCTAATCCACTTCAAAGGAGAGCTCCGGTGTATCAAATATCGCCTTGAATGTAAACATTTATCAATAATCCTTAAAAAACGAAACAGCTCACATCCGAAGTCCGCCCAAAATACTTCTTTATTCACTAAAAATGTATATAAAAGAATTCTATAAGCAGTATCAGCGAGTGTATTCACAACTCGACTGACTTGAACATTGGAGGACTGTATGTGCTTAATTTTTATGTTTTATTTTATTTAATCTGTATGTGGAAAAGTTTCAGTTTTCTATTTTGCTGGTATATATTTTTTATTGGTTTTTATTTTGATGTTGAGTACTAATGAATTTTTGAATACTCCCTGCATATTTTTTGGGGGATAGAGTGCGCAGTTTTGTTGTGTGTTTATTGTGTTTGGACCGGTCGGGCACCGGTATTTTCTGCAGCCTCTGCTCCCATTAACTATAGTGAAGTTCTGCAACTGGGGGATTTGTCCATCATTTTGCGCTTTTTTTGTTTTGAAACTTTATCTACCTGGGCCAACCTCCCAGGCTTGCTCGATGTTTGTGCCAAGATCCTGAGAGATTCCGGTTTCAGCGTTCCAGAGCTTGTGATATCTCTGTACCGACCTTTGCCTTGTTTCCCAACCACGTTTCCTGTCTTCAGAATTTGCCTTCGACTCCTTGAAGCTCGACCCCGATTCCTCTTGACTACGACTCTGTTTGTTCCCTTGGTACCTCAGGTTCAGCTTTGACCCCGGCTTTCCTGACCTCACTTCATCCCGCACTTCCGCGCAACAAGAGTCCCTGCAGCCGCTTCACGACTGGGCTTCTGCTGCTTCTGAGACCTTCGCCTTCGACTCTCCTTCTTGTGAGTCCTGTCTTCTCGACAGTCTGATCCTCCGTTGCTCGACTCCACTACTCAGGCTCTCCGATTGAGTGGGGTGTCGTTGTCGGTTCCTCCGACAACCTCCCTGGCCAGTCGAGGGTGTGAATGCTCGACTTCTCCCTACCTCTCGCCTGTCCAACTAGTCGAGGGTCCTGTTGCCACCTCCGAACTTCTGAATAGCCGAGGGTAGTGGAGTTGAACGTTTCCTGAGTCTCCGACCAACCAGTCTAGTCGACGATTCTCCTGGAGTTGAACGATTTCTGCTTCTCGCCAACCTATCCAGTCGACGACTCCCCCTACAACTAAACTCCTGTGTCTCCGACCAACCAGTCTAATCTACAACTCTTACAGACTACTCCTGAGTCTCCATCCACCCAGCCTCTGTTCACTGTTCAGCCTACTACTTCGACCCCCCTCTTGCTTTGCCGATTGTTGCTAGTCTGGTCTTCCTCTCTCAGACATTGACATCACCTCATTCCCCTGTGTGACTGCCTTGATTCTCTGTGTTCATCTTTCTCCTTTGTACCCTTCCCTGTGTACCGTTCCCTGTGCCCGGCAAATATTACTCTGGATCAGCCCACCTACTAGGCCTTATAGGCCTCAGCATTTCCAGTTACCAGTGCCCTTTTATGGTGTACCTGAGCCTAGTGCTGTGTTGATCCATTTGCTAGTTCCTGTGTATTACTTTGGCTTCCTCTGGCTACCCGTTACGGCTCTGACTCCTGGCTTCATCTGACTTCCCGATCTGGCTCTGACTCCTGGCTTCGTCTGACTACCCGATCTGGCTCTGACTCCTGGCTTCGTTTGACTACCCGATCTGGCTCTGACTCCTGGCTTCGTCTGACTGCCCGATCCGGCTCTGACTCCTTGCTTCGTCTGACTACCCGATCTGGCTCTGACTCCTGGCTTCGTTTGACTACCCGATCCGGCTCTGACTCCTTGCTTCATCTGACTACTCGATCTGGCTCTGACTCCTGGCTTCGTTTGACTACTCTTTCTCTGTAATGCTCCGGCGTGTTCCTACTAGCCTCGGCTACCCAGCCCCGGCTATATTTATCCTTGCTGCCTGGCTGAGCAGTGTTACATCAGTAAAAGGGGCGGGAGGGGGATACTTTGTCATTGAATTACTCTTGAACTACAACTCTGACAGTATTGAAATAACACTCCCCTTGGTCCAAATACTATGATGAGTAATTAGAGCTGCTTTTATTATGAAACATTACTATCTCTTTAACTTGATGAATGTAGCACTGACTGAGATCAGTCACACTCAGGAATTGCTAACAACTGACAACTTTAAAGTAAGCAGTACTGTATCTTTCATAATTGTTATTATATTTCCCTTAATTATTTAATTGAGAACCCACAAGTTTCACATTGCTGTACAGGATTGGGGTTAGAAAATGCATTTACATAAATAACTTGATTAAAACAAATGGTGGTGAGGGGCCCTGCTCACAAGAGCTTACAATCTATAAAGTGTGAAAATAAAAGACACAAAAGATAAAAGGACCATCATCTGCCCCTGGGTCCAATAGAGTCTAGTTATGTCTCTGTGAAAGTATTTTTTGTTTGGTAGCCCAAAAAAATGTTTGCATCGGGGCCCTTCAATGACTAGTTCCACCACTGATAACGTGGCAATGAGGTCCATAGCCAGGTGCAGCCTCATCTAGTGCAGGTATCCATTCAGTCAGCTCCTCATTTACCAGTCCCAGGAGCTGAGAAATCATTAGAAGCCACACACCATGATCTTCTATTTAATTAAGATTTTATTGAAGGTTTTTGAAATTGGGGGGGTAAGGGGTACAGAACAGAGAAGGGAAGGGGGACAAGGATAGACAATAAGGGATACAAGAATGCAGCAAAACAGGAATGTTTCGAGATACAAATATTACACCAGTAAATGTATATCAATAACAAGAAAAGGAGACAGCTATTGTAACATTCCCTGAGTAAACTAACGGGCATGAGGAAGCCATGGGGGTGGGGGAGAACCATGATCTTATAGGGACAAAGAGTTATGGCAGCTTCATGGACCGTCAGGGGGGTTGCAAGTTTCACATTGCTTAAACAGGATGAAGTAAAGCCTTCCAAGAGATTATGCCTGCTTCATCAGGTTCTCTAGAGGTTTGATGTTCTCTAGGTTTGATGTCATGTAAACAAAACATGACATCAAACCCTTACAGGATGACATCACAGCGATGCCATTATTACTGCATACAAAAAGGTGAATTGTTATTTACATGTGAATAGACCTACATATACAAATGTAAACATAACATAGAAACATAGAAGATTGACGGCAGAAAAAGACCACCTGGTCCATCTAGTCTGCCCTTTAGTATTCCTTTATTGTTATCTTAGGATAGATACATGTTTATCCCAGGCATGTTTAAACTGTGTTACTGTGGATTTATCAACCACCTTTGCTGGAAGTTTCTTCCAAGTTTCTACTACTCTTTCAGTGAAATAATATTTTCTAATGTTTTTCTTGATTTTTCCTCCAACTAGCCTCAGATTGTGCCCCCTTGTTCTTGTATTCAGATTCTTATTAATCACACTTCCCTCCTGAACCTTGTTCAGTCCTTTAACATATTTAAAGGTTTCAATCATGTCCCCCCTTTCTCTTCTTTCCTCCAGACTATACATATTTAGATCTCTGAGTCGTTCTTGATAAGTTCTATGCTTTAGACCTTCCACCATTTTTGTAGCTCTTCTTTGAACCCGCTCAATTTTAGTTATATCCTTTTGCAGATGAGGCCTCCAGAACTGTACACAGTATTCCAGATGTGGTCTCACTAGAGCTCTATACAGAGGGATCACAATCTCCCTCTTCCTGCTTGTTATACCTCTAGCTATGCAGCCAAGCATACGATTTGCTTTCCCCACCGCCTGGTTGCATTGGTTACTCATCTTGAGGCTGTCAGAGATGACCACCCCCAAATCCTTCTCTTCTGAAGTCTTTGCTACCACAGAACTGCCAATACGATAGTCAGATTGAGGGTTTCTTTTCCCCAAGTGCATTATTTTACATTTGGAAACATTGAACTGAAGTTTCCATTGTTTTGACCACTTATCTAATAGTGCTAAATCATTCTCCATATTACAGACACCTCCTGGAACATCAACCCTATTACACACTTTTGTGTCATCAGCAAACAAGCAAACCTTCCCTGCCAAGCCTTCCCTTATGTCACTTACAAACATGTTGAACAGAACAGGGCCCAGAACAGATCCTTGTGGCACTCCACTTGTAACCAGTCTCTGCTCAGAATACACTCCATTAACAACAACCCTCTGGTTTCTGTCCTTCAGCCAACTGCAGATCCACTGAACTATCCAGGGGTTAAGTCCAATTCTTGATAATTTATCTATCAGCTCTTTATGGGGAACTGTATCGAAAGCTTTACTGAAATCCAGGTAGGCGATATCCACAGCACCACCTTCATCCAGCACTTTAGTTACATAGTCAAAGAAATCAATGAGATTAGTCTGACAGGATCGGCCCTCAGTGAAACCATGCTGGTTTGGGTCCATCAGGTTGTTTTTTGTTAGATGGTCAATTATCTTCTTCTTTAGAAGAGTCTCCATCATTTTTACCACTACAGATGTCAGGCTGACTGGCCTGTAGTTACTAGCTTCTTCTTTACTACCCTTCTTGTGAATGGGTACAACATTGGCCATTCTCCAATCATCAGGAACTTCTCCCGTAAGAAGGGACTGGTTATACAGATTAGTCAGGGGGCCAACTATGACAGATCGGAGTTCTTTAAGAACTCTAGGGTGGATTCCATCCGGACCCATCGCTTTATTTGACTTTAGCCGGACAAGTTCCTCTAGAACATCGGCCTCTGAAAACACTGGGGCTAAAATTATACAACTAGAGGCAATGCTGTGTTCAGCCATTTTCTGATTATGAGGGCCGCCGTCTGAAAAAACTGAGCAGAAGTAGTTATTCAGATGGTCAGCGACCGCCTTTTCCTCTTCTATATACTGATTTTTTCCGTTGTTAATTTTTGTAATCCCGCAGTTTTTCTTCTTCCTGTCACTGATATATCTGAAGAAGGTTTTATTCCCCTTCTTAACAGATTTGGCCATTTCTTCCTCTTTTGAGGCTTTAGCAGCATTTATCATCTGTTTAGTCTTCTTCTGTATAGTTTTATACCCTTCTCTGTCCGCTTCACTTCCAGTCTCTTTATATCTCTTATAGGCAGACTTTTTATCTTTCACTATAGCTCTTACCTCTCTAGTAAACCATAGTGGATTTCTCTTTCTTTTCCTCTTGCTAATTTGTCTAACATGTAATCTTGTTGCCTTTAAGAGGACTTCTTTGAGTGTCTTCCACTGAGTACTCACTCTCGGTGTTTTATCCCACCCTTTTAATTCTTTCTTTACATATTCTCCCATATCCTCAAACTTCGTCTTCCTAAAGTCCAATACTTTGGTTGCAGAATGGGATTTCTCGTAGTCAGTCTGGATTCCGAACCACAAACATTGGTGGTCACTGGAACCTAGATTTTCTCCCACCTTCACCTCAGATACCAGGTCTCCATTTGTGAATACTAAGTCTAGGATATTGTCCCCTCTAGTTGGCGCCTTCACCAGCTGTTTTAGGGACATCCCCGTCAGGGCTTCTACGATGCTCCTACTTCTACATGTGGACGCACAAGGGATATTCCAATCAACATCAGGCATGTTGAAGTCTCCCATAACTACTATATCTCCCTTTACTGCCATTTGGGTAATCTCGTCCACTAGCATGTTGTCTTGCTCTTCAGATTGCCCCGGAGGCCTGTAGACTGCACCTATTCTTGTAACTGATCCCTTTTTATTCTGCAGACAGATCCAGAGAGTCTCCAACTCTTTACATGAATTCTGGATCGCTGTGGATTTTATGCTATCTTTAACATAAATGGCTACCCCACCCCCTCTTCTCTCAGCCCTATCTTTCCTATACAACGTGTATCCCGGAATGGCTATTTCCCAGTCATTACAGTCCCTGAACCATGTCTCTGTTATTACAATCAAGTCCAAGTCATCTCTACAAACTATTGATATTAGCTCGCTGAGCTTGTTGCCTAAGCTGCGAGCATTAGTACACATTACACGAAGAACATTACATTTATCACCAACAACAACTCTATCTACCGCACCATCATCTACCTCACCAACATCTGTATGTAAAGCACCAGCAACTTCCTGTGCACCAACATCTGTATCTATCACACTAACAAACTCAGAACCCTGGTTCACCAAAACTGTTCGGGGACAGAAATCAATCTTCTCAATGAAATTCCTGCCCCCTCCATCTAGTTTAAATGCCTCTCCAAGAAACACCTGAACTCTTCTCCAAGTACCTCAGTTCCTCTGTGTGACGGGTGCAGACCATCTCTCTTGAACATTTCTTTACAACTCCACCTTCTAACACTGTGCTCCAGGCTGAGACTTTGAAATTCCATTTTCACCTCTTCAACACTTTTCTGGGACAAATCGTTTGTACCGAGATGAATGATCAGATCAACTTCAGTCTCCTTTGTTGCAGCCTTGACAATATTTGAGATGCGTCTTTTATCCCTGCTTGCAGTAGCACCAGGAAGACATCTCACCTCCTTCAGTCCATCCTCATTCTGCCCTAAAGCAACACTTCTAACAATCGAGTCACCAATCGGGAGATGCTTTCTCTTCTTTTTAAGTCCATTTTCTGCTCCTGACTGCTTGTTACAATTCTCTCCTTTGGGACTCACAACATCCCGTACCTGAGTATCTGTGCTTTTATCTTCTGAAATCTCACTTTCCAATTCAGACAGGACACCAAAGGGATTACACACCGAAATACCAACAGTGTTGTGCTTCTGCTCCACAACTCTCAACCTCCCGGAACCAACTGTCTTCCACACAGCCCTTCTCTTCGTGGGCCGTTGGGGCTGCGGTGGTGGATTACATGGTTGCTTGACTTCACACTCTAGCTGGGAAAGATTCACTTCTTTTGATTGCAGATAACACACCAAAGACTGCAGCCTGGAAATTTCACCATACAATGTGGACAGATGCAAACATACTGGACAACACCCCAAACTCCAGAGAGTACTGCGGAACACAACAGCCAGACAAGTGTTACACTGCACCAAACCAGACATCTTAGAATTAAAGCAGTTACTCACCAAACTGACAAAACCAATGCCTTCACCAAACTCCTGCCGTTTTCAAACTACTGCAGTTTTTGAAACTACACACTTCTGTCTGTCTGCTGCACTTGTGTCTGGCTGCAAACTACTTACACACACATACAGTCATTCCCAAATTGGGGGCATTCCCCTCTGAAGGAAAGTGAGGTACTTTGGTTGGGGGGGGGGCTTTGTTTTAGAACTTCAGCGCTGCTGTGCAACATGGCAGTATCTGTATTGCCAGAACATGAGAAGTTTTGGAAAGGCTTTTTCAGAAATGGTTGTGAAAAGAATATTGTATTTGCAATACACATACCTGGGAACTCTCTGGGCTGGACCCAAATCTGAGGGTCTCAGTCTGAAAGGTCAAATTTTCAAGGATAGAGTCCAGTGTTACCTACTATATGATTTGCACTAATTAACTACTTCTTCAGTGTATAAAGATGACATTTCTACCATAAAGGCAGAGGTCCTACTTGTAGTGTGTGTGTGTGTGTGTGTGTGTGTGTGTGGTGTGTGTGTGTGTGTATACATGCAGTGCTATATCTAAGATGTAGCATGTTAAAGTTCCATGAGGTCAGAATCATGCACCCCTGGGTCACAGCCAGCAAGGACACATCACCTACAATCTACTGGACTTGTGCATGGTCAGAAAATTAGTTTCCACCAAATCATTTGTGCAAAAAAATTAGTTCAGCACTATTTTCAGTGGAGGAGGCCACTGCTGCCTTCTCTGGACTGATATATAAACAAGATTAAACGGTTAGTAATGCCCTTATATAAGTTTATGCAGCATTGTAGATGATAAAAAAATAAAGTATCTGGGTAAAGTCCAATCTCTCAAACCTTTACGGTTTGAGAGATATTCACATCTAAATTCCCCCCCTTCCACCCTTCTCCTGACGTCAGCTCTCTACTAACAGCAGGAGATCCCGGTCCTGGGACCGTTCGGCGGCTCTTCAGCAGAGCCGAAATAGCGATATTTAAAAAGGAATACTTCATTGGAAAGGTCTACAAAGTGTGTCTGGTTTGCAAGCACACTTTGTAGACCGTTCCAATTAAGTAGTTCTTTATAAAGATCACTATTTTGGCTCTGCTGAAGAGCCACCTCAAATCTGCTGACATGGATCTCCTTCTGTCAGCTTTACAACTAACATCGGGGGGGGGGGATATAGCGGCAAATATCTCTCAAACCATAACGATTTGAGGGATATGACTTTCCCCAGATACTTTATCTTTTTAACATCTACAATACTGAATAAACTGAAACGAGGGCATTACTAACCATTTAATTCAACTAAAGAACATAAAATGTTGCCATCCATTTCATCAGGGTTTCCATCATGGTACATGAACAAATAATAAAAGTAAATGTACATGATACAGGTCTGCATTTTTATTGTATTATTTGTTCATGAGTGTGCATAAGGAACATGCCCAAGAGCACAGCCCCTACAGTGACCACGTGTACCGAATTGCCCAGGACAGTCGAGGATTTTAAATGGATAGTAATACTTCGTTTTATATTTATTTTATTTTGTAGGCATTAAAAAAACATGAAGAACTATATAAGTCTTATCTCTCAAACCTTTATGATTTGAGAGATATTCACAAGCAAACTGTCCCCTCCCGCCCCTTTTACCTAGTGTAAGCCATCTCTTCTCAGATGTGGAATCCAGTCCATAGACCAGACAGATAACAGCAGGGGACAATCCTCTTCCTATGAGAACAATGAAAGCCCTGCCCCCCTTGACAAGTTTTTCAGGTTTCCCCTTATCTTAATTGAAGATTGTCCCTCTCTGCAATCTACCTGGGCACCTCCCTTCTGATCTGGCTGAGCAGTGTTACATCAGTAAAAGGGGCAGGAGGGGAATACTTTAGAATTGAATTACTCTTGTACTACAACTCTGACAGAATTGAAATAACACTCTCCAAAGTCAAAATACTATGATGATTAATTAGAGCTGCTTTTATTATGAAACATTACTATCCCTTTAAATGTGTGTCCCATGTCTCGGACAGCCCCCTTTTGGGACAATACTAAATCCTGGAATGAAGACTCCAGCATTTGTTTCTTCCAAAAGTGCAGGAAGATGAGATGATGATCACAGTGGCTGTGACACTGCTTCACTTCTGTCTGCTAAATTGCAAGTAAGTAAAACATGCTGCATCCAGATTATATTAGTTTTAGGAGACATCCCCTTGGCAATTAGAATTGGCCACCACAGTATAGAGTGCATCACAGATAAACTAGAGATTCACAGGATGTTTCAACAATCAATCATAGCCATAACCACGGTGATTGTCCCTCCGCTTCCTGACAGGATTGTATTGGCTATTCTGTGTATCAATCACTTCTTCTCTCTACCCTCCCACACACAGTGCCTTCCCACTTTCCCCACTAAAAGACTAAGGAAAGGATGTACAATTAATTTAGTTCTTCAAAATAAATAAAATCCAAATAAATTATATAAATAATCATGCATTGCACAGCCCTCTAGTCTTTAAAAGCATATGTTAAGCCCAATGCAGGATTTATTTTTGTGCCACTGCTGAAGGGTAATCCATAATGGTGCCTTTTTCTTAAAAAAGTATTCAAAAAAACCCTAATCACTAAATACATTATCAGATATAGAACTTTTCTCCAAAAAAATAAAAACTATAACTTGCAGGTAGCCCTGCCCTAAAGTTTCACACTTGGTGGTAAAAATCCATGTATTAAAAGATCAGAAAAGTTTTAATACGGAAACAAGAATGTATTCTCTGCCCAATAAAACAAAAGGTAATCCCACTGCTGGGAAAGGCTTCATTCAAACGTTATTACAGTTCAAGCTCTGTTTGGGGGTTATATGTATTAACCCTCTGAATGCCAGCGAGGTATCCAATGCACTGCATTGCAATGTGCTGGATACCTTTTTGGTAGTCAAATGGTTAAACTGTTAGCAACAGTGCTGCCTTGCCAGAGATGCCTTAAGGGGCAATGCTATGCTGAAGTGTGTTTGGCGATATGTGGCGATCACGTCACCAAATGTACTAAACATTTTTAATCATAAGCACGTAGGGTTGACATAATGCTGGCAATGTGATTAGGGAGGGTAAGTAAGGGATTGGAGAATGTGCACTCAGACTTAGATTAACTAAGAATACAACACCACAAAGTAATTGTTCCCTAACCCTTTCAGTGCCATAGGGATGTGCAGTGCACACTTCTGTGGCACGGAAAGGAATCCAAAATTAAAAGCCAGTGTCACCATTGATTTCTTCAATGACAGAACCAGCAGAGGTGAAACATACATATATAGTTCTGTACTTACTAAATCAGCTGTTCAACGGGCTATCCGCCGATCAGCTGATCCATGTAAACAAAGAAATCACAAGGAACTCTGCCACTGAGTGCCTTTGAGTTCTGTATTTACTGAATCAACGGTTCAAGGTGCTATCCATCAATCAGCTAATTCAGGTAAACAGAGTCCTTCGTTTACATGAATCATCTGATCGGCACATAGCTCTTTGAACTGATTCAGTAAGTACAGAGAAGCGGTTATAGGTTTCATCTTCTCTACCTGTTCTCTCACTGAAGAAATAAATGATGGCAAGGGATGTTGGAACCGTTTTAGCACCACAGCGGTGTGCAATTTACATCCCTATGACACAGTAAGGGTTAAAAGGAGGGCATCTACTGTGTCTCTGCTCTCCAGAAGAGACAGCAATCTGTCCTAGAGAGAAAGCTGCAGGAAGATGCTTCAGGCTGACAAAGTTGAAACTGTGACTTTCAACAGCATAGGCAACTATTGGAGCTTAGTGCATATGGTGAAGTGTCACATTAACATACAGACACACCCACAGGAACATGACAATGGCTCATTAAAGGGATAGTAATACTTCATTTTATCTTTATTTTATTTTGTAGGCATTAAAAAAACATTTAGAAAGATATAAGCCTTATCTCTCAAACCTTTATGGTTTGAGAGATATTCACAAGCAAAGTTTCCCCTCACTGACCAAAAAGGTCAAGTCTGCCATCTAGCTGTCAGATTTGGAAACCAGTCTGCAGATCAACCTCTGGCTCTTCGGCAGAGCCGAAATCGCAAAATAAAAAATAACTATTTCATTGGAAGGGTCTAAAAAGTGTGCTTGCAAACCAGGCACACTTTGTAGACTATTCAAATGAAGTAGTTCTTCTTATATCTCGCGATCTTGGGTCTGCTGTAGAGCCACAGCCGATCCGCGGACCGGATTCCAAATCTGACAGCTAGATGGCAGACATGACCGCTTTGGTCAGTGAGAGGAAACTTTGTTTGTGAAGGTATGGATTTTTTGCAGTAGCTTCACAAGGATGTGATGTCGAAGACATCTTGGTGCATATGTAGGGTTGCCACCTTTTCCTCCAAAAAATACTGGCCAAGGCATTCCCTCCATAGACTTAACATTGGAAAGAAGCCAATTTTTTACCGGCCTGCCGGTAAAATACCAGCTGGGTGGCAACCCTATGCATATGCCGAAATATATAAATAGTTCCCCGGCTCAATATCCTATTTGCTTTGAAGCAATCTGTCATAACTGTCAATATTGTTCTGTGCTAGATAGGCATCCATTGCTTTTTTGAATGCAGTTACATTATCTGCAAGCACAACATCCCGAGGCAAAGAATTCCATAGCCTTGCCGCCCTTACTGTAAAGAATCCCTGCCTGTGTTTTAGTCCAAAGCGCCTTTCCTCAAGTCTTAATGGATGACCTCTTGTTCTTAGCTCAGCTCTTTGCATAAATAATTCATTGGATAGTTCTTTGCATTGTCCAGACAGTTACTGTACTGCATTCTATTTGAGAGTCACTGGCTGCACTTCCCCAAACAGTGTGACATTAACAGTTCTACCACTGCGTAACATGAAGCACTTCCCAGGAGTGCAATTACTTTTTTAAGCAGGAAAAACTCTACAGCAGCCCTATGTGCAAATGAAATTAGTAGACACTCTGTGGCACGACCACTGAACCATAGTGGACAATTGAAAATTCCTCAAATCTCCATGGATGTAAATGAGCTTTTAACCCCTGGAATGCTAGAGAGATCCTGTTGGTTTGCTAGAGAATTGCACCATTTCTCATTTGAACAAAGGGCTCATAATGTTTTTTTTTTCTTATAATAAAACACTGCTGAGCCTTTAAAAGAAAGAGCAGCAACATCAATTGTGGTCCTTTTTTATGTCTCTAGTACGGAAAGGACTTAAATGCTCCCATTGGCGTGTCACGTGCTATCAGATGATGATGAGGAGGAGGAATTATTTTTCAGTATGATGGAGTCCATAGAAAGGTAAGGCTAGGAACAGAAGAATTGCACATATGATACATATCAATGTTATGTAATTATCCAATGTCCATATTTCTTTTGCACCTGAAACACAGAAATAAAAGTGTCAATAATATATACAGTTCTATATTCTGTGCATCTTATTGTATACCTTCCACGTGTCCTCATTATGTGATATTAAGTGTCCATACCTTGCAAGTGTCCCTGAGTATGTGATATTAAGGGTCCATACCTTCCAAGTGTCCCTCAGCATGTGATATTAAGGGTCCATACCTCCCAAGTGTCCCTCAGCATGTGATATTAAGGGTCCATACCTCCCAAGTGTCCCTCAGCAAGTTATGTTTAGAGTCCATACCTCCCAAGTGTCCCTCAGCATGTTATGTTAAGGGTCCATACCTCCCAAGTGTCCCTCAATATGGGATATTAAGGGTCCATACCTCCCAAGTGTCCCTCAGCATGTTATATTAAGGGACCATTCCACCCAAGTGTACTTTTGTAGGATATATTAGGGGTCCATACCATCCAAGAGTCCCTCTGTAGGAGATATTAGGGGTCCATACCATTCAGGAGTCCCTCTGTAGGAGATATTAGGGGGTCCATACCATCCAAGAGTCCCTCTGTAGCAGATATTAGGGGTCCATACCATCCAAGTGTCCCATTGTAGGAGATATTAGTGGTCCATACCCCCCAAGTGTCCTTTAATATGAGATATTAGGGGTCTATACCTTTCTAATATCCCTCTGTAGGAGGGACAGTCTCTGTTTGAGACCAAAATCCCTCTGTCCCTATTTCTTACCCTGGTTTCCCTCTTTTTTAGATCAGAATTTGTATTGTGTATTCAAAGGCTATCACCCCAAATAAAGTCTCCCCCCAACAATTAGGCATCTTGTGATATGCTTAACAATAGTAGTATTAGCCAGCATTATTACCTCGTTAGTGAGAAATCTTACTTCTGCTGAGACTGACAGTCAGGCAACAGCGCAGGCATGCAGAAGTCTGTAAGCAAAGTTGTCAGTCCCGTTCTCCTCTAGGAGGCGCTGCATGTATATTTAGGTACCAGAAGGGACTGACTGCAGAGATGCCTGTAAACCGCTGTTGTCTGGCCTTCAGTCTTGGCAGAAATAGGATTTTTCTGTGATACAGTAATTATGCTGGATAATACTACTATTGTTAAGCTTATTGCTAGATGCCTAATTGTTGGGGGTAGACTTTATTTGGCGTGAGAGTTCCCCTTTAAGTTTATCACACTGCTCCACAGCAATAAAACTCACATTGTTTAAAATTCAGTATATGTGTTTATAAATGAGTCTGCTAAATAAAATAATTTGGTCTTGTTCTAAATGATTTGTTTTAATTACATAAATGGCTGCCAATAAATTATGAAATAACCTGTCCAACAGTCACGCCCCCCCCAACACCACCATATAAAGAGTGTCCCTCTTTGGCCTTATGAAGTGTTGGAAGGTGTGAGCTTGTGTTTTAATATTTTGTAATAAGTGTCAACATTCCAAACATTGCATCAGTGTGTGTGTGTGTCTATGCACCTGTGTGTTTATGTGTGTCTTCGTTTGTGTAGGCGTGCTGGGGAGTAACGGACTATGGATGCATGATTTCTCTGCTCTGCCGTCTCTCTCGCGGTTTGCTTCATTTTCTGCACCCCCCACCCCTTACCTCGGCTATCAGTTCCATTCTGTTGGTGGATTGAATCCACTTGCATCCTCTGCAATTTTGTTTCATTTAGCAATGTTGTTCCTGAAGGAGAAAGAAAACAAACCCAAGTCAAATAAGTCCCATCCCAAGCCCGCAGTGGCAGCAGCTGTAACGCTTGCTAAGGACATTGTCTATGGGCCTTAGAGAGCCGTGGGATCCATTCCTTACAATGACAACAGTTTAGTCTCTACTACGGTCTCTGCTACAAACTATCCATCTGTATCCCCAGGACTGTCTATGGATCTACAGCCAGTCAAAGTCTCTCTATTTAACCTATCACAGAAGTTGTGGGCTAGCACAAGTATATATCAGTGTAAAGCAAACAATTGTGGCCATGAATAATCGCTCGAAATCAGAAAAAGGGTGCTCTCAGGGACCAAACAACACAGATTTGTACACAGAAACAGAATGTTTCAAAAGAAGACCCACTAACGAGGCACACCAAAACCACAAAAGTTACAAAAATAACAAAAAATCTTTGCTGTACAAAATTCTCAACAGGTATGTCAAAAAAGTGTCTTAATAAAAACATTTAAAAGAACAAACAAGTAATCAAAAAGTAATCTACATGCAGCCAATATATGAAATCACAATGAAGTGAATACAGAGGTAAATGAGGTCGATACATCCATATATGCACCTGAAAAACTGTAGTACAAATGAACAAGTACACAGTAACTAAAAGTACCCAGTCTCTGTATGTGCCAAAGTGCAAAGGTGCAAAAAACTAAATCTTGATACTAATAATAAGATGGGGCCCCATCAACTAAATACACAAGACAGAGTATTCGCAAAATAGTAAATAGTTTTTATTAAGCCACTTTTTTGACATACCTGTTGAGAATTTTGTACAGCAATAAAGATTTTTTGTTATTTTTGTAACTTTTGTGGTTTTGGTGTGCCTCATTAGTGGGTCTTCTTTTGAAACATTCTGTTTCTGTGTACAAATCTCTATTTAACCGGACTATGGATAATATATCAAATAAAATACTTTGTCTGTTTGAAGCTGTAATTTATTCGCTGTGTAAAGAATTGGCAGTTAGCCTAAATGGCCTAAGGCTGGATTTATACTCTATACATCAAAAACTTCTGATTTAGAGCAGAAAGTCATAGATAAAATCTAATTTATTAATGATAAGATATGAAACCTAGATTTCAATTATTTTTCTATTGCAGACCTTTCTTCAGACGTTCATAGCTTGGTTAAAGCAGTACTTTCACGTTAATTACATTGCCCCAGAATATATTACTAACCTAGTGATATGCAAAGTTAGACTAGCCTTAAGCTCAATAAGTTCGTGGTAGTTCAGTAAAATCACATCTTCCATGGTTATCGGGCTGCACAGAGCTTAGAACAGAAGCTCTGTGCTCCTGCATGGTCAGCCCCTTCCTGTGCCTTAAGGCACGAAGGGACATCTCCACCAGTGCTGGCAGAGAACGGGACAGACAGAGCAGATTCAGACATTCTGGGGCAATGTAATTAATGTGAAAGTTCCACTTTAACCAGCAAAAACAAACAAACAAAAAAAAACTTGCATATAAAAGGTATTGCGTCCTGCTCAGACATTAGTGGCTTCTGTGTTGATCTCTTTAAAGCGGAACTTTCAGCCACTATAAAGTTGCCCTGCTATAATTAAGCAGGTAGCGACTAGCTTCTCAATGTATAGTTTACCTTTTGCAAGTAGCCCGATCTGAAGAAATCCATCATTGAAGGAGACCAGAACCCAGGCTACAGCGCAGATATCTTGTCTGCACGCCTGCGCCGTCAGTCCCGGTCTCCATTGTGTAGACTGCAGTGCACCATATGGTTACCGGAAGGGAATGACGGTGCAGGCGTGCAGACTGTGCTAACCCGGCCGTCAGTCTCCTTCAGTGATGGATTTTGTCAGATCGGGCTACTTGTGAAAGGTAAACTACATATTCAGCAGCTAGTCGCTACCTGCTTAATTATAGCAGGGCGAATTTAAAGTGAAACTTTCATCCGCTATAAACACGTTTATGGCTCTGACTGCCATCAACTGGATAAATGGTTCTCATTCATTTATAGATTTGGCAGGAGAAACCCCAGAGATATCATGGCCCCCCTGTAGTGATGTCTTGGTCTGCTGCATTTCCATGAAAATTAGAAATAACTTATTAAAATTTGCAAGGTTCAAAAATCTGAATAATTATAAAGAACTATCAGTTCAGATTTTTCCAGACATTGCTTCCAGCTCAATTAAAAAGATGATTTAAAGGGATAGTAATAGTTCATTTTAAGTTTATTTCATATTGTAGATATTAAAAAAAATATAAAAATGATGTAAGTCTTATCTCTCAATCCTTTATGGTTTGAGAGATATACCTTTCTTAAAGTTACCTGGCAGTTTCACTGAAGTCAGCGCTCTAGCTGACGACTGCAGAATCCGGTCATCTGACCGGATGGAGGCTCATCAGCATAGCCGAAATTGTGCTCTTTAGAACTAAATACTTCATTTGAATGGTCTACAAAGTGTGCTTGCAAGCCAGTAACACTTTGTACACCGTAAAGCTTCTCTTTAGATAATAAAAGGCACCTTATTAAATCTGGTGAGGAGGGACGGAGCCTGCTCTCTCAACTCCAAAGCTCTGATACTCGCCCTCAGTCCTCATCTGGGAGCCCTCATAATACCCCAGATAGGCAGTCTCTGTCTTCGACTTTAAGTTCTTCAGAAAGGAGGATGGACAGAAGGCCCTCTGCTGGCTTACAATGTTGGGGCTGTGGAGTGCAGATATGAGCAATGAAACCGGTGTATGCAGTGGATGGAGGAACAGCAGGATATACAATCACAGTCTGACTGGTGGCAGGGCCCGAATTAGCTCATATTATAAACTTGAACTTGTTATCACCTTCTACCCCCTTAATCTCATAAAGAGACTCAAAGTCTCATCGGGCCACGCTGTGTGACTCTGCCTGGATTTTTGTAGCAGTTTGAAGATGTCAGTTGAAGATAACTATGTTGATGAAGGAGTTGACATTGTATCTACAGCAAGTTTTTTCCTCAGGAGTTCTTTTATAGAGACTAGGAGAACCATTTCTGATCGGGTTTTTAATCTGGAATGTGATATGCCTACACATCAAGACATTAATATTAAAGATTTATTTAATAAAGTGGAAAAATTTATGATTAAAGAAGCACACACTTGGTGGGATGCGAATACATTAGAAAATTATATAAAAGTCAATCAGATTCCTACAGGTCTCCGTATTAAGAAATTCCAATCGTTTGCAGTTACAGACTAGTTTTATTGACAAGTGGAATACTGAAATGTCTTGATTCAGTTACTTATTGATTATAAATTGGAAGTTCTGAGTTCTGTACAAAAGGACATTAAAGACGTACAAACACAGATTTGTCCTTTGAACGTTCTGATGATTTTGGAGACTTGGACACTAAGTTACAGAATAATATGGCGAAATTGGAGGGAATGGAAATAGGGAGTAACCGTTGTTATTTTTAGGGGGAGGAGGTTAAGGGGAATGTAGTTTGTTTCAAAGGTTCCTTTCTTGTAGGGAGGGACGGCGTTGCGGATTTTTTAACAGCCTGATAAAACTCGGACTGCTAGTTACAATAACACAGAAATGGAGGATTTTACTGTCACATCTGTAAATATTAGAGGTTGTTGTTCTGCTTAACAAAGTAAATCCTGATTTCATCTCTTTTTTTTAGGAAACTAAAATTCATAAACTAAAATATGCCTAAGTTTTTCAATGGAAAATGTAAACATTTTTACTAAAGTTGTAATCTCAGAAAACATGTGCACCTAGAGTATTGTGTACAGTACTAGAGACCCCATCTCCAGAAGGATATAGATACTGTAGGGTATTGTGTACAGTACTAGAGACCCCATCTCCAGAAGGATATTGATGCTCTAGAGTATTGTGTACAGTACTAGAGACCCCATCTCCAGGAGGGTATAGATACTCTAGAGTATTGTGTACAGTACTAGAGACCCCATCTCCAGAAGGATATAGATACTGTATAGTATTGTGTACAGTACTAGAGACCCCATCTCCAGAAGGATATTGATGCTCTAGAGTATTGTGTACAGTACTAGAGACCCCATCTCCAGAAGGATATAGATGCTCTAGAGTATTGTGTACAGTACTAGAGACCCCATCTCCAGAAGGATATAGATGCTCTAGAGTATTGTGTACAGTACTAGAGACCCCATCTCCAGAAGGATATAGATGCTCTAGAGTATTGTGTACAGTACTAGAGACCCCATCTCCAGAAGGATACAGATGCTCTAGAGTATTGTGTACAGTACTAGAGACCCCATCTCCAGTAGGATACAGATACTCTAGAGAAAATTCATGGAAGGGCTACTAAAATGGTGACTGGTTTACAGGAAAAGAAATATCAGGATAGACTAAAGGATCTGAACATGTATAACTTGGAGGAGAGAAGAGAGAGAGGGGATATGAGAGAAACATTCAAATACATGAAGGGATTCAACAAAGTGCAGGATGGAAGTATATTTCAAAGGAGTAAAAATGTTAGGACAAGAGGCCATAGTCTAAAACTAGAGGGACACAAGTTTAGATGTAATGTAGGAAAGTTTTACTTCACTGAGAGGGTAGTAGATAAATGGAATAGCCTACCAGCAGAAGTGGTAGAAGTTAATACAGTGACAGAATTTAAGAATGCATGGGATAGGCATAAGGCTGTCCTTAACTTAATAAAAGACCAAGGACCAAAAAAGGTCTGAGGTTTTTACTGTAGGAAAATGGGCAGAATAGATGGGCCAAATGGTTCTTATCTGCCGTCAAATTCTATGTTTCTAACACGGAGCAGCCATCTTAATAAAAAATAATGTCCCCTTTGTTGAACAATTGGTAATTCAGAATGATGAAGGTCGTTATTTATTATTAGTGGGCAGCACGGTCCCCAGACTAATAAGAAGCCTTTTTTTTTTTTTTTTTTTTTTTTTTTTTTTTTTGAGACTTACTCTTCACTATTAAAAATAATAAACAAGGTCCTATTATCTTGGGTGGGGATTTTAAGATGTGCCAAGACCCGTTCTTGGACAGGTCTCAAATGGGAGGATACCAATCTGGGTTAAGTTCATTGTTTAAAAAAATGTATGGATGATCTTAATGTTGTGGATCCCTGGAGATTTTTATTCCCAAAGAAAAATAGAGTTTTCCTACTTCCATGATAGAGATATAATTGCCTCTAGGCGAGACTTCGTTTTGGTTGATTCCTCTCTGGTTCAGAATATTAGAGGTTCAAGGTCCTCTCCATTCTCCTGGTCGGACCATAGCACAGTCACTTTGGCCTTAAATATTTTTTTTAATTCAAAACAGTGAGCTCTGCCATCTTCCCTGTGTAGTTATACAGTTGTACAAGCTAAAAGACACAAGAGGTTAGAGATAGCCCAGTATAGGAACATGCAAGATTAGGCAGATGTATAATCAACATATTTGGTTGAAACAATACAGATACCAATAGAAGAACCAGCGGGTGGGTTGCAGTGGAAGGACACAGAGGAAAAACTAATATCGGTGAGTAAATTTCACCACCTCCTCTATGTCCAATCAACGGCATACAGTGGGTCTTACCAAAGCAGTACCCCAGATGTTACATGGGTGGGGAAAGACCAGAAGCTCAGATGGGAATGGCTGCTTCGAGCATCTTCCGACCAAACTTTGCATCGGAGGAGGCTTGAAAGTCCAGCTTGTAGTGCCTAATGAAGGTCGAGACAGAGGACCAGGTTTCTGCCTTGCAAATTTCTTCCGGAGATGCTGAGGCTTTTTGTGCCCATGAAGTGGACATGGCTCTGGTGGAATGGGCTTTAATGCCCTGAGGTGGATCCATGTTGGCAGACTCATAGGCAAGTTTTATGCAGTCTCTATTCCATCGCGAGATGGATGGCTTGCATGCTGCTGAGCCCTTGAATTTGCTATAAAGTGTAGAAATAAGGCATCTGTTTTACGATAGATTTTGGTTCTGTGCAGGTAAATTTTCAGACATCATATGGGATCATGATTATGAAGCAGGTTTTCTAATTCATGAGAAGGATTAGGAGAGAATGAAGGCAGAACTATCTCCTGATTAAGGTGGAACTGGGAGATAACTTTAGAGTGGAAAGAGGTTTTTGGGCGAAGCACAACCTTATCTTGGTGGAATACCAAAAATGGAGGAACAAAGACCAAACATATTGTTTGATTAGATAGTTGTCCTCAAATGTTGTTGCCAGGATTGCTGAGAGCGCAGAAAGCTGAACCTTTAATGATGCTGGTTTGAGACCCTTCTGAAATCCTGATTGCAGGAAATCTAAAATTGTTGATGTTGATATGGATGAACGATCCAAGTTATTTGTGGAACACCATTTTTGGAAAACAGACCGGACCCTAGTTTTTGTAGATGAAGGCTTCCATCCCTTCAAAATTGTATCAATTATGGAATCAGAAATTCCCTGTAATCTTAATGACTGCCACTCAACCTCCAGGTCTTGAGATGGAAGAAGGTTGGGTTGGGATGAAAAAGAGGTCCCTGAAGTAGAAGGTTCGGTATGTTGGGCAGGCTGATAGGTTGTCGGTGTGACATTCAGAGGAGGTCTGAATACCATGGTTTCTGAGGCCAATCCGGAGCTATCAAGATTACCTCTGATTTGTCTCTTCTTATTTTTCTTACCACCTCTGTCATCAGAGGAATTGGTGGGAAGAGGTAGACCACAGGAAAGGTCCAAGGGATTTGGAGTGCATCTTGCGCCTCAGCCGGTGGTTCGTACCACCTTGATATGTACACTGGCCACTGGTTGTTTAGGTTTGTTGCCATGAGGTCTATTGATGGTACTCCCAGGATTTTTGTTATGGATTGGAAAACTGCTTTGTTCAGGCTCCATTCTCCGGGGTCTATTTTGTGACGACTCAGGAAGTCTGCCTGGACATTTAGGCGGCCTGATAGGAAGTTTGCCAACAGAGTCAGAAGGTGCCTCTCTGCCCAGCAAAGACTCTTTAATGCCAAGGTGTTTAGTTGAAGGCTTCTTGTTCCTCCGTGATTTAGCAGGTACTGAACTGCCGAGGTGTTGTCCGATCTTATGAGGACTGCAGATCCTTGTAGGTCCTTCTTGAAGTATTGTAGGGTTTTCCAAACAGCTAGAAGCTCCAACTTGTTGATATGAAGCCCCGATTCCTTGTGGAACCAGGATCCCTGAACAGTCTTGTTGTTCCAGATTCCTCCCCAACCGGAATTGCTGGCATCCGTGTACAGAGTATTCCATACTGGTTCCATCGGAGACCTGCCCTTGGATAGATTTGACAGGTGAGTCCACCAACGCAATTCCTGTCTGGAAGGGCAGAGTAATGGAATCCTGCAATAGGGGATGAGAGGATTCTTTCTGTAGTATGTCAGATAATTTGTGTTAAACGAAAGTGAACCTTGGCCCAAGGCAGTATTTGGACTGTTGATGAGACATATCCGAGAAGTTTCTGGAAATTCTTCAGGCTGTGGAATTTCTTTTGTAGGAAAAATTCTCTCTGACTCTGATCTGATGGACCTTCCTGAGTTACGCCATGGCAATAGCTACAACTTTGGTAAAGACCCTTAGTGCTGATGCTAGTCCGAATGGGAGGGTCCGGTACTGATAGTGCTGTCCAAAGATGTGAAATCTCAGGAATCTCCTGTGTTTCTCCTGTAACGGGATATGATAGTAGGCTTCCCTCAGGTCTATTCTGGTGAGGAAGGACCGGGGTTGAATTAGCTTCAAGGCTGAGGCCATTGTTTCCATCTTGAAGTGACGTATTTTCAGCAGTTTGTTAAGAATCAGACGTAAGTCCCCTGTAGGCTTTAAAACAGAGAAAAGATTGGAGTAGAAGCCGCTGAACTGATGTTTGGGAACTTCCTCTATCACTCGGTTGTGGATTAGGAGTTGAAGATCTTGCTTCATCTGTAATGCCTTGGTCTTGTTCATGACAGTAAACTTTATGAAGTGATGTTTGGTTGGGACAGTTCTGAATTCCAGTGCATACCCCTTCTTTACTATGTCCATGACCCATGAGTCTGGATGAATGACACCCCAGGCCTGATGGAATTCCTCCAGTCTGCCCCCTACTGGAGGAATAGAAGGGGTTGTGCTGGCTTCATTGGTTGAATGGACCTTTTTTCTGGAAATCTCTGCGATTTCCAGACCATGAGACTGGGGTGGACCTCGTCTTTTCTGTTCACATTTTTTCCCAGGCTGATATCGACGTGCTTCTCGAAAGGACTGTTTCCGATACGGAGTGGTTCTGGCAGGGCTTCTGGATCTTTTCCTATATCCGACGAAGGCTATATCTATTACGTTTAAATCTTTCTGCACATCAGAAAGCCCCAATGTCTTTCTCATTGTCCTTACCAGATTACCCATGCGATCAATACTGAAGCTGCCAACGTCATCAGTGATCTCTCCTTCAGCGGAAGAGGCGCCTGATTCAATCTCAGGAAAACTTTCTTCATCTTCCTCTTGTCTTCTAGAGGGTCCCTCATCAGGGTCTTATCCTCTTAGTATTTTGCGTGCAGATTCCTGTACAGATGTAAAAGTTTCCTGCATTTAATTTTTCATCCAAGTGATGAAATCCTGAAACTGTGTAGGTACATCACTACCCACTGCTCTCTTTAGACATTCTGAACATAGTTTCGCTGGATCAGACACAGGGAGCTTTTGGTCACAGCCTGCACAGCTTTTAGA
Organism: Rhinophrynus dorsalis; assembly: GCA_037306005.1. Lineage (NCBI taxonomy): Eukaryota > Metazoa > Chordata > Amphibia > Anura > Rhinophrynidae > Rhinophrynus > Rhinophrynus dorsalis. The sequence continues at coordinate 534,717,968 of CM074721.1, read as the reverse complement.
TTTTGGGGCTGACTTTTCCTCTTTAGAGGTGTCAGTTGCTTTAGGTTTGTCTCCTTTGACATCTTTAGAGGTAGACATTGTATAAGAATTTTAGCTAGAGGTAAATCAGGAACAAAATAGCAAATACAGCAACTAAGCTAACGATTTTCTGAAGGAAACAACGTTGAATAAATGGTACATTAAGCCATAATAACGTTACCCTTCTTTGTCCAGGACGCCATCCGCGCATGCCTCTCTTATACAGCCTCCAGCCGCTTTGGTTCGCTTCTGCATTCCATCCATGGAATGCACGCTCTGCCACTTCCTGTTTCCGGATCCGGATAGTTCCGTAGAGCACGCTCTATGCAAACAAGCGCTTAGGACCTGATGAAGTCAGGGGAGCTGGGCAGAACGCTGTAGCGATTAGCCAGAACCCCAGGAGGCTGCACATACCTCGTAGCCTGATGGTGAGCGGTATTTGGAATCTGGATGGCACAATCTGGAGATGTAACTGCGGTTAGGCAGTTTCCATGAGGCAAAACAATAAATTATATAAATGCTGCAATGTAAAAGGCTAAATTGTGGAGGAGGTAAAACCTCCGTCCTCCAGCTTGGTAGGACCAAAATAACTACACAAGGAAGATAGCAGAGCTCACTTATATAAATTTGGACTGCTTCTACCAGCTGGAAGGCGGAGCCAATTACCCACTGTATGCTGTGGATTGGACACAGAGGAAAAGGGCATTAACCAATGTAGGCTACTGTTCAGAAGAAAAGTATACTGGAGTTGGCTATGAAGAGGCCACTGAACAAGACAGTCATAATGTACCAGTAGGATCCCTGGGGACACTAGCCTGAAATGTGGAACAGAGGGTCACTAAAGAAACCCACAAACATTTGGTGGGCGTAGTCTTCCAAAAGTCTCCTCTGTGGTCTGACATAGCAAGGAGATCCCAAAAGTGTTAAAAAAAGAACAAAGAATTAGAGTAAAAAAAAAACTTACCCCAAAATCCTGGGTATAACACACACCTGTGTATAATACACAGGTATAAAGTATACCCAAGATTTTAGGTAAAAATATAAGTACCTTTTTCTCTCCCCCTCTACCCACACAAAAAAAAAAAAAATCCCTATACCCCTTCCCTCCCCCCACCTCAATACTGTATTATAACCCCCCGCCTACCTTCCCAACATCTAGTCACCATACCCACTCCTATCCATAGACATGATGAGCCCCAGAAGATGCAGGCTGGCGCTCCGTCCGGTGGGCGGAATGCTTCCATTTGCCACTTGCTTTCTCTGCTGCTCTTTTGTCCTTTGATGACCTCTGCCATTGGGAAAATGTGCCAGTGTCCTGACAGGGCACTACAGTAGTTTCAATGCATATTGGTCTGTGCTTTGAAACTATGGTAGTGCACCGGCAGGACCTGTAGGTCATGACAGGGCACTAGTGCTTTTTCTCAATGGCAGAAGTCTGCTGGACAGAGCTCCAGGCTGCCTCCTCAGGGCCTATGTACAGTGGTACATATCTATCCACAGTGCCTATGGATAGAGATATGGGTGAGTAGAGGGTGGGAAAGTAGGGGGATTATAATACAGTACTGAGGTGGGGGAAAGGGAGGGAAGGATGGGGGATAGGGATTGAGGGGAAGTCAGTGTTTTATTACATTTATTTTTCTTTTTGGTTCGTTTTTTTTTTTTTTTTTTTTACTCGTGTATAATGCACACACCCTCCACTTCACATAAGGTAAACGGGGTAAAAAGGTACATATTATACCCGAGATTTTATGGCATCTCCCTGTTGTGGGGGGCAAGAGAAGGTACCAGGAGGGAAATTCAGCAGCCCAGATGGAAAGCCTACTACACCAGCTGACTCCTGGGTAAACTACGTACTAGAAAGAAAGAGAAGGAGCAACAGCATCTCCTCTTCCTTTTCCTGCGGCATGAGAAAAAACAGGCCTCATGGGAAAGTGGAAAATTACCTCCATGCAGCAAAATGGCTCTGTGGTTCTCCAGCCCAAATGCCCCACATAAAACACACAGCCTCTGCTCTTTAATCCCACATCTGTGGTCCGGAGCCCAACGAGTAGCATGGGAGGCAGCCAACAAGGAGCTGCTCTACTAAGATGGTGGCCACGAGCAAGGCTCTTAAAGGTGCCGCACATCAAAAAAGTTAAATGTCCCAAACAGAAAAGCACCTCTGACAAAACAAAAGGGAGAGCTGCTAATAAATTCCTGACATCCCCAAGCAGACTCCAGATCCTGGAAGAGTCTGCCCCCAGTTTAGGGCGACTACATGTCCCGGAATGCCCGGGACTATCCCTTAATTCTGTCCTGTGTCCCGCATCCCGAATCAGCCCCCACTGGGACAATAAGGAGTCCTGGAATGAAGGCATGGAGGCAGCAATTAGTAAAGCCACCCAAGTCCCAACCCAGTCTGTTCACTTAGCCTACTCATCCGGGCCCTATTCAGCCTGCCTGCCAGTGCCAGTGCCACTGCCAGCCCAGTCAGTCACATCACAGCCTACCTACTAACAGCAAGACTGTACGCCACCAGCCAATGAAAGAGGAGAGTATTACAATTGTCCTCTCCTCATTGGCTGGCTGATGCGTGCATGCTGCGGCGTATGTAAGCTGGCGGCACATGCCAAAAGTTGTGAGTGAGTGTCCATGATGACCATGTGGCCGGTGCAGCAGTGAGGTGAGACTGAGTCGGTCGGAATGGAACAGGCACAAGCCGCACAGCATTGAGGCAGCAACAGTGGCGGACTGGCAGCACAAACTCGTCTCCTCCTGTGCTCTCCAGGCAAGTGAGACTGAGTCCTGCCGGCGCTCATGACTCTGAGGCCGAGTCTGTCAGTGAGAGAGTAACGCTACTGTCAGTACATCTTCAAGAACATTTACAGTTTTACATCGCTTATGCTTATATGTCCCTAACAGTTCAGATGATTTCAGTGTCGCGGAATGGGAAAACGGAAACGTGGTCACCCCTTAATAAGTAACAGTTCTACAACCACTTCTGTGAAATAAACGAAGGGTTGGCATTTTTTAATTATTAGGGTGCTTTTGATTACTAATGAAGCTATTTTGGTTTATATTTTGAAATCCTCTTAGACATAGATCTTGTATTCAGCACTATACAGTATCGGGCTGGTCTCTCAGGGCCATCGGCCTTTTCTATCTTCTTTTTTGACTAATTATTAAATATAAAACCATGCGATATGGTTAATTTCCAGTTCCCATTCAACATATTTCTAGTTAAAAAAATATTCACCCTATTTTGTCTTCTACTCAGAGCACTTTGAAGCCAAGGTTGCTAGGTGGGGGTAAAATGGATCTGGAAGGGAGCCTACGCCTGCAGAAAAATCTGCTATGAAAGTGCCCTGTCACTTAAAGAAGCAGTAAACTTTTTTTATGAAAAAAATATATATTGTAGGGATTTTCCTATTGAGTAAAATAAGGGTACTCCCTCTGCCCAGAGATTTATATTTCCAGAGTTATTAGAGTTTAAACCCATGTTTTTTACATTAGCAGTGCCCTCTAGTGGTCAAGTTCTAATTAGATTTCCTGTGAGATTCTAATGGAGAGGAAAGTCAGAAAAGTCAGTGACATACAGTTCTCCATAGAATGTGATAGAAACTGCTGAGTCACTTCCTGTCAGTTAGAACTACCAGGAAGTAAACACAGTAAATTCACTTCCTGGTTATTTAAACTGCTATAAATTTTGAATAAAACATCTGACAGCGATGGGAGTTACCTTGTTTTATTCAGCAGGAAATGCTCTATAAAATATGTGTTTTCATAATAAAAGTTTACTGCTCCTTTAAAGGAAGCTACTTTACCCCATGGTTCCTGTGTTCAAAAATGGAAGAAAGAATCATATAAACTGGTACATAAACCAGCCAAATTAATATACACACTGCACATTACAGCAATATATACATTTGTACATAAAACGGCCAAATTAGTATATAAACTGGATATTACAGAAATATATCAACTGATATGTAATCTGGAGAAATTAGTCTATAAACTGGACATTCCAGCAGTATACAAACTGGAAATTAGTATATAAATTGGACATCACAACAGTGTGCAGTGTAATTCTGCTGCTGCAATAGTCAGTTATCATGCATGAAAAGGGGGATAGATGGCTGTGATAGAAATATAATTCTGTCTCTATATAAATCCCTGGTAAGACCTCAGAATTTGGTGTCCATAAGAGGTTACTACTCTGCCTAATGGGCAATCCAGTCCTGCAGATGAGATGTGGACAACATAAAGCACTGCTCCTACTGAGGAATAGAATTCACATGATCCTCAGCCAGCCAATGACTGGCTGGGAATTATGGAAATTGTGGTCCTATTCAGCTAGTTTGCACCCTGAAGCCCTGCTGTATTCTCACCTGATGTTACCTGTTGACTATCGACAGACACTGTCAGTGACACCTCACAACATCTGAATTGGTTGCCCGGTGCCATTGGTAGAAGTGTAACCCAACAGGTGTAGATTCCAACATCCTCAGCTCTCACGCTCTGCAGTACCAGACTCGTGTTCCCCTGACGTAACCAGTCCTTCATCACGGATGTCCTTCCCCTGTACCGTTCGTCCTGTAGGTCTCCATTCTCTACCCCATTTTGAAAATGAACAACAAGCTCTTCATCCCTCTCTTTCTTCTGCCAGGAGACTTTTGCCTCACCAAGGGTGGTTCCCAAGGAAGGGGAGAAGGAGCATGGGAGGTAGGCAGTGCCCCCTAGTGGAACAGAGACTTCATGACGCTGTGTTTTGCAAATGATGGAACCTGGAAAGTGTAAAATAAGAAATAATTAGAGACAAAAAGAGAGCAACAGATAAGTTTGGGGAAGGAGGAAGCAGGAATGGAGGTATGAACGTATTAAATCACCAGCACGGGTGTCCTCTAATCTCAGTGGCCACACTTTAGAGTATATTCAAGGGCAGAGGTAGCCAACCCAGGTCCTCAAGAGTTATCAGCAGGGCATATTTCAGTATATCCCTGAATGAGCACAGGTAGGAGAATTAAAGTGACAGGACTACTAATAAGTTCATCTGTGCTCCAACTGGGATAGGCTGAACAAACGCACTGTTGGCAGCTCTTGAAGACAAGGGTTGACACACTCCTGCGCTAGAGCAGCGCTCCTCATTCTTTTTTTTTTTTTTTTTTTTTTACTTAAGGAACCTCTAAAACACAATCTGGAATTTTCTGGACACCCGGCACATTTTATTAGAAATTTCTCAAGGACTAAATTAAAGGAACAACACAGAAATATATACTTCTTCTTATAAAAATTATACCTTTATTGGCTAACTGAGTGGCTCTAGGATGCACACTTTCAAGACACTAGTTCTCTTCTTCAGTCATAATAAAAATGAATGCTGCATGCACATTACATTTAATCCTCCTGCACATTATTTTAACATCTAATCCCCCCGACTGCCAGAGAGACATCCAACACAATTCATTGGCTTCCTCTGTGGCACCCGAAGGGTCAAATTCCACACTATGGGTGTGGGCCATAAATGTTCAACAGAGGAAGCCAATGAATTGTGTTGGATGTCTCTCTGGCAGTCGGGGGGATTAGATGTTAAAAATAATGTGCAGGAGGATCTAAATGCTAATGTGCATATGCAGCACTCACTTTTTATTATTGAATGAAGAAGAGCAACTAGTGTCTTGAAAGTGTGCATCCTAGAGCCACTCAGTTAGCCAATAAAGTATAATTTCTTAAAGAGAAGTATATACTTTCTGTGTAGTTCTTTATTTTAGGTCCTTGAGAAATTTCTAATAAAATGTGCCGGAGTGTCCAGGTAGATTGCAGGAGAGGGACAATCTTCAATTATCAAGAGAAGGGAAAAACCTGAAAAACTTGTCAAGGGGGGAAGGGATTTCATTGTTCTCATAGGAAGAAGATTGTCCCCTGCTGTTATCTGTCTGGTCTATGGACTGCATTCGACATCTGAGAAGAGATGGCTTACACTAGGTAAAAGGGGCGGGAGGGGAAACTTTGCTTGTGAATATCTCTTAAACCATAAAGGTTTGAGAGATAAGACTTATACTTAAAACAAAGTATTACTATCCCTTTAACCCTCCAAATGCCAGATGCACAACCCATCACTTACAATGAGACATGCAGCCCCCTGGTATTTTCTAATTCCGTCCAGGTTTTGGTAAGCACGCCCAAAGTAAAAAAAATACATTTAAAATTGCTGGAGTGCAACTAATTTTGACCAAAACAGCTTAAAAGAAAAAAAAAAAAAAAGCACAAAATATTGACACACTTCCATAATTACTCAATGTTAACTTTTTATTTTGTGGCGCATTGCCTTTACATCTTCACTATCTTAAACATTATATTTTAGTCATGTATGACAATAGTATGGTAAGCTTGCCACCTTTATAGGCAAGTCCTAACTTTAAAGGGATAGTAATACTTCAGTATTACAAATCCCTATATCAAAGCCCTTGTAAAAAAAAAAAAACTTATTGCCCCCAGTGTCATCTCTCAAACCTTTATGGTTTGAGAGATGAACGCTTCTAAAGTTGCCCTCTCCCTCCCCCTTCCCCGTAGTCAGCGTTCTATCTGACTCAGGGAAATCCGGTCAGATCATCAGGCGGCTCTGCAGCAGAGCCGCGATCTCGTTAAGTAAAAAAATAAACTTTCACTAAAACGGTCTTCTATGTGTGCATGCAAGCCAAACACACGTAGAAGACCATTTCAGTGAAAGGTTTTTTTTTTTATTAACGCGATCGCGGCTGTGCTGGAGAGCCGTCTGAAAGTCGTACAACTTGCTTCCCTGCAGTCAGCTAAAACGCTGACTACGAGGAAGGGGAAGGAGAGGGCAACTTTAGGAGCTATTATCTCTCAAAACATAAAGGTTTGAGAGATGACACTGGGGGCAATACGTTTTTTTTTACAAGGGCTTTAATATATATGGATTTGTAATACTGAAGTATTACTATCCCTTTAATTTGCTTTGTCCTGTGAGCTGAATCTCTCCTGCTTTAATCTTTATAATGGGAAAAGACTCTGTGACTAGCATTGTATAGTGTCCTAAGGACAATGAATTGCACCTAGAGGTGGGAGGGGTGCTTGAACAAAAAGAATCTGGTCAGACTTCCATACACCTTGGTGTGGTTGCAAGCTTAAGCATTCTATGGCCATATTATGTGAGCAAACCTAGTAACATAGTAAATTAGGTTGAAAAAAGACACAAGTCCATCAAGTTCAACCTTCGCCTCATACCTCAGTAACTGAGACTTTTATAGCTTTCCTGCTACCAATTAAATTAGTCTTTATCAGACCTTCCTGATCAGCCTACTGATAAACAGTATAACTCTGTATGTTCCCTTTTGAAAGAAATGTATCTAATCTTCTCTTAAATGTATCCATTGTATCTGCCATAACTACCTCCCTGGGCAATGAATTCCACAATTTGACAGACCTTACCGTAAAAAAACCCTTCCTCTGCTGAAGTTTAAACCTCCTTTCCTCTAATCTCAAGGGGTGTCCCCTGGTCACCTGATCAGGCCTTGGAATAAATAGCTCACCGCAGAGATCCTTGTATTGACCTCTCATATACTTGTACAATGTGATAAGGTCTCCTCTTAGTCGTCTTTTCTCTAGAGTAAATAAACCAAGTTTGTTTAGTCGTTCCTCATATGTCAAGTCCTCCATTCCCTTAATTAATTTTGTTGCTCTCCGCTGTACCCTCTCTAGTTCTAGTATATCCTTTTTCAGAACCGGTGCCCAAAACTGCACTGCATACTCAAGGTGAGGTCTTACCAATGATTTGTATAATGGCAAAATAATGTTATCCACTCTTGCTTCAATACCTCTTTTTATGCAAGACAGGACTTTGTTTGCCTTTGCTACTGCTGTTTGACACTGGTCACTGTTTCCAAGTTTGTAGTTGACAAGGATACCCAGGTCTTTTTCTAGCAACGAGTCACCTAAAATTATTCCATTAAGTTTATAAGTGGCCTTGGGATTGTTTCCTCCAAAATGCATGACTTTACACTTCCCCACATTAAACTTCATATTCCACATGTTTGCCCAATCTGACATTGTATGTAAGTCCCTCTGTAGAGAGAAAATATCCTGTTCTGAATTAATGACTTTGCATAATTTAGTATCATCTGCAAATATTGATATTTTGCTTTCTATATCTATTTCCAGGTCATTTATAAACATGTTAAAAAGCAGTGGACCCAATACTGAACCCTGAGGTACTCCACTCTCCACTTTAACTGTACTGGAGAATTTTCCATTTACAACCACACACTGTTCCCTATCCTTCAACCAGTTTTGTATCCAATTGCAAAGGTTATCTCCTAGCCCCAATTTCCTTATTTTATACACCAGCCTTCTGTGTGGTACTGTATCAAATGCCTTTGCAAAGTCTAGATATACTACATCTACTGCCTTGCCATTGTCAAGGTTGCTGCTTACCTCCTCATAGAAGCTGAAAAGATTAGTTTGGCATGATCTATTCTTCATAAAACCATGTTGATTCATGCTAATGATCTTATTTTTTGTGTTGTAATCCTGAATATAGTCCCTTATTATGCCTTCTAATAGTTTTCCCACTACAGAGGTCAAACTCACTGGTCTATAATTCCCAGGTTCTGTTTTAGTTCCCTTCTTAAATAGAGGCACTATGTTAGCTCTTCGCCAATCCTGTGGCACTGAGCCTGTGGTAATAGAATCTTTAAAGAGTAAATATAGGGGTTTTGCTAACACTGCACTGAGTTCCTGAAGAACCCTTGGATGTATACCATCAAGACCCGGTGCTTTGTCGGTCTTAATTTTGTTCAGTCTTCCCATGACATCTCCTTGAGTTAACCCAATATCTATTAATTGTATTGTTTTATTTGTTACTTGCGGAGGCTCTTCTACCATTCCTTGCTCCCTTGTATATACTGATGCAAAGAAAGTGTTTAAAACATCGGCCTTTTCCTTATCCTCACTAACCAACTCACCCATCTCATTTTTGAATGGTACAATGCACTCCCTCTTAAGTTTTTTGCTATTTATATATTTAAAAAAACTTTTTTGGATTAGTCTTGCTTTCCCTTGCAATTCGAGTTTCATTATCTATTTTTGCTACCCTAATTGCCTTTTTGCAATCTTTGTTGCACTCCCTGTATTTTAAGACAGATTGTTCAGTTCCTTCTGACTTAAATAATTTGAATGCTTTTTTTTTCCTTGCCATTTCCTTCTTTACATGTGCAGTTAACCACATTGGCTGTGACTTACTTCTTTTGCACTTGTTCCCCATTGGTATATACAGTTGGGTACATTTCTGCAACCTAAATTTGAATTCTGACCATTTTTCCTCAGTATTTTTGCCTTTAAATAAAATATCCCAGTCTATGTGTTGCATTGAGGCCCTTAACAATTTGAAGTTCGCTTTTTTAAAATTAAGAGTTTTGGTTGAACCTATACCTTTTTGCTTTGCCAGACAGATCTCAAATGTAACCATGTTATGATCACGGTTTCCCAAATGTTCTCTTACCTTAATATTGGATACCATTTCTGTGTTATTAGTGATCACTAGGTCCAATACATTGTTATTTCTTGTCGGCGCTCCCACCATTTGTGACATGTAGCTTTCACGAAGCGTGTTCAAAAACCTGCTACCCTTAGCACTCTGACAGGTCTCATTTTTCCAGTTGATATCTGGATAATTAAAATCTCCCATAATTATAATATGCCCAAACTGGGCAGCTTTCCTCATTTGCAATAGCAGTTGGGCCTCATCATTGTCATCGATATTTGGTGGTTTGTAGCATATGACCACCAACAACTTTTTTTTTACCTTTCACACCACATTTAGTCTCGATTTCTACCCACATGGACTCCACAGTTTGGCCAGTTTCCTCACTAATATCACCTCGCAAAACTGGATTTAGCTCTGTTTTCATATATAAGCACACACCTCCACCTTTTCTATTAATTCTCATGTTTAATATATTACTAGTTTAAAAGCCTGTGTACTCAGGCCAAGGTCCGGGTGATGTTAACCCTCTGAGTGCCAGAGGGGTACGCAACGCATTGCAAAGCAATGCGTTGCATACCCCTTTGGCACTCAAAGGGTTAAGAGGCTGGTCCTGCCCTGTGTCCTGCCTCCAACGCAGTCATGCACTGTAGAGACTGCCCAAAAGCACAGAATGCTCTCAGGACAGAATTCCCAGCATTCCGCACAGAATGCTTCCAGCACAGAACTCCCAGCATTCCACACAGAATGTTTCCAGCACAGAACTCCCAGCATTCCTCACAGAATGCTCCCAGCACAGAACTCCCAGCATTCCGCACAGAATGTTTCCAGCACAGAACTCCCAGCATTCCGCACAGAATGCTCCCAGCACAGAACTCCCAGCATTCCGCACAGAATGTTTCCAGCACAGAACTCCCAGCATTCCGCACAGAATGTTTCCAGCACAGAACTCCCAGTATTCCGCACAGAATGTTTCCAGCACAGAACTCCCAGCATTCCGCACAGAATGCTCCCAGCACAGAAGTCCCAGCATTCCGCACCGAATGTTTCCAGCACAGAACTCCCAGCATTCCGCACAGAATGCTCCCAGCACAGAACTCCCAGCATTCCGCACAGAATGCTCTCAGCACAGAACTCCCAGCATTCCGCACAGAATGCTCCCAGCACAGAACTCCCAGCATTCCGCACAGAATGCTTCCAGCACAGAACTCCCAGCATTCCGCACAGAATGCTCCCAGCACAGAACTCCCAGCATTCCGCACAGAATGCTTCCAGCACAGAAGTCCCAGCATTCCGCACCGAATGTTTCCAGCACAGAACTCCCAGCATTCCACACAGAATGCTCCCAGCACAGAACTCCCAGCATTCCACACAGAATGTTTCCAGCACAGAACTCCCAGCATTCCACACAGAATGCTCTCAGCACAGAACTCCCAGCATTCCGCACAGAATGCTCTCAGCACAGAACTCCCAGCATTCCGCACAGAATGCTCCCAGCACAGAACTCCCAGCATTCCGCACAGAATGCTTCCAGCACAGAACTCCCAGCATTCCGCACAGAATGCTCCCAGCACAGAACTCCCAGCATTCTGTGCATTCGGGCAGTCTCTACTGCGCATGACAGCGTCTGACAAACAGTCTAGCGTTTTATTAAATAGGACTGATATGCAGGCAATATGCTGCACTATTAATGCTGAGTAAATATGGATATGCGTCAATAAGTGGTGTTTTTGCTTAACCCCTTCGCGTCCGGTGACGTACCCTGACCGTCACGCTGGTCCGAAACTTAAGGACCAGTGACGGTCCTGGTACGTCACATACTTTTACTCACCGCGCTCCTGCAGGAGCGCAGAGAGTAATACCGGAGACTGAAGTTGATCGCTCCAAGACCAGAGCGATCTCTTTCAGTCCCTCGTTCGATGTGATCAGTCACGTGGGGCGGCACACCGAAATTCCCTACCTGGTCCTTAAAGGACCACACACCCCAGGACCGCTGGTCCTTAGGGGTTAAAGTCAGTAATTGGATTACAACATAGATAGATAGATAGATAGATAGATAGATAGATAGATAGATAGATAGATATGAGATAGATAGATAGATATGAGATAGATAGATAGATAGATAGATAGATAGATAGATAGATAGATAGATATGAGATAGATAGATGGATGGAAAAGCACTCACAGTGAATGTAGCGGACTTGCCAAGGTGCACATTCAGTATTCATGTAGACAGAAAGTAAAACAATGTCACTCATGGGTCTTCTTCATGGGTATGCAAAATGGTAAGATTTAATGGTCACTGTTTCAGGTACAGAGATTTAGTTTCTCAAGACACCGTGAGAGAGAAGATGCCAATATTAAATATCTCCAGAGAACCCATGCATCACTGGCACCAAGATTGTGCTGGTGAACTGGTCAGCTGCACACAGATGACATAATAGACTCAGTTACCGAATGTCCAGTAATACACCCATAATGTGTGTAATAATAAATAATGATATGCAGCAAAGTGTTAAATGTAGGTGTGTCAGGATAATCGGGAGACAAGGAAAGAGCAAGGGAGTAGAAGGACAGGGTAGGGAAGAACAAGCCAAAAAAATCATCAATAGAGTAGAAATTCGGTACAGATGCAATTTTTATAATTAAAGAGATGAAGAGTTTTGGAATGTCATATTATGGGATGTATCATATAATGGGCGAGTATTACCCTATTAGCAAATGTGGAGGAGGGGGGTTAGAAAACAAAACAACTCCCTCGGGGATTAAAAGACAGGAAGATCCCAGCTGATCTTCAGCTATTAGGTTAGACCACAAAGTAACAAGTAAAAGGAGTCAATATAGTCTGATAAATAATAATCAACAGTGGTTCAGGACCCAGACATATTAAAGTGACAGAAGCAAATGCCAGAGATGGGAAGGTGTTAGGATAGAGGTGGCCATCACTGCTCCTCAAGGACTACCAACAGTGCGTGTGCTCAGCCAGGGCTGGATTTACATCTCAGGAGCCTGTAGGCACAGAAATCTGAAGCGCCCCCCACCCCCAGAAAAAAAAAAGCGCAAAAAGTTTTGACTGAAATATTTTTTTACTCAGCCATAAAAAAAAATTATGCACTAAGTAAACTTACAAACATAAATTAAAGGGTAATTCTAAACTACATTACACTTAAATATGCTCCATTAGTGGAACAGGAACCTCATCACCTTCATGATAAAATGATCTTGTCTCAACAGTACATCTGTATACCTCTTACACTGCTATCTGACTCAGATGACTGTATGTGTATACCTCTTACACTGCTATCTGACTCAGATGACTGTATGTGTATACCTCTTACACTGCTATCTGACTCAGATGACTGTATGTGTATACCTCTTACACTGCTATCTGACTCAGATGACTGTATGTGTATACCTCTTACACTGCTATCTGACTCAGATGACTGTATGTGTATACCTCTTACACTGCTATCTGACTCAGATGACTGTATGTGTATACCTCTTACACTGCTATCTGACTCAGATGACTGTATGTGTATACCTCTTACACTGCTATCTGACTCAGATGACTGTATGTGTATACCTCTTACACTGCTATCTGACTCAGATGACTGTATGTGTATACCTCTTACACTGCTATCTGACTCAGATGACTGTATGTGTATACCTCTTACACTGCTATCTGACTCAGATGACTGTATGTGTATACCTCTTACACTGTTACCTGACTCAGATGACTGTATGTGTATACCTCTTACACTGCTATCTGACTCAGATGACTGTATGTGTATAATCTCTTACACTGCTATCTGACTCAGATGACTGTATGTGTATAATCTCTTACACTGCTATCTGACTCAGATGACTGTATGTGTATACCTCTTACACTGCTATCTGACTCAGATGACTGTATGTGTATACCTCTTACACTGCTATCTGACTCAGATGACTGTATGTGTATACCTCTTACACTGCTATCTGACTCAGATGACTGTATGTGTATACCTCTTACACTGCTATCTGACTCAGATGACTGTATGTGTATACCTCTTACACTGCTATCTGACTCAGATGACTGTATGTGTATACCTCTTACACTGCTATCTGACTCAGATGACTGTATGTGTATACCTCTTACACTGCTATCTGACTCAGATGACTGTATGTGTATACCTCTTACACTGCTATCTGACTCAGATGACTGTATGTGTATACCTCTTACACTGCTATCTGACTCAGATGACTGTATGTGTATACCTCTTACACTGCTATCTGACTCAGATGACTGTATGTGTATACCTCTTACACTGCTATCTGACTCAGATGACTGTATGTGTATACCTCTTACACTGCTATCTGACTCAGATGACTGTATGTGTATACCTCTTACACTGTTACCTGACTCAGATGACTGTATGTGTATACCTCTTACACTGCTATCTGACTCAGATGACTGTATGTGTATAATCTCTTACACTGCTATCTGACTCAGATGACTGTATGTGTATAATCTCTTACACTGCTATCTGACTCAGATGACTGTATGTGTATACCTCTTACACTGCTATCTGACTCAGATGACTGTATGTGTATAATCTCTTACACTGCTATCTGACTCAGATGACTGTATGTGTATACCTCTTACACTGCTATCTGACTCAGATGACTGTATGTGTATACCTCTTACACTGCTATCTGACTCAGATGACTGTATGTGTATACCTCTTACACTGCTATCTGACTCAGATGACTGTATGTGTATACCTCTTACACTGCTATCTGACTCAGATGACTGTATGTGTATACCTCTTACACTGCTATCTGACTCAGATGACTGTATGTGTATACCTCTTACACTGCTATCTGACTCAGATGACTGTATGTGTATACCTCTTACACTGTTACCTGACTCAGATGACTGTATGTGTATACCTCTTACACTGCTATCTGACTCAGATGACTGTATGTGTATAATCTCTTATACCCGACTCAGATGACTGTATGTGTATACCTCTTACACTGCTATCTGACTCAGATGACTGTATGTGTATACCTCTTACACTGCTATCTGACTCAGATGACTGTATGTGTATACCTCTTACACTGCTATCTGACTCAGATGACTGTATGTGTATAATCTCTTACACTGCTATCTGACTCAGATGACTGTATGTGTATAATCTCTTACACTGCTATCTGACTCAGATGACTGTATGTGTATAATCTCTTACACTGCTATCTGACTCAGATGACTGTATGTGTATACCTCTTACACTGCTATCTGACTCAGATGACTGTATGTGTATAATCTCTTACACTGCTATCTGACTCAGATGACTGTATGTGTATACCTCTTACACTGCTATCTGACTCAGATGACTGTATGTGTATACCTCTTACACTGCTATCTGACTCAGATGACTGTATGTGTATACCTCTTACACTGCTATCTGACTCAGATGACTGTATGTGTATACCTCTTACACTGCTATCTGACTCAGATGACTGTATGTGTATACCTCTTACACTGCTATCTGACTCAGATGACTGTATGTGTATACCTCTTACACTGCTATCTGACTCAGATGACTGTATGTGTATACCTCTTACACTGTTACCTGACTCAGATGACTGTATGTGTATACCTCTTACACTGCTATCTGACTCAGATGACTGTATGTGTATAATCTCTTATACCCGACTCAGATGACTGTATGTGTATACCTCTTACACTGCTATCTGACTCAGATGACTGTATGTGTATACCTCTTACACTGCTATCTGACTCAGATGACTGTATGTGTATACCTCTTACACTGCTATCTGACTCAGATGACTGTATGTGTATACCTCTTACACTGCTATCTGACTCAGATGACTGTATGTGTATACCTCTTACACTGCTATCTGACTCAGATGACTGTATGTGTATACCTCTTACACTGTTACCTGACTCAGATGACTGTATGTGTATACCTCTTACACTGCTATCTGACTCAGATGACTGTATGTGTATAATCTCTTATACCCGACTCAGATGACTGTATGTGTATACCTCTTACACTGCTATCTGACTCAGATGACTGTATGTGTATACCTCTTACACTGCTATCTGACTCAGATGACTGTATGTGTATACCTCTTACACTGCTATCTGACTCAGATGACTGTATGTGTATACCTCTTACACTGCTATCTGACTCAGATGACTGTATGTGTATACCTCTTACACTGCTATCTGACTCAGATGACTGTATGTGTATACCTCTTACACTGTTACCTGACTCAGATGACTGTATGTGTATACCTCTTACACTGCTATCTGACTCAGATGACTGTATGTGTATACCTCTTACACTGCTATCTGACTCAGATGACTGTATGTGTATACCTCTTACACTGCTATCTGACTCAGATGACTGTATGTGTATACCTCTTACACTGTTACCTGACTCAGATGACTGTATGTGTATACCTCTTACACTGCTATCTGACTCAGATGACTGTATGTGTATAATCTCTTATACCCAACTCAGATGACTGTATGTGTATACCTCTTACACTGCTATCTGACTCAGATGACTGTATGTGTATACCTCTTACACTGCTATCTGACTCAGATGACTGTATGTGTATACCTCTTACACTGCTATCTGACTCAGATGACTGTATGTGTATACCTCTTACACTGCTATCTGACTCAGATGACTGTATGTGTATACCTCTTACACTGCTATCTGACTCAGATGACTGTATGTGTATATCTCTTACACTGCTATCTGACTCAGATGACTGTATGTGTATAATCTCTTACACTGCTATCTGACTCAGATGACTGTATGTGTTTAATCTCTTACACTGCTATCTGACTCAGATGACTGTATGTGTATACCTCTTACACTGCTATCTGACTCAGATGACTGTATGTGTATAATCTCTTACACTGCTATCTGACTCAGATGACTGTATGTGTATACCTCTTACACTGCTATCTGACTCAGATGTCCGTATGTGTATACCTCTTACACTGCTATCTGACTCAGATGACTGTATGTGTATAATCTCTTACACTGCTATCTGACTCAGATGACCGTATGTGTATACCTCTTACACTGCTATCTGACTCAGATGTCCGTATGTGTATACCTCTTACACTGCTATCTGACTCAGATGACTGTATGTGTATACCTCTTACACTGCTATCTGACTCAGATGACTGTATGTGTATACCTCTTACACTGCTATCTGACTCAGATGACTGTATGTGTATACCTCTTACACTGCTATCTGACTCAGATGACTGTATGTGTATACCTCTTACACTGCTATCTGACTCAGATGACTGTATGTGTATACCTCTTACACTGCTATCTGACTCAGATGACTGTATGTGTATAATCTCTTACACTGCTATCTGACTCAGATGACTGTATGTGTATACCTCTTACACTGCTATCTGACTCAGATGACTGTATGTGTATACCTCTTACACTGCTATCTGACTCAGATGACTGTATGTGTATACCTCTTACACTGCTATCTGACTCAGATGACTGTATGTGTATACCTCTTACACTGCTATCTGACTCAGATGACTGTATGTGTATACCTCTTACACTGCTATCTGACTCAGATGACTGTATGTGTATACCTCTTACACTGTTACCTGACTCAGATGACTGTATGTGTATACCTCTTACACTGCTATCTGACTCAGATGACTGTATGTGTATAATCTCTTATACCCGACTCAGATGACTGTATGTGTATACCTCTTACACTGCTATCTGACTCAGATGACTGTATGTGTATACCTCTTACACTGCTATCTGACTCAGATGACTGTATGTGTATACCTCTTACACTGCTATCTGACTCAGATGACTGTATGTGTATACCTCTTACACTGCTATCTGACTCAGATGACTGTATGTGTATATCTCTTACACTGCTATCTGACTCAGATGACTGTATGTGTATACCTCTTACACTGCTATCTGACTCAGATGACTGTATGTGTATACCTCTTACACTGCTATCTGACTCAGATGACTGTATGTGTATACCTCTTACACTGTTACCTGACTCAGATGACTGTATGTGTATACCTCTTACACTGCTATCTGACTCAGATGACTGTATGTGTATAATCTCTTATACCCGACTCAGATGACTGTATGTGTATACCTCTTACACTGCTATCTGACTCAGATGACTGTATGTGTATACCTCTTACACTGCTATCTGACTCAGATGACTGTATGTGTATACCTCTTACACTGCTATCTGACTCAGATGACTGTATGTGTATACCTCTTACACTGCTATCTGACTCAGATGACTGTATGTGTATACCTCTTACACTGCTATCTGACTCAGATGACTGTATGTGTATATCTCTTACACTGCTATCTGACTCAGATGACTGTATGTGTATAATCTCTTACACTGCTATCTGACTCAGATGACTGTATGTGTTTAATCTCTTACACTGCTATCTGACTCAGATGACTGTATGTGTATACCTCTTACACTGCTATCTGACTCAGATGACTGTATGTGTATAATCTCTTACACTGCTATCTGACTCAGATGACTGTATGTGTATACCTCTTACACTGCTATCTGACTCAGATGTCCGTATGTGTATACCTCTTACACTGCTATCTGACTCAGATGACTGTATGTGTATAATCTCTTACACTGCTATCTGACTCAGATGACTGTATGTGTATACCTCTTACACTGCTATCTGACTCAGATGTCCGTATGTGTATACCTCTTACACTGCTATCTGACTCAGATGACTGTATGTGTATACCTCTTACACTGCTATCTGACTCAGATGACTGTATGTGTATACCTCTTACACTGCTATCTGACTCAGATGACTGTATGTGTATACCTCTTACACTGCTATCTGACTCAGATGACTGTATGTGTATACCTCTTACACTGCTATCTGACTCAGATGACTGTATGTGTATACCTCTTACACTGCTATCTGACTCAGATGACTGTATGTGTATACCTCTTACACTGCTATCTGACTCAGATGACTGTATGTGTATACCTCTTACACTGCTATCTGACTCAGATGACTGTATGTGTATACCTCTTACACTGCTATCTGACTCAGATGACTGTATGTGTATACCTCTTACACTGCTATCTGACTCAGATGACTGTATGTGTATACCTCTTACACTGCTATCTGACTCAGATGACTGTATGTGTATACCTCTTACACTGTTACCTGACTCAGATGACTGTATGTGTATACCTCTTACACTGCTATCTGACTCAGATGACTGTATGTGTATAATCTCTTACACTGCTATCTGACTCAGATGACTGTATGTGTATAATCTCTTACACTGCTATCTGACTCAGATGACTGTATGTGTATACCTCTTACACTGCTATCTGACTCAGATGACTGTATGTGTATACCTCTTACACTGCTATCTGACTCAGATGACTGTATGTGTATACCTCTTACACTGCTATCTGACTCAGATGACTGTATGTGTATACCTCTTACACTGCTATCTGACTCAGATGACTGTATGTGTATACCTCTTACACTGCTATCTGACTCAGATGACTGTATGTGTATACCTCTTACACTGCTATCTGACTCAGATGACTGTATGTGTATACCTCTTACACTGCTATCTGACTCAGATGACTGTATGTGTATACCTCTTACACTGCTATCTGACTCAGATGACTGTATGTGTATACCTCTTACACTGCTATCTGACTCAGATGACTGTATGTGTATACCTCTTACACTGCTATCTGACTCAGATGACTGTATGTGTATACCTCTTACACTGCTATCTGACTCAGATGACTGTATGTGTATACCTCTTACACTGCTATCTGACTCAGATGACTGTATGTGTATACCTCTTACACTGTTACCTGACTCAGATGACTGTATGTGTATACCTCTTACACTGCTATCTGACTCAGATGACTGTATGTGTATAATCTCTTACACTGCTATCTGACTCAGATTGACTGTATGTGTATAATCTCTTACACTGCTATCTGACTCAGATGACTGTATGTGTATACCTCTTACACTGCTATCTGACTCAGATGACTGTATGTGTATAATCTCTTACACTGCTATCTGACTCAGATGACTGTATGTGTATACCTCTTACACTGCTATCTGACTCAGATGACTGTATGTGTATACCTCTTACACTGCTATCTGACTCAGATGACTGTATGTGTATACCTCTTACACTGCTATCTGACTCAGATGACTGTATGTGTATACCTCTTACACTGCTATCTGACTCAGATGACTGTATGTGTATACCTCTTACACTGCTATCTGACTCAGATGACTGTATGTGTATACCTCTTACACTGCTATCTGACTCAGATGACTGTATGTGTATACCTCTTACACTGTTACCTGACTCAGATGACTGTATGTGTATACCTCTTACACTGCTATCTGACTCAGATGACTGTATGTGTATAATCCTCTTATACCCGACTCAGATGACTGTATGTGTATACCTCTTACACTGCTATCTGACTCAGATGACTGTATGTGTATACCTCTTACACTGCTATCTGACTCAGATGACTGTATGTGTATACCTCTTACACTGCTATCTGACTCAGATGACTGTATGTGTATAATCTCTTACACTGCTATCTGACTCAGATGACTGTATGTGTATAATCTCTTACACTGCTATCTGACTCAGATGACTGTATGTGTATAATCTCTTACACTGCTATCTGACTCAGATGACTGTATGTGTATACCTCTTACACTGCTATCTGACTCAGATGACTGTATGTGTATAATCTCTTACACTGCTATCTGACTCAGATGACTGTATGTGTATACCTCTTACACTGCTATCTGACTCAGATGACTGTATGTGTATACCTCTTACACTGCTATCTGACTCAGATGACTGTATGTGTATACCTCTTACACTGCTATCTGACTCAGATGACTGTATGTGTATACCTCTTACACTGCTATCTGACTCAGATGACTGTATGTGTATACCTCTTACACTGCTATCTGACTCAGATGACTGTATGTGTATACCTCTTACACTGCTATCTGACTCAGATGACTGTATGTGTATACCTCTTACACTGTTACCTGACTCAGATGACTGTATGTGTATACCTCTTACACTGCTATCTGACTCAGATGACTGTATGTGTATAATCTCTTATACCCGACTCAGATGACTGTATGTGTATACCTCTTACACTGCTATCTGACTCAGATGACTGTATGTGTATACCTCTTACACTGCTATCTGACTCAGATGACTGTATGTGTATACCTCTTACACTGCTATCTGACTCAGATGACTGTATGTGTATACCTCTTACACTGCTATCTGACTCAGATGACTGTATGTGTATACCTCTTACACTGCTATCTGACTCAGATGACTGTATGTGTATACCTCTTACACTGTTACCTGACTCAGATGACTGTATGTGTATACCTCTTACACTGCTATCTGACTCAGATGACTGTATGTGTATAATCTCTTATACCCGACTCAGATGACTGTATGTGTATACCTCTTACACTGCTATCTGACTCAGATGACTGTATGTGTATACCTCTTACACTGCTATCTGACTCAGATGACTGTATGTGTATACCTCTTACACTGCTATCTGACTCAGATGACTGTATGTGTATACCTCTTACACTGCTATCTGACTCAGATGACTGTATGTGTATACCTCTTACACTGCTATCTGACTCAGATGACTGTATGTGTATACCTCTTACACTGTTACCTGACTCAGATGACTGTATGTGTATACCTCTTACACTGCTATCTGACTCAGATGACTGTATGTGTATACCTCTTACACTGCTATCTGACTCAGATGACTGTATGTGTATACCTCTTACACTGCTATCTGACTCAGATGACTGTATGTGTATACCTCTTACACTGTTACCTGACTCAGATGACTGTATGTGTATACCTCTTACACTGCTATCTGACTCAGATGACTGTATGTGTATAATCTCTTATACCCAACTCAGATGACTGTATGTGTATACCTCTTACACTGCTATCTGACTCAGATGACTGTATGTGTATACCTCTTACACTGCTATCTGACTCAGATGACTGTATGTGTATACCTCTTACACTGCTATCTGACTCAGATGACTGTATGTGTATACCTCTTACACTGCTATCTGACTCAGATGACTGTATGTGTATACCTCTTACACTGCTATCTGACTCAGATGACTGTATGTGTATATCTCTTACACTGCTATCTGACTCAGATGACTGTATGTGTATAATCTCTTACACTGCTATCTGACTCAGATGACTGTATGTGTTTAATCTCTTACACTGCTATCTGACTCAGATGACTGTATGTGTATACCTCTTACACTGCTATCTGACTCAGATGACTGTATGTGTATAATCTCTTACACTGCTATCTGACTCAGATGACTGTATGTGTATACCTCTTACACTGCTATCTGACTCAGATGTCCGTATGTGTATACCTCTTACACTGCTATCTGACTCAGATGACTGTATGTGTATAATCTCTTACACTGCTATCTGACTCAGATGACCGTATGTGTATACCTCTTACACTGCTATCTGACTCAGATGTCCGTATGTGTATACCTCTTACACTGCTATCTGACTCAGATGACTGTATGTGTATACCTCTTACACTGCTATCTGACTCAGATGACTGTATGTGTATACCTCTTACACTGCTATCTGACTCAGATGACTGTATGTGTATACCTCTTACACTGCTATCTGACTCAGATGACTGTATGTGTATACCTCTTACACTGCTATCGACTCAGATGACTGTATGTGTATACCTCTTACACTGCTATCTGACTCAGATGACTGTATGTGTATAATCTCTTACACTGCTATCTGACTCAGATGACTGTATGTGTATACCTCTTACACTGCTATCTGACTCAGATGACTGTATGTGTATACCTCTTACACTGCTATCTGACTCAGATGACTGTATGTGTATACCTCTTACACTGCTATCTGACTCAGATGACTGTATGTGTATACCTCTTACACTGCTATCTGACTCAGATGACTGTATGTGTATACCTCTTACACTGCTATCTGACTCAGATGACTGTATGTGTATACCTCTTACACTGTTACCTGACTCAGATGACTGTATGTGTATACCTCTTACACTGCTATCTGACTCAGATGACTGTATGTGTATAATCTCTTATACCCGACTCAGATGACTGTATGTGTATACCTCTTACACTGCTATCTGACTCAGATGACTGTATGTGTATACCTCTTACACTGCTATCTGACTCAGATGACTGTATGTGTATACCTCTTACACTGCTATCTGACTCAGATGACTGTATGTGTATACCTCTTACACTGCTATCTGACTCAGATGACTGTATTTGTATATCTCTTACACTGCTATCTGACTCAGATGACTGTATGTGTATACCTCTTACACTGCTATCTGACTCAGATGACTGTATGTGTATACCTCTTACACTGCTATCTGACTCAGATGACTGTATGTGTATACCTCTTACACTGTTACCTGACTCAGATGACTGTATGTGTATACCTCTTACACTGCTATCTGACTCAGATGACTGTATGTGTATACTCTCCTGCTACCTGACTCAGATGACTGTATGTGTATACCTCTTACACTGCTATCTGACTCAGATGACTGTATGTGTATATCTCTTACACTGCTATCTGACTCAGATGACTGTATGTGTATACCTCTTACACTGCTATCTGACTCAGATGACTGTATGTGTATACCTCTTACACTGCTATCTGACTCAGATGACTGTATGTGTATACCTCTTACACTGCTATCTGACTCAGATGACTGTATGTGTATATCTCTTACACTGCTATCTGACTCAGATGGACTGTATGTGTATAATCTCTTACACTGCTATCTGACTCAGATGACTGTATGTGTATACCTCTTACACTGCTATCTGACTCAGATGACTGTATGTGTATACCTCTTACACTGCTATCTGACTCAGATGACTGTATGTGTATAATCTCTTACACTGCTATCTGACTCAGATGACTGTATGTGTATACCTCTTACACTGCTATCTGACTCAGATGTCTGTATGTGTATACCTCTTACACTGCTATCTGACTCAGATGACTGTATGTGTATAATCTCTTACACTGCTATCTGACTCAGATGACTGTATGTGTATACCTCTTACACTGCTATCTGACTCAGATGCTTCCGTATGTGTATACCTCTTACACTGCTATCTGACTCAGATGACTGTATGTGTATACCTCTTACACTGCTATCTGACTCAGATGACTGTATGTGTATACCTCTTACACTGCTATCTGACTCAGATGACTGTATGTGTTACCTCTTACACTGCTATCTGACTCAGATGACTGTATGTGTATACCTCTTACACTGCTATCTGACTCAGATGACTGTATGTGTATACCTCTTACACTGCTATCTGACTCAGATGACTGTATGTGTATAATCTCTTACACTGCTATCTGACTCAGATGACTGTATGTGTATACCTCTTACACTGCTACCTGACTCAGATGACTGTATGTGTATACCTCTTACACTGCTATCAGACTTCAGATGACTGTATGTGTATACCTCTTACACTGCTATCTGACTCAGATGACTGTATGTGTTACCTCTTACACTGCTATCTGACTCAGATGACTGTATGTGTATACCTCTTACACTGTTACCTGACTCAGATGACTGTATGTGTATACCTCTTACACTGCTATCTGACTCAGATGACTGTATGTGTATAATCTCTTATACCCGACTCAGATGACTGTATGTGTATACCTCTTACACTGCTATCTGACTCAGATGACTGTATGTGTATACCTCTTACACTGCTATCTGACTCAGATGACTGTATGTGTATACCTCTTACCACTGCTATCTGACTCAGATGACTGTATGTGTATACCTCTTACACTGCTATCTGACTAGATGACTGTATGTGTATACCTCTTACACTGCTATCTGACTCAGATGACTGTATGTGTATACCTCTTACACTGCTATCTGACTCAGATGACTGTATGTGTATACCTCTTACACTGCTATCTGACTCAGATGACTGTATGTGTATACCTCTTACACTGTTACCTGACTCAGATGACTGTATGTGTATACCTCTTACACTGCTATCTGACTCAGATGACTGTATGTGTATAATCTCTTATACCCGACTCAGATGACTGTATGTGTATACCTCTTACACTGCTATCTGACTCAGATGACTGTATGTGTATACCTCTTACACTGCTATCTGACTCAGATGACTGTATGTGTATACCTCTTACACTGCTATCTGACTCAGATGACTGTATGTGTATACCTCTTACACTGCTATCTGACTCAGATGACTGTATGTGTATACCTCTTACACTGCTATCTGACTCAGATGACTGTATGTGTATACCTCTTACACTGTTACCTGACTCAGATGACTGTATGTGTATACCTCTTACACTGCTATCTGACTCAGATGACTGTATGTGTATAATCTCTTACACTGCTATCTGACTCAGATGACTGTATGTGTTTAATCTCTTACACTGCTATCTGACTCAGATGACTGTATGTGTTTAATCTCTTACACTGCTATCTGACTCAGATGACTGTATGTGTATACCTCTTACACTGCTATCTGACTCAGATGTCCGTATGTGTATAATCTCTTACACTGCTATCTGACTCAGATGTCCGTATGTGTATAATCTCTTACACTGCTATCTGACTCAGATGACTGTATGTGTATAATCTCTTATACCCGACTCAGATGACTGTATGTGTATACCTCTTACACTGCTATCTGACTCAGATGACTGTATGTGTATACCTCTTACACTGCTATCTGACTCAGATGACTGTATGTGTATACCTCTTACACTGCTATCTGACTCAGATGACTGTATGTGTATACCTCTTACACTGCTATCTGACTCAGATGACTGTATGTGTATACCTCTTACACTGCTATCTGACTCAGATGACTGTATGTGTATATCTCTTACACTGCTATCTGACTCAGATGACTGTATGTGTATACCTTTTACACTGCTATCTGACTCAGATGACTGTATGTGTATAATCTCTTACACTGCTATCTGACTCAGATGACTGTATGTGTTTAATCTCTTACACTGCTATCTGACTCAGATGACTGTATGTGTATACCTCTTACACTGCTATCTGACTCAGATGACTGTATGTGTATAATCTCTTACACTGCTATCTGACTCAGATGACTGTATGTGTATACCTCTTACACTGCTATCTGACTCAGATGTCCGTATGTGTATACCTCTTACACTGCTATCTGACTCAGATGACTGTATGTGTATACCTCTTACACTGCTATCTGACTCAGATGTCCGTATGTGTATAATCTCTTACACTGCTATCTGACTCAGATGACTGTATGTGTATAATCTCTTACACTGCTATCTGACTCAGATGACTGTATGTGTTTAATCTCTTACACTGCTATCTGACTCAGATGACTGTATGTGTTTAATCTCTTACACTGCTATCTGACTCAGATGACTGTATGTGTATACCTCTTACACTGCTATCTGACTCAGATGTCCGTATGTGTATAATCTCTTACACTGCTATCTGACTCAGATGTCCGTATGTGTATAATCTCTTACACTGCTATCTGACTCAGATGACTGTATGTGTATAATCTCTTACACTGCTATCTGACTCAGATGACTGTATGTGTATACCTCTTACACTGCTATCTGACTCAGATGACTGTATGTGTATACCTCTTACACTGCTATCTGACTCAGATGACTGTATGTGTATAATCTCTTACACTGCTATCTGACTCAGATGACTGTATGTGTATAATCTCTTACACTGCTATCTGACTCAGATGACTGTATGTGTTTAATCTCTTACACTGCTATCTGACTCAGATGACTGTATGTGTATACCTCTTATACTGTATACACATACAGTCATCTGAGTCAGGTAACAGTGTAAGAGATATACACCTACAGATATCTGAGTCCGGTAACAGTGCAAGAGGTATACACATACAGTCATCTGAGTCCGGTAACAGTGTAAGAGGTATACACCTACAGACATCTGAGTCCGGTAACAGTGTAAGAGGTATACACATACAGTCATCTGAGTCGGGTAACAGTGTAAGAGGTATACACATACAGTCATCTGAGTCGGGTAACAGTGTAAGAGGTATACACATACAGTCATCTGAGTCGGGTAACAGTGTAAGAGATATACACCTACAGTCATCTGAGTCAGGTAACAGTGTAAGAGGTATACGCATACAGTCATCTGAGTCGGGTAACAGTGTAAGAGATATACACCTACAGACATCTGAGTCCGGTAACAGTGTAAGAGGTATACACATACAGTCATCTGAGTCCGGTAACAGTGTAAGAGGTATACACATACAGTCATCTGAGTCAGGTAACAGTGTAAGAGGTATACACATACAGTCATCTGAGTCAGGTAACAGTGTAAGAGGTATACACATACAGCCATCTGAGTCAGGTAACAGTGTAAGAGGTATACACATACATACATACATCTGAGTCGGGTAACAGTGTAAGAGATATACACATACAGACATCTGAGTCAGGTAACAGTGTAAGAGGTATACACATACATACATACATACATCTGAGTCGGGTAACAGTGTAAGAGATATACACATACAGACATCTGAGTCAGGTAACAGTGTAAGAGATATACTCATACAGACATCTAAGTCAGGTAAGAGTGTGACGGTACCAGGATTTACTGGACCCTGCTGCTGCCCTCTTCCACGGCCGGCTGGAGCCCTGCTGCTTCCTGGAGGTCCTGGATGCTCAGGCAGGAACAACTGGATACTGCCCCCTGGCAGAGATAGTGAATTTAGCTGCAGAACCCTAGGTGAGGTTTCCAGAGGCCCTATGCCAGTACACCGGCGAATAGTCTACAAAGTGTGCCTGGTTTGCAAGCACACTTTTTAGACCCTTCCAATGAAATAGTTATTTTTATATCTTGCAGTCTTGGCTCTGCTGAAGAGCCACCGGTTGATCTGTGGACCGGATTCCAAATCTGACAGCTAGATGGCAGACTTGACCATTTTGGTTAGTGAGAGGAAACTTTGCTTGTGAATATCTGCTGTTATCTGCCTGGTCTATGGACTGGATTCCACATCTGAGAAGAGATGGCTTACACTAGGTAAAAGGGGCGGGAGGGGAAACTTTGCTTGTGAATATCTCTCAAACCATAAAGGTTTGAGAGATAAGACTTATATCGTTCTTCATGTTTTTTTTATGCCTACAAAATAAAATAAAGATAAAACAAAGTATTACTATCCCTTTAATGTCACAACAAGCTTCTGGTAATTTTCAGAAGAATACTTCATTGTTACATGGGCAGAATTTAAAGAAAGAGATTTGTTGGGCTTTCAATGGAAGTCAATGTAAATTTCCAAACAATTGCAAATTTAAACATGAATGCATAACGTGTGGAGGTAGTCATCCTAATTTTCGCTGCTTTTGGAAGCAAAGCCCAACAACTCCAGCAGTGCAGAAAAGTGATATTTCAAAGAGCAGTCACCACAGTGAACTTGACAGGAATGTTGCCTTGGCTGGGAGCCTATACAGACAGGGAGACAGCAATGCTACTCAGACGGGGTTTTGAACAAGGTTTTAATTTGCCTATTCGTTCTGACAAGAAATTTAAATGGGTTGAGAATTTGAAATCCGCTGAAGATTATCCAGAAATAGCAGCTGAAAAAATTCAAAAGGAATTGGATTTAGGCAGGGTTGCAGGGCCATTTGTTCATACCCCGTTTGAGGAATTCAGGTTGTCTCCTTTAGGTGTGGTGCCTAAAAAGGAAGAGGGTTCTTTTAGGTTAATCCACCATTTGTCTTTTCCTCCAGGTGTCTCACTGAATGATATGATATGTGAAGAAATGAGTTCAGTGACATATACTTCATTTGAAGAGGCTCTTAGGATAGTTAAAAGATGTGGTCCAAATGCACTTCAAAGGGATAGTAATAGTTAAAATGTAAAAAGAAATATGTTGTAGGGTTTATCGCCCTGAGTAAAACAAGAGTACTCCCACTGCTGAAAGGTGTTTCATTCAAAAGTTATTAATTTTCAAAGTTGAATTTTTTTAGGTGCAATATCACAGTGGCCTGAAATTGTGCAGTGGCGCTGTTGCTACACCATCCTATGGAGATTTATGGTCAACTGACCAGAGCTGTCCATAGGATCATGTAGCAACAGCGCCACTGTACAATTTCAGGCCACTGTGATATTGCACCTAAAAAATTCAACTTTGAAAATGAATAACTTTTGAATGAAACACCTTTCAGCAGTGGGAGTACTCTTGTTTTACTCAAGGGGATAAACCCTACAACATATTTTTTTTTACATTTTAAGTATTACTATCCCTTTAAGCCAAAGCTGACATTAAGTCTGCTTTCAGATTATTACCCATTCATCCAGACAGTTTTTGTTCGTTAGGTTTTCAGTTCCAAGGATTTCTTTATTTTGATAAGTGTCTCCCCATGGGTTGTTCTTTGTCTTGTGCATATTTTGAAACATTTGTTGGTTTTATAGAGTGGGTAGTGAAGGTAAAGAGTGGTCAGAAAAGTGTAATGCATTACTTGGGTGACTTTTTGTTTGTGGGCCCAGGGGATTTGTTGATTTGTAAGAACTTGCTAGACACTTTACGAAGTCTCTTCGGACTTTGGGGTTCCTTTGGCCCACGAAAAAACAGTGCAGCCTTGTACTGAATTGATATTTCTTGGTATTACAATTGATTCAGCTAAAATGGAATTTAGGTTACATGATGCGAAGGTGAGTAAATTAAAAAGTCAAATTTGGCTATTGTCAGTTTCCAAGAAAGTAACTCTAAAATTTCTGCAATCAGTTATAGGATTACTGAACTTTGCGACCAGAATTATGCCTATGGGCAGAATATTCTCTAGGAGGCTTTCGCATGCCACTGCAGTCTTGAAATCGCCCAGGTGTCATGTCAGAGTGTCTAGAGATATGAAATCGGATTTAGCCGTATGGTCTAGTTTTTTGGAAACTTATAATGACAGGACTCTTTGGCAAGACGAAAGAGTTTTTAACCCTGACATTAATCTGTACACAGATGCAGCGGGTTCTTGTGGTTTTGGGATGGGAAATGGTGTGCAGAACCTTGGCCTGATGCTTGGTTTCAGGCAGGGTATACTAAGAATTTGACATTACTGGAGCTTTTCGCAATGGTAGTGGCTTTGGATCTGTGGGGACCGGCTTTTGCTAACAGAAGGATCACAATGTACTGTGATAACTTGAGTGTAGTAAATGCAGTTAAAGGGATAGTAATACTTCGTTTTAACTTTATTTTATTTTGTAGACATTAAAAAAACATGAAGAATGATATAAGTCTTATCTCTCAAACCTTTATGGTTTATGAGATATTCACAAGCAAAGTTTCCCCCTCCCGCCCCTTTTACCTAGTGTAAGCCATCTCTTCTCAGATGTGGAATACAGTCCATAGACTGGACAGATAACAGAAGGGGACAATCTTCTTCCTATGAGAACAAAGAAAGCCCTGCCCCCCTTGACAAGTTTTTCAGGTTTTTCCCTTATCTTAATTGAAGATTGTCCCTCTCTGCAGTCTACCTGGGCACCTCCCTTCTGATCTGGCTGAACAGTGTTACATCAGTAAAAGGGGAGGGAGGGGGATACTTTGTCATTGAATTACTCTGGAACTATAACTCTGACAGAATTGAAATAACACTCTCCAAAGTCCAAATACTATGATGATTAATTAGAGCTGCTTTTATTATGAAACATTACTATCCCTTTAATAATCTGTCTGCAAAGTCCATGGAAGTAGTTTCTCTTTTAAGACATCTGGTTTTAAAATGTCTATCGTTTAACATTTGGTTGAGAATGAAACATATTTCTGGCTTTAATAATTTGGTAGCTGATAGCCTTTCCCATTTTCAGTTTGCCAGAGGTGGAACAGCAGGGAGTACCATGTCCAGATCACCTCTGGGAGTTCATTTAGGAGACCTGGGTGCGTATATATTTTCTTACAAGATTCTCCTCCTCTCCTGTAAGTCACTCTGTTCTTCAGCACCCTCTTACATTTCTGCCCTTATCTCCCGCTACACCCCTTCCCGTCCCCTACGGTCTTCTCAAGGGTTCTTCCTGTCCTCTCCCTACACAACTCGAGCCATCTCTCGACTACAAGCTTTCTCATTGGCTGCCCCTCAACTCTGGAATGCCCTCCCCATCACCGTTCGCCAATCATCCACAATCATCACTTTCAAGCAACTCCTCAAAACCCACCTGCTCAGGGAGGCATCTCAATAGCAATGTCCTCCTTCTGCACACTGAGAGTCACATCAGAATCCTTCTGCACTTCTTTCACCACACCTTGTACCTGCACTTATAATACTCCTCCTACTGTCTCTGTTTGTCAATATGAATTCAGCCTAGATTGTAAGCTCCTTGGGGCAGGGTCCCTTTCCTAGTGTATGATTCCCTTGCTGCACTTTCCCTCACAAATAATGTAATGATTGTACTTAACCTTAATGCTCTTAACCTCAGTTCTGTCGTTTTTGTATTGTATTATTTCAACTTCTGTTAAGCGCTGTGTACATATATGGTGCTATATAAATAAAGATACATACATACATACATACATATATAACCAAATCAGTTGCATATTCAATGTGGACTGGTTATGTGGTAGCCTGGAACGGGTGGTTTCAATGGGCTACTGATAATGCTCTGGATCCTTTTGAGAGTGAGGAGGTTTCATTTTTAAGATTCATACAATGCTTAATTCACAGGAATTTGTCAGGTTCCACAATTAGAAGAAGGTTAGCTGGTATTCATTTTTTCCTCACGCTGTTAGGTAAGAGGAGCTATACTGGGAGTTCTCTGGTTTCACAAGTGCTAAAGGGTAATTGTAAAGATACAGTGCTGCCAGATCAGAGGCGTCCCGTGTCAGTCCCTTTGTTAATAAATTTGATAGGCTGTTTGAGTTCAGTTTTTCTTAATTCTTTTGAAGAAAGTTTATTCAAAGCAGTGTTTCTTTTGTCATTTTTTGGTGCGTTTAGGGTTAGTGAGGTAGTAGCCAGAAATAAGAATGTGGATAGTTTCTTGTTGTTTGAACATGTTGTGGTTTATGAGGATCGTCTTGATATTTTCGTTCAAAGATCCAAAACTGATAACTTAGGAAAAGGTCAATACATTCGTTTAAATGCATTAAGGGGATCTGTTTTGTGTCCAGTGTTAAGTGTAAAGAATTTCTTAAAGGGATAGTAATACTTCGTTTTAACTTTATTTTATTTTGTAGGCATTAAAAAACATGAAGAATGATATAAGTCTTATCTCTGAAACCTTTATGGTTTAAGAGATATTCACAAACAAAGTACCCCCCCCCCCGTTCAACCAGATCAGAAGGGAGATGCCCAGGTAGACTGCAGAGAGGGACAATCTTCAATTAAGATAATGGAAAAAGCTGAAAAACTTGTCAAGGGGGGAAGGGCTTTCATTGTTTTCATACAAAGAAAATTGTCCCCTTCTGTTATCTGTCTGGTCTTACAACCAGACTCACATCTGAGAAGAGATGGCTTACACTAGGTAAAAGGGGCGGGGAGGGGAACTTTGCTTGTGAATATCTCATAAACCATTAAGGTTTGAGAGATAAGACTTATATCATTCTTCATGTTTTTTTAATGCCTACAAAATAAAATAAAGTTAAAACGAAGTATTACTATCCCTTTAAGTGTAAAGAATTTCTTAAGTGTCAGACCAAAAGTTCGAGGTAGTTTTTTTGTTCATAGTGATGGGACACCTTTGTCTAAATTTCAGTTTTATAAAGTTTTTTCTTTGTGTTTAGGCAAGTTAGGTCTGTTGAACAAGGGTTTTTCGCTACATTCATTTAGAATAGGGGCTGCGACCGAAGCCTCACGGTTCGGGGTGTCTGAGAGGGATATTAAGAAAATAGGTAGGTGGAAATCTAAGCGGTTTAATTTATATATTCGTCCTCATTTACTGTTTAGCGATAGTTAAGTTTGTGTTTTTCTTTTTAGATAAAAAGACACAAGAAATTTGGATTTTAGGACACTCATTTGTTTTTTGGGTGTGGAAAAGGGCTTTGGTACGAGGTTATTCAGAAAATCTAGGACTTAGCACTAATATTTGCAGATTATGGTGGCACGGTAAGCGGGGTATGCTTTGGGAACATTTTGAGTCTGAGATTGAATTTTGCGTAAATAATTGTCCCTCTTCCTGATGTGATTGTTATCCATTTGGTGGGAATGACATTGGCTTTGTCAAGTCTCTGGAGTCTTATTCAGGGTTAAATTGGTTTTATCTACACTTTTGGAGCAATTTCCCAATGTGTTTTTATGTTTTTCGGAAATTATCCCAAGGTTATGTTGGTTAACGGACAAACACATGAAACCTTTGGAAAGAACTAGAAGGAAGCTGAACCGTTTCTTGTCTAAAGCTTTTGTCAACTTTGGTGGTGTGGCTTACAGACACACTGATCAGGAGGATGGTGGTTGCGGCCTGTATAGGAATGATGGTGTGCATCTTTCCGACAGGTTTAGACATTTTTAATTTGGGTTTACAAACTCTTATTGAATCAGCGCTTTGCGCTATGGGGGGGGGGGCTCCTGGCTGGTAGGGCGGAGCTTTTTGGTTTTGGTATTTCAAGGGTTTATCTGGCTGGTTATGGCGGATAAACGGTGAATGGTATTATTATTGTTTATTTATTTTAAGTGAGTTATTTATGTTTAAGTAATTGTAATAAATACTGCGGCCTTTCCACCATCCTCCTTGTGTCCGTGTGTTTTTATTTGGGTAAGTGGGGATGTTGGTATTTTGGAATGTGAACATACAGCCTCCATGTAAAGGGACTGTGCCTTTAAGGCATGTCCCCCATGGAGCTGTTGGGAGCTCCGTTTTTTATTTTAGGGCTTGTTCACTTTAAATAAATATGTAGAATTAAATAAATAAAGCGTAGAACTTGCTGGAAACTTTGCCCTTCCCGCCCAGGCTGGCGATTGGCCGGGGCGAGTGTGGCTCACGCTCGGTGTAGCTGGTTTGGGCAGGAAGGGCAAATATAAATACCGTGGCAAAGTTTTATTTTCAGGTTCTTCAGCGAGTTCCAGGCTGCGGATTATCCAGACGCCCACCCGCCCACCCATGTTGTGTTTGTTTTTAAAAAAAAAAAAAAAAAAAAAAAAAAGAAAAAGTTTAACAATAATAAATAAACATTTATGTATTTATTAAATAAAAGAATAAAGTTCAAAAAAAAAAAAAAGAGAGAATCCTATATAATAATTCGCTACATCATGTGTAACGCTGCAACATGCGCAGTAGACACTACTGCGCGTGCTGCAGTCATGCGCAGTGGAGACTGCCCGCGCCGTGGCTGATACAGAGCGGGGAGCTCCGAAGGAGCGTCCAGCTCTGTATCAGCCGTGGCGCGGGCAGTCTCTGCTACGCGTGACTGCCCCGCCACCAGGTGGCAATGTCATACCTCCCAACATTTCAAATTGGCAAAGAGGGACAATTGTGTTTTAGGTGGTGTTACTGGGGGTGTGGCTGGTGGGCGGGGCATTATTAGAATTTTTAGGCTGTTTCATGACCTATTTACACCTCCTTCTGTTACCTAATAAATAACTTATAACAAGACCAAAGTATTTTATTGAAGCACACTAATTTATAAACACATATACTGACGTTTAAAGAAACATTAATGTGAGTTTTATTGCTGTGGAGCAATGTGATACATTTATATACACACCACACAATCTGATTTCCTAAACACAGGGACACCAGGGTGATACACTTATATACATATCACACAATCTGATTTCCTAAAAAGAGGGACATTTGGGTGGGAAAGAGGGACAGTGGGATTTGGGTATAAAAGAGGGACTGTCCCTCCTAAAGAGGGACACTTGGGAGGTATGCAATGTGGCCCATGTAACGGGCTGTTCCACCAGTATACAAATAAAATATATAAATAAATATATAGTGCATTTGGTTGTCGCAGTATGTGAGGGTTAGTTCATTTTAAAATAATGATAATTTATGGTGAGCGCCTGGCTGGTAGGGAGTAGCTTTTTGGTTTTGGTATTTCAAGGGTTTATCTGGCTGCTTATGGCGGATAAACGGTGAATGGTATTATTATTGTTTATTTTAAGTGAGTTATTTATGTTTAAGCAATTATAATAAATACTGCGGCCTTTCCACCATCCTCCATGTGTCCGTGTGTTTTTATTTGGGTAAGTGGGGACGTTTGTATTTTGGAATGCGAACATACAGCCTCCATGTACCACATTCTTATTACATCAGCTATGGATATCACGTCTGCTATCAGCATACCTGGGAACTTTCAAAATGAGTTGGCCCTGAGATTGTGTAAATATTAACCCTTAAATTTCCCATAATATAGATTATCCGCGATGTATCCCTGATCACTGTAATAGAGATTCGCTCCAATCAGCATTCAAGGAGCCATTAATGCACAACAACTTACAGATATCACACACATCAAGCAGAACTTCTCCCTCCGCCTTCCTGGAACAAGTGGCACCAATTTAGAGACTAAAGAAGCATTTAACTGGAGCAGAATATATAACAGGTAGTACTGAACGCTCACCCTGAGATTGTGGCTCTCCACCCTGAGATTTGGGCCAAAACCCTGAGAGTTCCCAGGTATGGCTATCAGTTATGTAGATATAACCCAGACCCAGCAGTTATTTATACTGTCCTGGGGGTAGTCACGACCCTAGAGGTCTAATAGCGAAACGGTTAAACTTAAAGCAGGGGCTTACAACAAGCACACTCTCCGCCATTTTCATCACTCCCTTTCCGCCATCACTTGAGGCTGGCAGGTGGTGTCACTTCCGGTGTGGTTGCCAGTACTTTAGGATGCTTCCTGGTGCCCACATGGTTTCCCAGTGCCCACATGGTTTCTCAGTACCACTGTAATCAGAGGAAAGCCCTGGGGTGTAGGTGGGGTGACACGGAGAATCCAAACTGGGAGAACAGTCACACTAACTGCTGAGTGGTCCCACTCACTCATTGAGGAAGAGCCCTACTTTCCGGAGGGTAGTCAGTGACTAGGAGTGGGGATTAGTACCACTCAGTAATGTCAGTCAGTCAGCAGTCTCACTCACTGGGGAGTAGGGTCTGATCAGGGATGGTGTAGCCTCATCTACAGTGGAAGCAGGCAGATATACAAAGTAAAAGTGGTTACATTCTGGGGCCATACCCACCCTACCCTGCAGGCACAGAAATAAAACATCCCCCTTTGATCGAAATGGGGGAGTTTAACCCTTTGAATGCTAGAGAGAGTCCTTTAGCATTCAAAGGGTTAAAAGTAAAATTGTAAACCTAAAAAAAAAAAAAGTTTTGGGAATTGTTAGGTTCATATGAAGTCATAGTAGCAAAGGATTTGCATCAACTTTCTTTGTACATCAGCCCAATCGATAGAGAAAAGCAAGGAAAGTGCCAAACCTTGCAGCGGTGCCACCAGTGAGATGAGGAGGAGCAGCGGGTACCCAGTGAGGGGGGCAACCGGTGTCTTCATTCCGGGGCAGGGGTCCGGCCGATCATGTCTGGGCGAATCCTCCCAATTCATCATGTGATTCCTTACACATGGAAGTGAAGCGATGTCTCCTCCCTGGGGATTCCCATACAAGGGCATTCCCATATTGAGCAATTCCCATTGTAAGGATTATGCTCTATGTTCTACAGCGACACCAAAGTGATTTAATTGACTGTATCTATGCAGTTTACTGATACAATGTAACACCCAGCTCTCACTTACAGAGGACGTCTATCAGCCGGCTCGTTGGTCTAGGGGTATGATTCTCGCTTTGGGTGCGAGAGGTCCCGGGTTCAAATCCCGGACGAGCCCAGTTTTTTTTTTGCTTGTTACTGTGTTCTGAGTGATTTTTTGCCCCCCATTATTTTTTAATGCATTTTAAAGAGAAAAATGAAAAATGTTTGTGCGTATATTTATGTAGAACATGTTTTTTTTCTAGGAACAATACTTTGAGATATTTAGGTACCTCCTATAGAGCTTTCACACTGTTACCTATCTACACATAGCTATAGGGACACACTATGTATACCAATGTGGAGGAAAAGACATCCCCGACCTAAAAGAAACCCACTAATGAGGCACTCACACCAGAACAAAATACATATAAAGTAGAAGTCTTTATTATAGTATACCAAAACACATAAAGCTCACATTTAACCCTTTGAGTGCCAGAGGGTGCCTTTGGCACTCAAAGGGTTAAAACATAATTAAAAACAAAGTAGAGGGGGAAGCATACAAACTAATATTCCAAATGCAGTAAAAGACCTTCAAAACAATACCCTAATGCTAGAAGTATTAAAGGGATAGTAATACTTAAAGGGATAGTAATGTTTCATAATAAAAGCAGCTCTAATTAATCATCATAGTATTTGGACTTTGGAGAGTGTTATTTCAATTCTGTCAGAGTTGTAGTTCAGGAGTAATTCAATGACAAAGTATCCCCCTCTCACCCCTTTTACTGATGTAACACTGCTCAGCCAGAACAGAAGGGAGGTGCCCAGGTAGACTGCAGAGAGGGACAATCTTCAATTAAGATATGGGAAAAACCTGAAAAACTTGTCAAGGGGGGTAGGGCTTTCATTGTTCTCATAGGAAGAAGATTATCCCCTTCTGTTATCTGTCTGGTCTATGGACTGGATTCCACATCTGAGAATAGATGGCTTACACTAGGTAAAAGGGGCGGGAAGGGGAAACTGTGCTTGTGAATATCTCATAAACCATAAAGGTTTGAGAGATACGACTTATATCGTTCTTCATGTTTTTTTAATGCCTACAAAATAAAATAAAGATAAAATGAAGTATTACTATCCCTTTAAAATGTAAAAAAAAAATATGTTGTAGGGTTTATCCCCCTGAGTAAAACAATGGAACTCCCACTGCTGAAAGGTGTTTTATTCAAAAGTTATTACAGGTCAAAGTTGAATTTTTTAGGTGCAATATCACAGTGGCCTGAAATTGTACAGTGGCGCTGTTGTTACACCATCCTATGGACAGGTCTGGTGCGTAGACCATAAACCTCCATAGGATGGTGCAGCAACAGTGCCACTGTACAATTTCAGGCCACTGTGATATTGCACCTAAAAAATTCAACTTTGACCTGGAATAACTTTTGAATAAAACACCTTTCAGCAGTGGAAGTACCCTTGTTTTACTCAGGGGTAAACCCTAAAACATATATTTTTTTTATATTTTAAGTATTACTATCCCTTTAATAACAGAGTCTATAAATAAACCTACACTCTAATACTTTTACATACTATGCTGTTTGTAAAAACAATAGGATGCTGTATACATATATGTATATATATATATATATATATATATATATATATATATATATATATATATATATATATGTATGTATAATGTGTCTCTATATTAGTGTGTGTACATATGTAACAATGTGAAGGCTCTAATGGAGGTGCTTAACCATACCTCCCACCATTTCAAATTGACAAAGAGGGACAATTGTGTTTTAGGGGGTGTTGCTGGAGGCGTTGCCTGAGGGCGGACCATTACCGAGAATTTTTATGCTATTTCACGACCTATTGATACCTCCATGTGTAACCTAATACATGATTTAGATCAATAAAGTGTTTTATTTACACAGACTAATGTATAAATACACATATACTGATGGTTAAACAAACATTAATGTGAGTTTTATTGCTGTAAAACAATGCGATACACTTATATACAAACCACACATACTGATCTCCTAAAAAGAGGGACATCAGGGTGGGAAAGAGGGACAGAAGGATTTGGGTCTAAAAGAGGAGCTGTCCCTCCTAAAGAGGGACACTTGGGAGGTATGCTTAACCCTTTGAGTGCCAAAGGGGTACAGAATGTATTGCAATGCAATGCATTCTGTAGCCCTCTGGCACTCAAAGGGTTAAAAACGAGAGCAATCTCAAAGTATTGTTCATAGAAAAGCATGTTCTACATAAACAAATAATAAAATATATTCACAATATAATGCTACTAATAATAACAGTAAGAGTATATATTATATTTAGAAGGTAGAAACGAAACCTTCACAAACTCTTGCTGTGGAAAGCTTAATATTGGGGGGGGAAAAAAAATATGTGGCAGCGGTGGGATTCGAACCCACGCCCCCGAAGAGACTGGAGCCTTAATCCAGCGCCTTAGACCGCTCGGCCACGCTACCTTATTAGGAGTCTTTATTTGAGTACTGTAATAATGTTTACTATCAAATATCTACTTTATTTATCCTTTAATTGTTATTTTTTTGAGTTCTAGGGGGTACGCAACTTAAATGGTTAAATATGCCTAGGAGAAGACAGACAGTGTGACTTTCATTATTTATGGAGCTGATGTACTAACAAAAATTGTGTGATTTTGGGTTAAACCAACTGCATCCGCCACATGTCCACATGGATCAAATAAAAAAAAAATGTCTGAGTACATTTTTTTTTAACTCCTTGCTTCGCAATACGTTGGATATCTAATTGGTATGCAAGGGTTAAAGGCCTAAGACTCTAGAACCCTAATAGCGAAAGGGTTAAATAAAGCAATGCCTGTACATCCCTTATTCAACCAGCAGATGTCACTGCAATTCCACACCCTGCTCCATTGCTCTTTCCGCCAGTACCTGAGGGTGACCGATGACGTCACTTGTGTTGTACTTGCCAGTACTTCCTGGCGCTTTCTGGTTCCCATATGGTTCCTTATCACCATGGAAACAGAGGAGACCCTCGGGGTCCAGGTGAGGGGCTTGGAGGGTACGTCTTGGGGAGATAGTCTCACTAACTGTTGAGTGGTCCTATTCGCTGAGGAGTAGTTTTACTTAGTTGTGGAAAGGAACTTACAGTGACCAGGAGGGATAGCATCGTTCACGCAGGAAAAGTCTCACTCACTAGAGTGTAGTATTTGATTTGAGTGTAGGCTCATTTACAGTGGAACATTTTTATTTGTTACATATAAGCTAACAGATCGACAGTTTTATTCACCAGACAACATTTTTGCTCAATGAGAAACGGTCTTACTCACTGATCAGTTGTCTTACTGGAGAGTAGTTTTATTCACTGAAGAGTAGTCTTACTCAGTGAGGAATATACTAACTCAGTTGACTCTAGTCTTACTCAGCGAGCAATAGGCTAAATCAGTGGATGCTAGACCTACTCAAAGGAATATACTTACTCAGTGAACACTAGATTTACTCAGTGAGGAACAGACACACTGGAGAGTAGTGTTTTTCATTGGAGAGTAGTCTTAGTCTATTCTCACCGGATATTAGTCTTAATCAAAGAGGAATTGACTAACTCACTGGAGAGTAGTTTTACTCAATGAGGAATAGACTAACTCACTGGACACTAGACTTTCTCAATGAGAAATAGACACACTGGACTCTAGTTTTAAAGAGTAACAGGCCAATTCACTGGACACTAGACTTACTCTATGATAATTAGACTAACTCACTGGACACTAGTCTTACTCAATGAGGAATAGACACACTGGACTCTAGTCTTAATCAAAGAGTAATATACCAATTCACTGGACACTATACTTACTCTATGATAATTAGACTAACTCACTGGACAGTAGACTTCCTCAAAGAAGAATAGGCTTTTTCACTGGAGAGTAGTCTTATTCAATTTGGAAAAGTCCTGCTCAATAGAGGGTATTCTCACTCATGGGGGAACCATCTTACGCAGTGGGTAGTGGTCTAATGAACAGGAACAGTCTTACTCACTGGGTAGTAGTCAAATTAACATAGGAGCGATCTTGCAGCCTGGTTACTAGTCTAACAGGGGAAAATACTTATTCACTGGTGAAAGTCTAACTCTCTGTGGAACAGTCCCACTCACTGAAAATACTCTTGCTAACTAGAGAGTACCTTTACTCGATAAGTCTTGTTCACATTCAAAACTGTCTTAGTGAATGGAGAGATGGTCTAGCTCCCTCAATGAGGAATAAAGTAACTCACTGTAGGGTAGTCCTATTCAATGAGGATTAGATTAAAGGGATAGTAATGTTTCATAATAAAAACAGCTCTAATTAATCATCATAGTATTTGGACTTTGGAGAGTGTTATTTCACTTCTGTCAGAGTTGTAGTTCAAGAGTAAGTCAATGACAAAGTGCCCCCCCCCCACCCCTTTTACTTATGTAACACTGCTCAGCCAGATCAGAAGGGAGGTGCCCAGGTAGACTGCAGAGAGGGACAATCTTCAATTAAGATAAGGAAAAAACCTGAAAACTTGTCAAGGGGAGCAGGGATTTCATTGTTCTCATAGGAAGAAGATTGTCCCCTTCTGTTATCTGTCTGGTCTATGGACTGGATTCCACATCTGAGAAGAGATGGCTTACACTAGATAAAAGGGATGGGAGGGGAATCTTTGCTTGTGAATATCTCTCAAACCATAAAGGATTGAGAGATAAGACATATCATTCTTCATGTTTTTTTTAATGCCTACAACATAAAATAAAGATAAAATGAAGTATTACTATCCCTTTAAATCACTGGAGAATAGTCATGCTAATCAGAGAGTACTCTTACTAATAGAAATAGTCCTACTCATTTTAGAGCTGTCTGACTGACTGGAGAGCTGTCCTACAGACTGAAGAAGAGTTTGACTGGTGAGCAGTAACATAGTAAATTAGGTTTGAAAAAACAAGTCCATAACATACAACCTTAGCCTCATAAAAAAGAAAAACAAGAATTTTATAAGCCTTCCTGCCACAAAAAATATTAGTCTATTTTCCAGAACTTCCTGTTTTACTTACTAATACACAGTATAACCTAGTATGTTCCCTCTTGGAAGAAATGCATCTAATATTCTCTTAAATGTATTCATTGTATCTGCCATTACTACATTCCTGAGCCAAGAATTTCACAGACCCCACTGTAAAAAACCTCCTCTGTTGAAGTTGAAGCCAACTTTCCTCTAATCTTAAAGGGATAGTAATACTTCATTTTAACTTTATTTTATTTCGTAGGCATTAAAAAAACATGAAGAACGATATAAGTCTTATCTCTCAAACCTTTATGGTTTGTGAGATATTCACAAGCAAAGTTTCCCCTCCCGTCCCTTTTACCTAGTGTAAGCCATCTCTTCTCAGATGTGGAATCCAGTCCATAGACCAGACAGATAACAGCAGGGGACAATCTTCTTCCTATGAGAACAATGAAAGCCCTGCCCCCCTTGACAAGTTTTTCAGGTTTTTCCCTTATCTTAATTGAAGATTGTCCCTCTCTGCAGTCTACCTGGGCACCT
The DNA here is from genome assembly GCA_037306005.1 of Rhinophrynus dorsalis. Lineage (NCBI taxonomy): Eukaryota > Metazoa > Chordata > Amphibia > Anura > Rhinophrynidae > Rhinophrynus > Rhinophrynus dorsalis. The sequence continues at coordinate 534,676,016 of CM074721.1, read as the reverse complement.
CCCTTCTGCTCTGGCTGAGCAGTGTTACATCAGTAAAAGGGGCAGGAGGGGGATACTTTGTCATTGAATTACTCTTGAACTACAACTCTGACAGAATTGAAATAACACTCTCTATGGCCCAAATACTATGATGATTAATTAGAGCTGCTTTTATTAAGAAACATTACTATCCCTTTAAGGGATGGCTCTTAGTTATTTGTAGGGTTGCACCAATACCGATACTGGTATCTGTATCGGTGCCGATACCAGCATTTGCGTGAGTACTTGTACTGTGTCAGGGTCGGTGCTGCAGAGAGGGAGCCCGGGGAGCTGCTCACAATGCTCCCCGGTCACCTCTCTCCCTCCTGCAGCATCGGAGCGTTGCCAACCATGGCAACGCTCAGACGCTGACCTCTGCCGGGGCTCACGAGAGAACAGCGAGCACCCGGCAGAGGAGGGTAAGGGAGGCAAGATGGGGCAGCGGGTGGTGAAAGAGGCAGAGAGTGGGGTCAAGAGGGAGAAAAAGAGGCAAAAGGAGGAAGGATCAGGAGACAAAAGGAGGGGGGCCAAGAAGAGGCAAAAGGAGGGGGGATCAGGAGAGAGAGAGGCAAAAGGGTGGGATCAAGAGAGAAGGAGGGGGAGAAAGGGAGAGAAAAAGCCAAGGCAAAAGGAGGGGTCTCAAGAGGGGGAGAATGAAGCAAAAGGTGGGAATCAAGAGGGGGAGAAAGAGGCAAAAGGGGAGAATCAAGAGGGGGTGTGTGTGTATGTTTGTATGTGTGTGTGTATATATATATATATATTTCAAGTACTCAACTGATACCAATTACCTATACTTTTTTTGCGGTCATTTGCCAGATTTCCAAGTACCTAAAGCATATAGGTACTTGGAAAACTGGCAAATGACCACAAAAAAAAGGTATCGGTGAGTACTTGAAAAAGTATCGGTACTCGTACTCGGTCTTCAAAAATCGGTATCGGTGCATCTCTAGTTATTTGATCAGGCCTTGGAATAAAAAGCGCACCAGATATCCTTGTATTGACCTTGCATATACTTACACAGTGTAACAAGATCTCCTCTTAGTTGTCTTTTTTTCTAGATTAAATAAACCAAGTTTGTCAAGTCCTCCATTCCCTTAATTAAAGGGGATCTATCACCTCTATACAAGTTTATCCTAAAAGTTAGGTTATATGGTAAATATGTGGAATACTGTATTATTATTATTATTTTTAATCGCTATCTGGCCAAAATTAAACGAGTAGATTGCCCTGCACCCTACTTCCGGATAGACTATTTCCTGCTCTGTATCGCAGTCTGTCACTCTTCCTCTGCTACCCTCCCTCATCCAATGACAGAGGCTTTCTGCGTGTAAGCTGGAGTGCTCTCATTGGCCAGAGACCACTCTGTACCGCAGCCTGTCAATCTTCGCCTCTTCCCCTCCCCGTTATCACCTCCTCCTCTGACTGAGGAATCCAGGATGCGAGTCAGAGCACTATACTGCCAATCAGAGTGTTCCGACTCACACTGGATTCCTCCGTCAGAGGAGGAGGTGATAATGGGGAGGGGAAGAGGCGAAGATTGACAGGTAGCCTGTCCTAAACTGACGTCACAGGACAGAGTTAAAATGCCAAAATATATGAAAATACTTTAAAAAAAAAAAAATCCAGATTCAAAATGTATTAGCATGGAAGATTTATTTAAAGCAGACCTACCACCCCTTCTAAACTTGCCAATAGTGCTAGTTGCCAGAAGTATTACCGCGTTACTGAGAATTCCTACTGCTCCCGGGACTGACAGCCAGGAAACAGCGCAGACATCTTTGCATAGTGACGTCTGCGCGCCTGCGCTGCCAGTCCCTTCCGGTACCATATGGTACATAGAATGCCTCCTAGAGCAGACTGGGACTGACAGCGCAGGCGCGCAGACGTCACTATGCAAAGATGTCTGCGCTGTTTCCTGGTTGTCAGTCCCGGGAGCAGTAGGAATTCTCATTAACGAGGTAATAATTCTGGCGACTAACACTATTCAGCTGCTAGTCGCCTGATATGTAATTATTTGGGTGCAGGTTTAGAAGGGGTGGTAGTTCAGCTTTAAGAAGCTGTTTACTAGAGGTGAGAGTTCCCTTTTAATGCATGCGTTAGGGGACTCTGCCCCAGGGAAGAGTAGCTCTAGTTTTTCAGGTGTTAAAGTGGGTCCCTTAACACATGTTAGTGCCTAACGCATGGAATTGAATGGAAAAATCAGACTTCTTTAATGGCTTCCAATGGGCGCTAAATTTAGTGCCCAACATGGAATTTACAGTGCTTGAAATACTACCATCATCTGTTTTTTGTTTGTTTTTATGCCGCCAGGCACAATTAAATCAAGGCCTTAGTCTGATCTCCTATAAGTAGGAGACCAGGGTGGGACAGAGGGATTTTCACCTTACAAGGACAGTACTTGCTAAAAAGATATATTTGGGAGGCAGGAACAAACATTTATACCTTTTATCCAGTTCTATTAAAAATGACCAGTTGAGCACAAATTACGATGAGGAAACCTATAAAAATGTTGTCTTTTTTTCTCCTTTTTTCAATTTTATCATATGAAATGGTGGGTTATCCAGATAAATGTGGTACCAAAATCAAGCCCTACTTATGCTTAAAGGGATAGTAATGGTTTGTTTAAAGTTTATTTAAAATTGTAGTGCTTCAGAAATGAAATCGAATGCCCCCAGTCCTTATGGTTTGAGAGAAAATAGTACTGAAAGTTCTCCCCTCCCTCCCCTTTTCCTGACGTCAGCGTCTAGCTGACTGCAGGGGAATCTGGTCCCGGGACCGGATTAGGCTCTGCAGCAGAGCCGCGATCGCGTTATTGGCATACCTGGGAACTTCCAGCTGAGGGCTACCCGAAGGGGAGTCCTCTGTTCAGCAGGGGGTGACAAAAATGACGCTAATCGCGTCAAAAAGGGGCGGGGCTTGACGAGAGCGGGGGGGTGCTTAACCCCTTGAGTTTCAGAGTGGTACGGAATGCATTGCAAAGCAATGCATTCCGTACCACTCTGGCACTCAAAGGGTTAAAAATGTCACACAGAAGGCTGGGGACGGAGGAACAGCGGGAGAAAGAGTGCAAGTGGGTAGAGTTTCAATAGAAACTCCCCACATCCGGAGGAATCAGCCTCTGCCCCGGAGACCCGGTAAATCTCTGTCAGAACCGGAGTCTCCGGGGCAAATCCGGGGAGTTCCCAGGTATGGTTATTGGCAAAGAACTCCTTCACTGGAACGGTCTGGTACGTGTGATTGGAAACCAAGCACAAGTAGAAGACCATTCCAGTGAAGGCGTTCTTTGCCAATAACGCAATCGCAGCTCTGCTGCAGAGCCGCCATATGATCCCAGGATCGAATTCCGCTTGACGCTGATGTCAGAGAAAGGGGAGGGAGGGGGGAAATTTCAGTACGACTTTCACTCAAACCATAAAGGTTTGAGAGACAGGACTGAGGGCATTCTATTTCATTTTTGAAAGCACTACAATATTAAATAAACTTTAAACAAACCATTACTATCCCTTTAAAGCGGAACTGCCCCTCAATAATTAGGTGTATGGCGACATGCATCATAATATTGTTATTATCTGCTACAAATACCACAATCTGAAGTAGTCCTGTTTCTTCAGAGACCAACGGCCAGGCTTGCACGCAGACCTCTTCCCTTAGAGACGCCTTCGCTGTCGGTCCCAGTCTCCTCTAGGAGGCACTGCATGGAGCCGAAAGGCACCGGAAGGGACTGATGGCACTCAGATGGCTCTGCAGCAAGAAGCCTGGCCGTCAGTCTCTGAAGAAACAGGATTACTTCAGATCATGGTACTTGCAGCGGATAATAACACTATTAACCCATTAACGTCCAGTGATGTGTCAGGACCATCACTGCTATTTTTGCCTTAAGGACCAGTGATGGTCCTGGCACATCACATATTTTTTACTCACTGCGCTCCTGCAGGGACTGAAATTGACCAGAGCGATCAGTATCCGTTCCCCGTTCTGCGTGCCAGCTCACATGATCAGTCACATGTACCGGCATGTCAAACTTCTCTATGTGATCCTTAATGGACCACACATCCTGGAGCCGCTGGTCCTAATGGAGTTAAGAAGCTAGTCGCCATATACCTAATTATTGGGGGGCGATTTTATATTGTGTGGTAATTCACTTTAAATAATGGTGTATGATTGTGTGCGTGGACTGAATGAATTAAAGGAAAAAATACTGTTGAACAAAGGCATACTAAAAAGGCCAAAATTGCTCTTTTCCTGTAGTGTCTAAAAGCCCTCATCACTAAGGGGTTAACACATAAAGGAACTTGGCTTGAGTTAAGGGCATAATATGTACAATCTGATTGCCTGAGCTTTATTTTTTCTTCATTGTCCCCGACAGTGAGCCTCTTGGATCTGTAACAGGTATCTGGTCAGTCAACCATCAGAGCAAGATGGTGATACAATGTAACACTATCCCAGCAGCACTGAGCGCCCTCTATGCTGTGTTTTCCACTTTCTACTTTCTTTCACATTCCCTGACAGAAAGCTCTCTGGAAAAGGATTCAGGGAGTTTAGTATCAGTCTAGGCTGCTTGACTTTACATATTATGTGTCTGCAGACTATGTGAAGACAGAATACAGGGTTGCTATTCATTTAGTACACTAGGGGTTACATCATCTTGTGCCCTCCATTGGTTCTCAGCATTCACTGGGCTCATCCTTATCCCACAGGTCACCTCCTGGCTGGAATCGGCCCAGCAACATGTCCGGGATCACCTATTGGAAGGAGAGGAGCCGACGGCTGCTGAGCTGGGAAATAATGTCATCAAGTGCCTTGGTCTGCTCTGCCCGCAGTTACCGCTAAGCTACAGGTACAGGAGTGTCCTTAGAGCAGTAGAAGACAAACAATGCTCTCCAGCTGTTGGGGACTGCAACTCCCATCTTCCCCAACCATCCATTCTATGTATCCCCTGTACCAGTCCTATAGATGCCAGTATTTGGAACCCTTATACCAACCATAGAGATGCCATTCTCTGGATTCCTTGTACCCACCCCAGAGATACCAGTCTCTGGATCCCATGTACCAGTCATAAAGATGGCAGACATGGGGCAAGAGGGGATATGTCAGTTCCCCATAGTCACATGATGCAGGGCTGCCTATCAGACTCCTCCAGGGTTGACTGGCCGTCCAATCCAGAAGGGGTCTGACAGCTGTGCAGTCCTGAGGTTAGTAGCCTTGTCTGCCTGCGCCATCTCATTCATGTAGCTGGTGAACTCTCAAGTCCTCCCTTTTATAGAAGTGTATATGTACCCCGTAAGCTGTACAGTGATCATCTGTGTAATGTGTTCTTGTTCAGCTGGTCATAATTCCCTCTGCCATCTCTGAAGAGCTTTGCTGTCTGCCCTTTAGACCTTCTCACACCAGAGTCCGATATATGATGGAGTAAGAGGCACAGACAGCAAAGCTGCTCAGAGGAGCAGAGATGGTAATGAGAATTCTGATCAGCTGTACAATGGAACACCCACAGGAGATCACTTGTACAGAGCGAGTGAATCGCTGATCACCATCTGTTTACCTTCCACTCCTCCCTGGCATTTCCTGTCTGCCCTCCACACATATGTATACCCTTTGAGTGCCAGAGGAGTACGCAACATATTGCAATGCTTTGGGTACCCCTCTGGTACTCAAAGGGTTAACGTCACTCCCTGACAGCACCCACATTGTATCTCCCCATGTTCCTTCTCTATCTCCTCTCCCAACATCCAAATCATCTCACTGGGCCATACGTACAAAGGCAACAGTGGATAAATCTGGGTCAAACCAGCTTCGTTATAGGAGGCAAATAAACATTTCCCAAATTTTCATTATTTTACATGAAACTTTTAACCCCTACAGTGCCAAAGAGGTTACAACCTCATTGATTTTCATAGCTTGGTATCACTAGGGTAGATCCACTTCAACTGTAAGCTGTGCGGTATCACTAGTGTAGATCCATTTCATCTGCAAGCTGTGCGGTATCACTAGGGTAGATCTATTTCATCTGTAAGCTGTGTGGTATCACTAGGGTAGATCTATCTCATCTGTAAGCTGTGTGGTATCACTAGGGTAGATCTATCTCATCTGTAAGCTGTGCGGTATCACTAGGGTAGATCCACTTCAACTGTAAGCTGTGCGGTATCATTAGTGTAGATCCATTTCATCTGCAAGCTGTGCGGTATCACTAGGGTAGATCTATTTCATCTGTAAGCTGTGTGGTATCACTAGGGTAGATCCACTTCAGCTGTAAGCTGTGTGGTATCACTAGGGTAGATCTATTTCATCTGTAAGCTGTGTGGTATCACTAGGGTAGATCTATCTCATCTGTAAGCTGTGCGGTATCACTAGGGTAGATCTATCTCATCTGTAAGCTGTGCGGTATCACTAGGGTAGATCTATTTCATCTGTAAGCTGTGTGGTATCACTAGGGTAGATCCACTTCAGCTGTAAGCTCTGTGGTATCACTAGGGTAGATCCATTTCATTTGTAAGCTCTTTTGGTATCACTAGGGGGTAGATCCATTTCAGTTGTAAGCTTTATATTATCACTAGTGTAGCTCCAGTTCAGCTGTAAGCTCTGTATTATCACTGGCGTAGATCCATTTTTGACATAAGCTTTGTGGTATCACTAGTGTAGATCCATTGCAGTTGTAAGATCTGTGGTATCACTAGTATAGCTCCATTGCAGTTGTAACTGTGGTATCACTAGTAGATATTCATTTCAGCTGTAAGCTCTGCGGTTTCACTAGTGTAGATCTATTTCAGTTGTAAGCTCTGTTGTATCACTATTGTAACTCCATTTCAGCTTTAAAGGGATAGTAATACTTCATTTTATCCTTATTTTATTTTGTAGGCATTAAAAAAACATGAAGAACGATATAAGTCTTATCTCTCAAACCTTTATCGTTTAAGAGATATTCACAAGCAAAGTATCCCCCCCCCCCTGCTCAGCCAGATCAGAAGGGAGGTGCCCAGGTAGACTGCAGAGAGGGACAATCTTCAATTAAGATAAGGGAAAAAGCTGAAAAACTTGTCAAGGGGGGCAGGGCTTTCATTGTTCTCATAGGAAGAAGATTGTCCCCTTCTGTTACCTGTCTGGTCTATGGACTGGATTCCACATCTGAGAAGAGATGGCTTACACTAGGTAAAAGGGGCGGGAGGGGAAACTTTGCTTGTGAATATCTCTCAAACCATAAAGATTTGAGAGATAAGACTTATATCGTTCTTCATGTTTTTTTTATGCCTACAAAATAAAATAAAGATAAAACGAAGTATTACTATCCCTTTAAGCTCTGTAATATCACTAGTATAGCTCCATTTCAGTTGTAAGCTCTGGTGAATCTACTGTTGTTCCATTTCAGTTAAACTTTGTGGATTCAATAGTGTAGCTTTCAGTTCTAAGCTCTGTGGTATCACTAGTAGGTACCCCGTTATCAACCCTAAAGATGTGAGTCTCAGTATCCCCTGTGCCAGCCCCAGAGATGTCAGTTTCTGTATGTCCTATACCAGTTCTAGAGATACCAGTCTCTGTATCCCTTGTACTAACCTTGAGGGTGCCAGTCTCTGTATCCCCTGTACCAGTCCTAGTGATTCCAGTCTCTATCCCTATACCAGTCCTAGTGATTCCAGTCTCTGTATCTCCTGTACCAGTCCTAGTGATTCCAGTCTCTATCCCTATACCAGTCCTAGTGATTCCAGTCTCTATCCCTATACCAGTCCTAGTGATTCCAGTCTCTATCCCTATACCAGTCCTAGTGATTCCAGTCTCTATCCCTATACCAGTCCTAGTGATTCCAGTCTCTATCCCTGTACCAGTCCTAGTGATTCCTGTCTCTATCCCTATACCAGTCCTAGTGATTCCAGTCTCTGTATCTCCTGTACCAGTCCTAGTGATTCCAGTCTCTATCCCTATACCAGTCCTAGTGATTCCAGTCTCTATCCCTGTACCAGTCCTAGTGATTCCTGTCTCTATCCCTATACCAGTCCTAGTGATTCCTGTCTCTATCCCTATACCAGTCCTAGTGATTCCAGTCTCTATCCCTATACCAGTCCTAGTGATTCCAGTCTCTATCCCTATACCAGTCCTAGTGATTCCAGTCTCTATCCCTATACCAGTCCTAGTGATTCCAGTCTCTATCCCTATACCAGTCCTAGTGATTCCAGTCTCTGTATCCCCTATACCAGTCCTAGTGATTCCAGTCTCTATCCCTATACCAGTCCTAGTGATTCCAGTCTCTATCCCTATACCAGTCCTAGTGATTCCAGTCTCTATCCCTATACCAGTCCTAGTGATTCCTGTCTCTATCCCTATACCAGTCCTAGTGATTCCAGTCTCTATCCCTATACCAGTCCTAGTGATTCCAGTCTCTATCCCTATACCAGTCCTAGTGATTCCAGTCTCTATCCCTATACCAGTCCTAGTGATTCCAGTCTCTATCCCTATACCAGTCCTAGTGATTCCAGTCTCTATCCCTATACCAGTCCTAGTGATTCCAGTCTCTATCCCTGTACCAGTCCTAGTGATTCCAGTCTCTATCCCTATAACAGTCCTAGTGATTCCAGTCTCTGTATCCCCTGTACCAGTCCTAGTGATTCCAGTCTCTATCCCTATACCAGTCCTAGTGATTCCAGTCTCTATCCCTATAACAGTCCTAGTGATTCCAGTCTCTATCCCTATAACAGTCCTAGTGATTCCAGTCTCTGTATCTCCTGTACCAGTCCTAGTGATTCCAGTCTCTATCCCTATACCAGTCCTAGTGATTCCAGTCTCTATCCCTATACCAGTCCTAGTGATTCCTGTCTCTATCCCTATACCAGTCCTAGTGATTCCAGTCTCTATCCCTATACCAGTCCTAGTGATTCCAGTCTCTATCCCTATACCAGTCCTAGTGATTCCTGTCTCTATCCCTATAACAGTCCTAGTGATTCCAGTCTCTGTATCCCCTGTACCAGTCCTAGTGATTCCAGTCTCTATCCCTATACCAGTCCTAGTGATTCCAGTCTCTATCCCTGTACCAGTCCTAGTGATTCCAGTCTCTGTCCCTATACCAGTCCTAGTGATTCCAGTCTCTATCCCTATACCAGTCCTAGTGATTCCAGTCTCTGTCCCTATACCAGTCCTAGTGATTCCAGTCTCTGTATCCCCTGTACCAGTCCTAGTGATTCCAGTCTCTATCCCTATACCAGTCCTAGTGATTCCAGTCTCTATCCCTATACCAGTCCTAGTGATTCCAGTCTATATCCCTATACCAGTCCTAGTGATTCCAGTCTCTATCCCTATACCAGTCCTAGTGATTCCAGTCTCTATCCCTATACCAGTCCTAGTGATTCCAGTCTCTGTATCTCCTGTACCAGTCCTAGTGATTCCAGTCTCTATCCCTGTACCAGTCCTAGTGATTCCAGTCTCTATCCCTATACCAGTCCTAGTGATTCCAGTCTCTATCCCCATACCAGTCCTAGTGATTCCAGTCTCTATCCCTATACCAGTCCTAGTGATTCCAGTCTCTATCCCTATAACAGTCCTAGTGATTCCAGTCTCTGTATCTCCTGTACCAGTCCTAGTGATTCCAGTCTCTATCCCTATACCAGTCCTAGTGATTCCAGTCTCTATCCCTATACCAGTCCTAGTGATTCCAGTCTCTATCCCTATACCAGTCCTAGTGATTCCAGTCTCTATCCCTATACCAGTCCTAGTGATTCCAGTCTCTATCCCTATACCAGTCCTAGTGATTCCAGTCTCTATCCCTGTACCAGTCCTAGTGATTCCAGTCTCTATCCCTATACCAGTCCTAGTGATTCCAGTCTCTATCCCTATACCAGTCCTAGTGATTCCAGTCTCTATCCCTATACCAGTCCTAGTGATTCCAGTCTCTGTATCTCCTGTACCAGTCCTAGTGATTCCAGTCTCTATCCCTGTACCAGTCCTAGTGATTCCAGTCTCTATCCCTATACCAGTCCTAGTGATTCCAGTCTCTATCCCTATACCAGTCCTAGTGATTCCAGTCTCTATCCCTATACCAGTCCTAGTGATTCCAGTCTCTATCCCTATAACAGTCCTAGTGATTCCAGTCTCTGTATCTCCTGTACCAGTCCTAGTGATTCCAGTCTCTATCCCTATACCAGTCCTAGTGATTCCAGTCTCTATCCCTATACCAGTCCTAGTGATTCCAGTCTCTATCCCTATACCAGTCCTAGTGATTCCAGTCTCTATCCCTATACCAGTCCTAGTGATTCCAGTCTCTATCCCTATACCAGTCCTAGTGATTCCTGTCTCTATCCCTATACCAGTCCTAGTGATTCCAGTCTCTATCCCTGTACCAGTCCTAGTGATTCCAGTCTCTATCCCTATACCAGTCCTAGTGATTCCAGTCTCTATCCCTATAACAGTCCTAGTGATTCCAGTCTCTATCCCTATACCAGTCCTAGTGATTCCAGTCTCTGTATCTCCTGTACCAGTCCTAGTGATTCCAGTCTCTATCCCTATACCAGTCCTAGTGATTCCAGTCTCTATCCCTATACCAGTCCTAGTGATTCCAGTCTCTATCCCTATACCAGTCCTAGTGATTCCAGTCTATATCCCTATACCAGTCCTAGTGATTCCAGTCTCTATCCCTATACCAGTCCTAGTGATTCCAGTCTATATCCCTATAACAGTCCTAGTGATTCCAGTCTCTATCCCTATACCAGTCCTAGTGATTCCAGTCTCTGTATCTCCTGTACCAGTCCTAGTGATTCCAGTCTCTATCCCTATACCAGTCCTAGTGATTCCAGTCTCTATCCCTATACCAGTCCTAGTGATTCCAGTCTCTATCCCTATACCAGTCCTAGTGATTCCAGTCTATATCCCTATAACAGTCCTAGTGATTCCAGTCTCTATCCCTATACCAGTCCTAGTGATTCCAGTCTCTGTATCTCCTGTACCAGTCCTAGTGATTCCAGTCTCTATCCCTATACCAGTCCTAGTGATTCCAGTCTCTATCCCTATACCAGTCCTAGTGATTCCAGTCTCTATCCCTATACCAGTCCTAGTGATTCTCATCTCTATCCCTATACCAGTCCTAGTGATTCCAGTCTCTATCCCTATACCAGTCCTAGTGATTCCAGTCTCTGTATCCCCTGTACCAGTCCTAGTGATTCCAGTCTCTATCCCTATACCAGTCCTAGTGATTCCAGTCTCTGTATCCCCTGTACCAGTCCTAGTGATTCCAGTCTCTATCCCTATACCAGTCCTAGTGATTCCAGTCTCTATCCCTATACCAGTCCTAGTGATTCCAGTCTATATCCCTATACCAGTCGTAGTGATTCCAGTCTCTATCCCTATACCAGTCCTAGTGATTCCAGTCTCTATCCCTATAACAGTCCTAGTGATTCCAGTCTCTGTATCTCCTGTACCAGTCCTAGTGATTCCAGTCTATATCCCTATACCAGTCCTAGTGATTCCAGTCTCTATCCCTATACCAGTCCTAGTGATTCCAGTCTCTATCCCTATAACAGTCCTAGTGATTCCAGTCTCTATCCCTATACCAGTCCTAGTGATTCCAGTCTCTATCCCTATAACAGTCCTAGTGATTCCAGTCTCTATCCCTGTACCAGTCCTAGTGATTCCAGTCTCTATCCCTATACCAGTCCTAGTTATTCCAGTCTCTATCCCTATACCAGTCCTAGTGATTCCAGTCTCTATCCCTATACCAGTCCTAGTGATTCCAGTCTCTATCCCTATACCAGTCCTAGTGATTCCAGTCTCTATCCCTATACCACTCCTAGTGATTCCAGTCTCTATCCCTATACCAGTCCTAGTGATTCCAGTCTCTATCCCTATACCAGTCCTAGTGATTCCAGTCTCTATCCCTATACCAGTCCTAGTGATTCCTGTCTCTATCCCTATAACAGTCCTAGTGATTCCAGTCTCTGTATCCCCTGTACCAGTCCTAGTGATTCCAGTCTCTATCCCTATACCAGTCCTAGTGATTCCAGTCTCTATCCCTGTACCAGTCCTAGTGATTCCAGTCTCTATCCCTATACCAGTCCTAGTGATTCCAGTCTCTATCCCTATACCAGTCCTAGTGATTCCAGTCTCTGTATCTCCTGTACCAGTCCTAGTGATTCCAGTCTCTATCCCTATACCAGTCCTAGTGATTCCAGTCTCTATCCCTATACCAGTCCTAGTGATTCCAGTCTCTGTATCCCCTGTACCAGTCCTAGTGATTCCAGTCTCTATCCCTATACCAGTCCTAGTGATTCCAGTCTCTGTATCTCCTGTAACAGTCCTAGTGATTTCAGTCTCTGTATCCCTATACCAGTCCTAGTGATTCCAGTCTCTATCCCTGTACCAGTCCTAGTAATTCCAGTCTCTATCCCTATACCAGTCCTAGTGATTCCAGTCTCTATCCCTATACCAGTCCTAGTGATTCCAGTCTCTGTATCCCTGTACCAGTCCTAGTGATTCCAGTCTCTATCCCTATACCAGTCCTAGTGATTCCAGTCTCTGTCCCTATACCAGTCCTAGTGATTCCAGTCTCTGTATCTCCTGTACCAGTCCTAGTGATTCCAGTCTCTATCCCTATACCAGTCCTAGTGATTCCAGTCTCTGTATCCCCTGTAACAGTCCTAGTGATTCCAGTCTCTATCCCTATACCAGTCCTAGTGATTCCAGTCTCTGTCCCTATACCAGTCCTAGTGATTCCAGTCTCTGTCCCTATACCAGTCCTAGTGATTCCAGTCTATATCCCTATACCAGTCCTAGTGATTCCAGTCTCTGTCCCTATACCAGTCCTAGTGATTCCAGTCTCTATCCCTATACCAGTCCTAGTGATTCCAGTCTCTGTATCCCTGTACCAGTCCTAGTGATTCCAGTCTCTATCCCTATACCAGTCCTAGTGATTCCAGTCTCTATCCCTATACCAGTCCTAGTGATTCCAGTCTCTATCCCTATACCAGTCCTAGTGATTCCAGTCTCTATCCCTATACCAGTCCTAGTGATTCCAGTCTCTATCCCTATACCAGTCCTAGTGATTCCAGTCTCTGTATCCCCTGTAACAGTCCTAGTGAATCCAGTCTATATCCCTATACCAGTCGTAGTGATTCCAGTCTCTGTATCCCTTTTGCTTTTTTCCATGATATAACATACTCACATCTATACACAGTAAAACACCCATAACAAACCTGAATGACCAAAACGCATTACGTACAGTATCACACAATTGTATCTAAAGACAGTAAAATGCGTCGGGTTACAGAATACCATTCTGGATTGCTGTGTGCCATGTTGCAACGGAGCTTTTATAAATTGTATCCCTTTTGCCCACCATAGAGGTACCACTCTATGTATCCTCTGTTTGAATTTACAAGATAAACGTGCCATGGAGGAGCTCCAGTGGTGCCGCTTCTTGCCAGTCTCATGCCAGCCAAATAAATACCAGGCTTTATATTCCCTCAACCATCCCTCAAAGATCTAGGTCCTATGTTCTCTACCACAGGATATAAGTGCCAGGCTCTTTGCGCCCTGTTTAATTTAACCATGCCACTAACGTATCTGTCTTTCCTTTATTTCCAGTTTCACCTCAATCTCTCAACTGCTCACCCTCCAACTCTCCCCATGTGTCTCTCTACTGGGCTGGGGCACTGAGCGCTTCCGCAGGTGGTGTAAAGAAGGGGTGGAGCATGTAAAAGGACCTCCCTCTCAGACCGACAAGCTCCTCCCTAGAGTCCGCCTCCTTCTCCTTGGGTATCTCACGGACCGGCCTGATGGGAGAGATAAGGAGCATGATGGAAACCTGTATGTTAGAGACAAAAGCGGCTGTATACCATGTGAAGTAAGTTTGTGTATAGTCACACAGAGGAATGCTGGATCAATTCTGGGGCAGACCAGCTGCATGATAGAGGAAAAATAAACATTTTGATTAATTAAAATGGGACCTTTGACCTCTTGAATGCTGGCGAGATCTTCAACACAATGAAATACCCACAGGACGTACCTGATATGTACAATAAGCACAGGGTGTCTCAAATAACTACAGTAATATACCTGCTATACACATAGTGACCACAGGGTGTCTCAGATACCTACAGGAATATACCTGTTATACACATAGTGACCACAGGGTGTCACTGATATTGACAGGAATTTCACCGTTTTATACACAATGGATGAGAGTTGGTACCGTGTTGGCCGTAGAAATACAGGAGGCAAATATAGTTTTTGATACCTTTTATTGGCTAAGCAGATTTAAATGCAAGCTTTCAAAACATGCCTGAGGAAGAGACCTAAGGTCTTGAAAGCTTGCATTTAAATCTGCTTAGTTAGCCAATAAAAGGTATCAAAAACTATATTTGCCTCTTATACACAATGGGCTGAGGGTATCCCTGATAATCACAGGAATATGCCTACTATATATATTTACACAGTAACCACAGGGTGTCACAGATTCCTACAGAAATATATCTACTATATGCACAGTGACCACATGCTGTCATCAATACCCACAGGAACATACCTGATATATACACAGTGACCACAGGGTGTCACCAATACCCACAGGAATACACATGTTATGTGCACAGTGACCACATGTTGTAACCAGTACTCACAGGAATCTTTATACACACAGTGGCCACAAGGTGTCACCAATACCCACATGAATATGCCTTCTATATGCACTCATGGATGTCTGCCTGCAGTATAACATAGTAGCATCTTTGTGTGTCTCTCTCTCTCTTCAGATGACACAGTGTGACCTGTCCTTGCTGGGGTCACTGGTCCTCTTCCCATGTTGGTCCTACATCCTTCCTCAGTCAACAGTCTCAGCTGGAGGGTACCTAGAGGTCCTATCGCCCCCTGTGGTTATTAACCCCTCTCCTGTTATTGAAGTCCTTCCAGACCCTGAGGCTTGCACGCCCCATACACCCCGAAGTGCCTTATTGCTGCTGAAGAACAGGTAATGGGAGAAAAGAGAGGTGTGTAAGGGAGACAAATTAAAGTGGTACTTTCACCTTAATTCAAAATTTCATATTTGAAAACTGCATTAAAAACTGTGTATATGTCATATAAACCAAAAGTCCAGCAGCTGTGTAGTTTAGGGGATATTCACATTTGTATTTCTGGGAAAAGTGAAAGAGATCATTTCCTGGTACTGCACAGATATTCGGTAGCATATGAAACATCATTCAAACCATCATTAGCATATAGAAAAAACAAAAAAAAAAAAAGAAGAAAGGAAGCAAAATATTGTGTAGTGTTTCTAAAAAATAAGCTGAGTTTACATTCAATTCTTCATCAGTGAGAGTTATACTCACATTTCAACGAGGCTACTTGTATATTTAAAGGGATAGTAATACTTAAAATGTAAAAAAAAAATATGTTGTAGGGTTTATCCCCCTGAGTAAAACAAGAGAACTCCCACTACTGAAAGGTGTTTCATTCAAAAGTTATTTATTTTCAAAGTTGAATTTTTTAGGTGTGATATCACAGTGGCCTGAAATTGTACAGTGGCGCTGTTGCTACACGATCCTATGGACATCTCTGGTCCCTGGACCATAAATCTCCATAGGATGGTGTAGCAACAGCGCCACTGTACAAATTCAGGCCACTGTGATATTGCACCTAAAAAATTAAACTTTGAAAATTAATAACTTTTGAATGAAACACCTTTCAGCAGTGGGAGTACTCTTGTTTTACTCAGGGGGATAAACCCTACAACATATTTTTTTTTTACATTTTAAGTATTACTATCCCTTTAATATAGTAGCGCTTCAGGCATATGGAGGATACTATACTGCCTCCACACAGGTTTTTCAATATCGCTGCTCTATCCTCAATGTCGAACGATCATGATCGCAGGGCTGGATTTGCAATAAGGCAGAGTAGGCACCTGCCTATAGGCGCATCCCACAGAGGGGCGCCTGTCATTGGGATAGTTTTTTTGGCTTCCTTTTTTTTATTGGCCTCACCAGTGGCCGCAACAACATGGACAGGAGAGGTCTGCGCCAAAGACATGTAGCTACTGAGCTACAGCTGTGTGCCAAGGGAGGCACATACCTCTCCTCTCCAGCGTGGTAGAAAACAGGAGTCAAAACGGAGATGATGGGGGCAATATTGAGATGATAGGAGCAATGTGAGGGGCAATATTGAGATGATAGGAGCAATGTGAGGGGCAATATTGAGATGATAGGAGCAATGTGAGGGGCAATATTGAGATGATGGGGGCAACGTGAGGGGCAATATTGAGATGATGGCGGCAATGTGAGGGGATATGGACATGATGGGGCAATGTGAGGGGCATATGGAGATAATGGGGGCAATGTGAGGGGATAAGGACATGATGGGGCAATGTGAGGGGCAATACTGAGATGATGGGGGCAACGTGAGGGGCAATATTGAGATGATGGCGGCAATGTGAGGGGATATGGACATGATGGGGCAATGTGAGGGGCATATGGAGATAATGGGGGCAATGTGAGGGGATAAGGACATGATGGGGCAATGTGAGGGGCAATACTGAGATGATGGGGGCAACGTGAGGGGCAATATTGAGATGATAGGAGCAATGTGAGGGGATATGAACATGATGGGGCAATGTGAGGGGCAATATGGAGATAATGGGGGCAATGTGAGGGGATATGGACATGATGGGGCAATGAGAGGGGCAATATGGAGATAATGGGGGCAATGTGAGGGGATATGAACATGATGGGGCAATGTGAGGGGATACGGACATGATGGGGCAATGTGAGGGGCAATATGGAGATAATGGGGGCAATGTGAGGGGATATGGACATGATGGGGCAATGTGAGGGGCAATATGGAGATAATGGGGGCAATGTGAGGGGATACGGACATGATGGGGCAATGTGAGGGGCAATACTGAGATGATGGGGGCAATGTGAGGGGATATGAACATGATGGGGTAATGTCAAGGGCATATGGAGATAATGGGGGCAATGTGAGGGGATATGGACATGATGGGGCAATGTGAGGGGCAATATGGAGATAATGGGGGCAATGTGAGGGGATACGGACATGATGGGGCAATGTGAGGGGCAATACTGAGATGATGGGGGCAACGTGAGGGGCAATATTGAGATGATAGGAGCAATGTGAGGGGATATGAACATGATGGGGCAATGTGAGGGGCAATATGGAGATAATGGGGGCAATGTGAGGGGCTACGGACATGATGGGGCAATGTGAGGGGCAATATGGAGATAATGGGGGCAATGTGAGGGGATACGGACATGATGGGGTAATGTGAGGGGCAATATGGAGATAATGGGGGCAATGTGAGGGGATACGGACATGATGGGGTAATGTGAGGGGCAATATGGAGATAATGGGGGCAATGTAAGGGGATACGGACATGATGGGGCAATGTGAGGGTCAATATGGAGATGATGGGGAGGGGGAAGTTGGAGCTGATGGAGGGCAATATGGAGATGATGGGGGCAATATAGAGATGATGAGGGAAGTTGGAGCTGATGTGGGACAATGTGAGGTGCAATATGGAGCTGATGGGGGGCAATATGGAGCTGATGAGCATCGTGGAGGTGTCCAGTGGAGTTGGCAAATCGGGTGGGGGGGGGCGCTTCAGATTTCTGTGCCTACAGGCTCCTGAGATGTAAATCCAGCCCTGCATGATCTTATATCCCTTGGCATAAGACAAGAAAAAAACACAATAGGAGAGGGCTGATGTATATCTTGTAATAATCTCTGTAACATCAATGTAGACGTGTAATAAATCCGTGTACTTACTTGAGACACATAGAGACCGGAGTGGATGGATTTACTACCAGTCTTAAAGTTTGTGGGGACAAATCGCGCTGGTCCTCCCCACACAGACCTCACAACGGTCAGCACTGCAGATGATTGCTCACTCCGATAATTTAAAGAACCCAAGTCTAAATGTATTGGCTCAATGCGAATATTGTTTTATTCCAAAATACAATAAACTTGTGTTAAAAAATACAAAATGAATAAAAAATATACTGTTTAAAATATTTCCTATACACCCTCAACGCGTTTCATGATCCACAGAGCATGTCATCATGGTAAGTACACGGGTTTATTACACGTCTACATTGATGTTACAGAGATTATTATAAGATATACATTAGCCCTCTCCTATTGTGTTTTTTTCTTATCATTAGCGTATGACATGTCACTGAAATTACTTAATTACCATATGCAATGTAATTGATTGGCTTAATTAGCATATGAAAACACTGCTGGTACAGCATGGATACCGCAATTTGCATATATTAGCATCAAAGAAGTGTGAATATCTCCTTAATTATACATTTGTTGGTCTTTTGGTTAAAATGACATATAGGCAGTTTTTAATGCAGTTTTCAAATACGCAAACTTGAATTACATAGTAGTTAAGGCTGAAAAAAGACATGCGTCCATCAAGTCCAGCCCATGCCAATAACACCTCTGTTGATCCAGAGGAAAACAAAAAAGCCCTCTGGAGCAATTTCCAATCTAGTCCCAAGTGTGTGTGTGTGTGTGTGTGGGGGGAAATTATTCCTTCCTGACTCCAGTTGGTAGTCAAATAGTTCCCCGGATCAATATCCTATTTGCTTTGAAGCCATCTGTCATAATTGTCAGTATTTTTCTGTGCTAGACAGGCATCCATTGCTTTTTTGAAAGCAGTTGCATTATCTGCAAGCACAACATCCCGAGGCAAAGAATTCCCTAGCCTTACCGCCCTTACTGTAAAGAATCCCTGCCTTTGTTTTAGTCAAAAGCGCCTTTCCTCTAGTCTTAATGGATGAAAGTTCCACTTTAACCCTTTGAATGCTAGAGGGGTATGGAATGCATTGATATGCAATGCATTCCGTACCTCTCTGGCACTCAGAGGGTTAAATGTTGTATTCCAAATTCCATCCAGCATCGCTGTGCCTTTCTGCTGCACATTGAAACAGCTGGACTAAGAAAATGAGTTGAAACCCTGGTGCAAGTGAAGTGTACCCTAGGCAATAAATACAAATTCTCATTAATTTAACCCTCTGCGTGCCAAAAAGGTCCACAATTCATTGCTTTGTAATGTGTTGAGCACCCCTCTGGAATTCAAAGGGTTAAATGGAAGTCTTGACCCTTTAAATGCTACCAAAGTCTGCATTCTTTGGGTTTAAAAGCCCCCCAGCATTTGTTCCCTGTAATTCAGTTAGTTTCCAAGCGGTGGAGTTGGTTTGAAGGTGGTAGAGACCATGGGAGGATTGTCCTATCGGGGGATCGGGCATCCCCCGGTGGGCCGCTGTATTGGCTCACTTTTAAAAAGTCGCGATCCACTTTGTCTTGAGTGCAGATTCTCTCTCTCCCCCTCCAGTCCGCACTGAAAGAACTGCAATTAAAAAACAAGTGCTGCACAGCGCTGGCCATCTCTCTCCCTCTCCGCTCCACTTTGTCTTCAGTGCAGAATGAGGGCACTAAAGGAAGTTAGTGGAGGAGAGAGAGAGAGAGAGATGTGCGGCACTGTACAGCACTTGTAATTTATTTGCAATTCTTTCAGTGCGCACCAGATGGGGGGGAGCCCGGGCTGGTATTTCCCTACAGTCCGCCCCTGGTAGAGACTACAACTCCCATAATCCCCAGCCAGCCAGTGGCTGATTAGGATTGATGGTGGCTGTCATCTACAAAAACTGTAGAGCCGGTGGTTTTCTGTCCATGATTCACTCACACTTTCTGTTTCCCATCTCTCAGGTCCGGCTCTCGGCGCCTCCGTGTGTCTGTGTCTGGGGAGCTGTCTCGCGTCACTTCGCTCCTGAATATTCGTCAGAAAAAGTTTTTCTTCCTTTTCCTTGAAGATCATAAAAGTTGTGTCCCAGTCATTGTACAGGTGATCATCTATGTTTGTCTCCGTCAAGGGGTAGACATTCAGTCTGTGTCACCCTGAGGGGGGAGGGACAGACTCATATCTCCTTCTGTCTGTGTCACCTTGCAGGGGGAGGGACAGACTCATATCTCCTTCTGTCTGTGTCACCCTGCAGGGGGAAGGGCAGACTCATATTTCCTGCTGTCTGTGTCACTGTGTCACCCTGCAGGAGGAGGGACAGACTCATATCTCCTTCTGTCTGTGTCACTGTGTCACCCTGCAGGAGGAGGGACAGACTCATATCTCCTTCTGTCTGTGTCACTGTGTCACCCTGCAGGAGGAGAAACAGACTCATATCTCCTTCTGTCTGTGTCACTGTGTCACCTGCAGGAGGAGGGACAGACTCATCTCCTTCTGTCTGTGTCACCCTGCAGGAGGAGGGACAGACTCATATCTCCTTCTGTCTGTGTCACCCTGCAGGAGGAGGGACAGACTCCTATCTCCTTCTGTCTGTGTCACCCTGCAGGGGGAGGGACAGACTCATATCTCCTTCTGTCTGTGTCACCCTGCAGTAGGAGGGACACACTCATATCTCCTTCTGTCTGTGTCACTGTGACGCCCTGCAGGAGGAGGGACAGACTCATATCTCCTTCTGTCTGTGTCACTGTGTCACACTGCAGGAGGAGGGGCACACTCATATCTCCTTCTGTCTGTGTCACTGTGTCACCCTTCAGGAGGAGGGACAGACTCATATCTCCTTCTGTCTGTGTCACCCTGCAGGAGGAGGGACAGACTCCTATCTCCTCCTGTCTGTGTCACTGTATCACCCTGCAGGAGGAGGGACAGACTCATATCTCCTTCTGTCTGTGTCACCCTGCAGGAGGAGGGACAGACTCATATCTCCTTCTGTCTGTGTCACTGTGTCACCCTGCAGGAGGAGGGACAGACTCATATCTCCTTCTGTCTGTGTCACTGTGTCACCCTGCAGGAGGAGGGACAGACTCATATCTCCTTCTGTCTGTGTCACTGTGTCACCCTGCAGGAGGAGAAACAGACTCATATCTCCTTCTGTCTGTGTCACTGTGTCACCTGCAGGAGGAGGGACAGACTCATCTCCTTCTGTCTGTGTCACCCTGCAGGAGGAGGGACAGACTCATATCTCCTTCTGTCTGTGTCACCCTGCAGGAGGAGGGACAGACTCCTATCTCCTTCTGTCTGTGTCACTGTGTCACCCTGCAGGGGGAGGGACAGACTCATATCTCCTTCTGTCTGTGTCACCCTGCAGTAGGAGGGACACACTCATATCTCCTTCTGTCTGTGTCACTGTGACGCCCTGCAGGAGGAGGGACAGACTCATATCTCCTTCTGTCTGTGTCACTGTGTCACACTGCAGGAGGAGGGACACACTCATATCTCCTTCTGTCTGTGTCACTGTGTCACCCTTCAGGAGGAGGGACAGACTCATATCTCCTTCTGTCTGTGTCACCCTGCAGGAGGAGGGACAGACTCCTATCTCCTCCTGTCTGTGTCACTGTATCACCCTGCAGGAGGAGGGACAGACTCATATCTCCTTCTGTCTGTGTCACCCTGCAGGAGGAGGGACAGACTCATATCTCCTTCTGTCTGTGTCACTGTGTCACCCTGCAGTAGGAGGGACAGGCTCATATCTCCTTCTGTCTGTGTCACTGTGTCACCTGCAGTAGGAGGGACAGACTCATATCTCCTTCTGTCTGTGTCACCTGCAGGAGGAGGGACAGGCTCATATCTCCTTCTGTCTGTGTCACTGTGTCACCTGCAGGAGGAGGGACAGACTCATATCTCCTTCTGTCTGTGTCACCTGCAGGAGGAGGGACAGACTCATATCTCCTTCTGTCTGTGTCACTGTGTCACCCTGCAGGAGGAGGGACAGACTCCTATCTCCTTCTGTCTGTGTCACTGTATCACCCTGCAGGAGGAGGGACAGACTCATATCTCCTTCTGTCTGTGTCACTGTGTCACCCTGCAGGAGGAGGGACAGACTCATATCTCCTTCTGTCTGTGTCACCCTGCAGGGGGAGGGACAGACTCATATCGCCTTCTGTCTGTACTATAGTGTTTCTCTGTCTCTTATCCCAGGATCCCTCCAAGCTGTCCTGGTATCATGCTCTGCGTGTGGGAGAGACATACAAGGTGACGTCGCTGTGCGTTTCCTCTCTACATGGTTCGTCCCGGCAGGTTTTTGCTATTACTTCCTCCTCTCGTCTCCATTCTTGTCACCCATCACCTCTTCTTGACTCCAGCGAGGAGAGACCAGAGGCAAGAACTCCTTCTGTTCATGAGAAGGGAGGAGAGCGCCCCCAGCAGGAGAAAGTGAGAGAGAACTTGCAGAAGGAGGCCAAGACTCTGACCTACCAGGTGAAGGGGACCTCACAGTGACCTTTATTCCCTTCACTGACTTTTCCTTCAGTTTTTCTGTCTGTACCACCTCACCTCCTCTTTAATCCGTTGAGTGCCAGAGGGGTCCCCAACACTTTGCAGTACCCCTCTGGCACTCAAATGGTTAAAGGAATACTATTTTTTAATAATAACACCCCACTTGCCTTAAAGGGATATTATCATCAAAAATAAATATACCTCATATTGTTCAGTTTAACCCTTTGAGTGCCAGAGGGGTACGCAACGCATTGCAAAGCAATGCGTTGCGTACCCCTCTGGCACTCAAAGGGTTAATTTTTTATAATGAAATGTATGTTCTGGTAATCCTTTACCATCATGTTCGGCTTTAAAATCCAGTTACAAGTTTCCGCCCTTATTCAGACTCCCCTCAGATCCGAAAGCCGGTCACTTGACCGGATGGATCGTGATAAGGGACAATATTGTGTCTGTCAGTGTACGGGAATGTCTGCTCCACTTGAAGAAGGAGGGCAGGTTTTTCCTTATGGTGACACAGTATTGTTCCTTATCGCTATCCGATCAGACCAGTGTCCTGATCAGAGGGAAGTCAGCATTACTTCCTGAAAAAGAGAGGCTTATAGCTGAGTTGTTAAAGGGATAGTAATACTTTGTTTTATCTTTATTTTATTTTGTAGGAATTAAAAAAACCATGAAGAACGATATAAGTCTTATCTCTCAAACCTTTATGGTTTGAGAGATATTCGCAAGCAAAGTTTCCCCTCCCTCCCCTTTTACCTAGTGTAAGCCATCTCTTCTCAGATGCGGAATGCAGTCCATAGACCAGACAGATAACATGAGGGGACAATCTTCTTCCTATGAGAACAATGAAAGCCCTGCCCCCCCCTTGACAAGTTTTTCAGGTTTTTCCCTTATCTTAATTGAAGATTGTCCCTCTCTGCAGTCTACCTGGGCACCTCCCTTCTGATCTGGCTGAACAGTGTTACATCAGTAAAAGGGGCGGGAGGGGGATATTTTATCATTGAATTACTCTTGAACTACAACTCTGACAGAATTGAAATAACACTCTCCAAAGTCCAAATACTATGATGATTAATTAGAGCTGCTTTTATTATGAAACATTATTATCCCTTTAAGCCAAATAAAACAGTAAACGATTATCAAAACATACTATTAATTATAGAAAATTAAACTGAACAACCGGAGGTATATTTATTTTTTGACAATACTGTCTCTTTAACCTTGGCAGAAAAGCCTAGTGATTTCTTCAAAATTAATCTTTTAATTAGTACTGGAATAGCACAGATTCCCATGTGTGCTTAAGTGAACTTTAATCTTAGCTCATTATAGCAGTAGTTGTTATACTGACAGTCTGGGCATTCTGCCAATTGGAAAGATCTAATACATGTAATAGAATAAATATGAAATACATTATTTCAGTTTTGGTAACCTATAATTTTTGAAGCTCAAGATCTGCCATAAAATAGAGAAAAAAAAGTTTAAAAGTCAGGATTAGAAATCCCAGAATGCCCCCATGTGTTTTACTACACCCTCCACCATCCTAGGCATGTGTTAGGCATAGAACCAGACATTTTTCCATGTGAATCATTTATAAATATACATTCAGGGCATACCATACAGAGTCCTTTCCATAGACAACAAGTGGATGTTCATTTAGGTTATTAACCCCTTAAGGACCAATGGTCCCGGGGTGTTTGGTCCGTTAAGGACCTGATAAAAAGGTTTGACGTGCCGGCCCACGTGACTGATCACGTGTGCCGGCACGCCGAATGGGGGACTGATAGAGATCTCTCTGGTCTTGGAGCGATCAATTTCAGTCCCCGTTATTACATCTGTCCTGCAGGAGCATGGTGAGTAAAAAGTATGTGACGTGCCAGGACCGTCACTGGTCCTTAACGTCAAAATAGCAGTGATGGTCCTGGTTCGTCACTGGACGTTAACTGGTTAAGCTGCGCTGTGACTGTTGTGACACAGTATTGATAAGTAGTATTTGAGCCTTAATGGCATTCAAGGAGGATGAAGTCTAGTGAGCTGACTCATATTTATCAATAACTGATTCTCGATACGGGGACAACCTTCAGGGGTTAAAGGGGAACTATCACCCCAAGTAAAGTTTCCCCACCCTCATAATTAGCCATCCAGCGTTAAGCTTAACAATAGTACTGTTATCCAGAATAATTACCGCGTCACTCAGAGATCCTACTTGTGCCGAGACTGACGACCAGGCAACAGCACTTTAGAGGAATCTGCGTGACTGTGCCATCAGTCCCTTCTGGTACCTAAACATACCATGCAGCGCCTCCTAGAGGAGACCAGGACTGACAGCGCAGGAGCGCAGATGTCTGTAAGCAAAGATGTCTGCGCTGTTAGCTGGCCGTCAGTCTCTGCACAAGTAGGATTTCTGAGTAACTCAGTAATTATTCTGGATAACAATACCATTGGTAAGCTTATCGCTAGATGGCAAATATTGGGTGGGAACTTTATTTGCGGTGATAGTTCTCCTTTAAATTCTCCAATTAAACCATTAAGAAAGTATATCTGCTGCTTATGGTGCTGTTGGGTCACTACAGAATGACTTAATTTACAGTTAGTGCATATGATGACCCTTAGGGCCTTATAGTCAAAGTAATTCAGTGGCAACCCCACTGCACAGTAGATAAGAAATAAACATTGTCAATAGCCTTTGGTTTAAAAGGGGCATTTAAAGAGAGAGTAATGTTTCACAATAAACGCAGCTCCAGTTAATCTTCATAGTATTTGGGCCATGGAGAGTGTTACTTCACTACTGTCAGAGTTGTAGTTCAAGAGTAATTGAATGATAAAGTATCCCCCTCCCGCCCCTTTTACTGATGTAACACTGCTCACCTCAGAGCAGCAAGACTGTCCGGATGGATTGCAGAGAGGGACAATCTTCAGTGATAAGGAAAAGCCTGTCAAAGGGGCAGGGTTTTCCTTATACTCACAGTAAGAAGATTGTCCCTTGCTGTGGTCTGTCAGGTCAAGAGACCAGATTCCACATCGGAGGAGTGGGGATTTACACTAGGTAAAAAGAGGCGGGAGGGAGATACTTTATCATTCAATTACTCTTGAACTACAACTCTGACAGTAATGAAATAACGCTCTCCATGGCCCAAATACGATGAAGATTAAGTGGAGCTGATGTTTTTGTGAAACATTACTATCGCTTTAAGTAATTGAATGTTGAAGATCCTGTCAAAGCCTTACGAAGCAATACATTAGAAACCTGCAGCATTCAAGGAGTTAAAAGCCCAATTTAACCCTTTGAGTGCGAGAGAGGCAACCAGTGCATTGCAAAGCAATTCACTGGATACCTCTCTGACATTCAAGGGCTTATTAAATAATTGAGGATTTTTTTATTTTTTTTTTAAATAAATTTCCCCCAGAAATAGTCCTGTTTTCTTTTGAATATAAGGCCTGTTGTATGATAAACCCACCACCCTCCATTTTATTCTCTCCTCCCTCATTCTGTGTCTCCCCCTTCCCCGCAGGGTGTGCTGACTCGTGTGATAAACGCACGTGCTGGTTTATATGAACTGGACAGGAAGGTGACCCTCTGCACCGCATACCTACAGCTGGCGAACGGAGGGAGGGGACTGAGGGAGGGAGCCAGACTGGAGGTAAGAGAAGTGTGTGTGTGTGGGGGGGGGACCGGATGTGAGAGCGAGAGATACTGTCATGGGAAAACAAAATGAGTCCACTAGCATCAGAGTGAAAGGTGCAGGGGGTATACATGAGGATATAATACAGTTGTTATACACTGAGTGGCCAGTTTATTAGGCACACTGACCAAGAGCAGGTAGCTCCTCCTTCAGCTTTCAGAGCAGCTTCCAGTCATTGCTCTTCACAAGTAGCCTGACGCGTTCCACAGCAATGCTGGCCCACGCGTACTCATAGCTACAAATGTGAAGAAGGTTCATTTTCCTCTCCGTGGGAATTTCTGTGGAAAGGGAGCAATGTTTCTCCTTTCAGCAGAAATTCCCACAAGGAGAAAGATCATTGGAAACATTCTTACTCAAGATTAAAGTGGAAATTTCACCTTAATTCAGCTTTGCATATCTGAAAAGTGTATTAAAGACTGCCTATGTGTCATGTTATCTAAATGTCCACTAGATGTACAGTTTAGGAGATACACTTTTATTTCCGGGCAAAGTGAAAGGGAACATTTCCTGGTACTGCACAAAGCTGACTTAGCATATGAAACGTCATTGAAACCATCATTAGTATATGACACGTCACTAAAAAGTCTTCATTAACACATGAAACAGCATTGATTAGGTTAATTAGCACGTGAATATATAATTGATGCCACACTATGCCACAATTAGAATACAATAGCATATGAAATAAGTGTGAATATCTCCTGAACTGTGTATTTGCTGGCCTTTTGGATAGCATGACATATAGGCAGTTTTTAATGCAGTTTTCAAATACGCAAACATGAATTAAAGGAGCAGTAAACTTTTTTTATGAAAACATATATTTTTTAGAGCATTTCCTGCTGAATAAAACAAGGGTACTCCCATCACTGTCAAATGTTTTATTCAAAATTTATAGCAGTTTAAATAATCAGGAAATGAATTTACTGTGTTTACTTCC
Source organism: Rhinophrynus dorsalis (assembly GCA_037306005.1). NCBI lineage: Eukaryota > Metazoa > Chordata > Amphibia > Anura > Rhinophrynidae > Rhinophrynus > Rhinophrynus dorsalis. Next base: position 534,649,162 of record CM074721.1, on the reverse strand, counting down.
TGATGGTTCTAACTGACAGGAAGTGAATTTACTATGTTTACTTCCTGATAGTTCTAACTGACAGGAAGTGAATTTACTGTGTTTATTTCCTGATAGTTCTGACAGGAAGTGAATTTACTGTGTTTACTTCCTGATAGTTCTAACTGACAGGAAGTGAATTTACTGTGTTTATTTCCTGATAGTTCTGACAGGAAGTGAATTTACTGTGTTTACTTCCTGATAGTTCTATCTGACAGGAAGTGACAGGCAGTTTCTATCACTGATTCTCAACCAGGGTGCCATGGCACTTTGGTGTGCCACAGAAATTGACTTAGGGTGCCCCATGTTTTCTACAAAGACTTTGACAAAAAATGTAATACTGACTTTTAAATGTAGATTTATGGAAACTGTTATGCACACTGTGTTCATTTTTGTTATTATGATTGTGAGGCCTAATAATAATGGTGTATTTATGTACTGTACCCTTGATAAGTGACACTGAATATGTCAGGGGTGCCCCGAAAGTTCTAGATTGAGTGTTTGGGGTGCCTTGAGCAAAAAAAGATTGAGAACCACTGTTCTATCACATTCTATGGAGAACTGTATGTCTCTGACTTTCCTCTCCATTAGAATCTAACAGGAAATCTAGTTAGAATTTGACCACTAGAGGGCACTGCTAATGTAAAAAAACATGGGTTTAAACTGTAATAACTGTGGAAATATAAATCTCTCGGCAGTGGGAGTACCCTTCTTTTACTCAATAGGAAAATCCCTACGATATATATTTTTTCATAAAAAAAGTTTACTGCTCCTTTAAGGTGAAAGTTCCACTTTAAGCCCTTGGATTCCAATGCCCAGAACCTTGCAGTGCTGTGTTCCCATTCCACGTTCCTCCATTCTGCAAACGCATCCTACAACAGATACACACATCATCCTGGACACATCACCACACATGCACAAACCCTCACTGCGTGCAAGAGATTTGTATAAAGGACCTTCTTGCAGAAATTCCGGTGTTATTTGGAAATGCCCTATGTTCCTCCAGTTCTCTGAATATTAATTTCTCCTGCTTTATCTTTTTCTCTTTCTTTGTGTTCGAATCTCCCATTCCCAGGTATCGGACGCTCACCTGCAGCAGTCTCCAAGTCCGCTCCACCATCGCATCGTCCTCTCGTGCTGTCTCAGGAGCCGAGTGAGAGTCTCCAAGTTCTCGCAGCTGTGTGTCCCCTTCTCTCCGGTCTCGGCATCCGGTAACCTGTATCTTCACCTGCTCTTCCATTATCGGCTGAGACTCCCAGAGTACCTATGGGCATCTGATATCACAGAGAAACTGCGAGAGAAGTAAGGAATGTTGGGGTGGGAGGAGGGCTGATGGGGGACGGTGGGGAAAACAGGATAGAAGAGTGGCGGAATTAAAGAGAGGGGAGCTGGGGAAACATAGGAAAACAGGAGACGAAGGGAGGAAACCCTACCCATGACACTTAAAGGGATAGTAATACTTAAAATGTAAAAAAAAATATGTTGTAGGGTTTATCCCCCTGAGTAAAACAAGAGTACTCCCACTGCTGAAAGGTGTTTCATTCAAAAGTTATTAATTTTCAAAGTTGAATTTTTTAGGTGCAATATCACAGTGGCCTGAAACTGTACAGTGGCGCTGTTGCTACACCATCCTACGGAGATTTATGGTCCCGGGACCAGAGCTGTCCATAGGATCGTGTAGCAACAGCGCCACTGTACAATTTCAGGCCACTGTGATACTGCACCTAAAAAATTCAACTTTGAAAATAAATAACTTTTGAATGAAACACCTTTCAGCAGTGGGAGTACTTTTGTTTTACTCAGGGGGATAAACCCTACAACATATTTTTTTTTACATTTTAAGTATTACTATCCCTTTAAGGATCATATTATCTTTGTAAACACCTTGTCCCTTTGAGTACGCAACACACTGCAAAGCAATTTGTCCCCTACAGTGCAGTTGGTTTGTTCCAGAATCACTCCTTTTTTTATTATGATGTGTTACTTAAAGGGGAACTACCACCCCACACAATCTTTACCTTCACTAAGTCCCCATCCGGTGACTAGCTGCTTAGTAGCACTAGTCGCCAGAATAATTACCTTATTTAATAGATTTCTCCCCTCTTCCATGGGCGACAGGCAGGACGTAGTGTGGACATCTTCCCATTGTGACGTCCGTGTGCCTGCGCTGTCAGTCCCAGCTGGGTCTCGGAGGCATTGCTAGGAGCCATTTGGCTCCGGCTGGGACTGACAGCGCAGGCACGCGGACGTCACATTGGGAAGATGTCCGCACTCCGTCCTGCCTGTCGCCCATGGAAGAGAGCAGAAATCTATTAAATAAGGTCATTATTCTGGCGACTAGCGCTACTAAGCATCTAGTCGCCGGATAGGGACTTAGTAAAGGTAAACATTGTGTGGGGTGATAGTTCCCCTTTAATCCAGGATTATATTTCCCCTTTGTAACCCCATAAGGACCAGCGGTCCAAGGAAGTTACCTTCTCTTAAGAACAGCTTTGATCCTTGCCGTTGCGCCGGCACACATGACCTGTTGCGTGTTCCGGCGCACCGAGCATGGATCTGAGAGACACCGCTCTCGTCTTGGAGTGGTCAGTTTCAGACCCCGTTTGTATTTAAGCTCTGTAAGTAAAAAGTACATGACATGCCAGGACCATCACCAGGTCCTTCAGGAAAACAACAGTGATGGTCCAGGCACGTCGCACGGTCGTAAGGGGTTAATGGATAATAATGGATTCATGTTTACAAATTCTGGAAAGAAGGAAGCACAATGTGTAGTGGTAAAACATGCAATTATCATCTCGTTACAGTATAAAGCATGCTTTGCAAAAGAAAAAAGGCACTTTAACCCTTTGAGTGCCAGCATATATCAGGGGCTTTTCCTGCTGAGTTAAAAAAAGAATATGTCCCCTTCTGGGAGATGCTTCTTTTCAAAGTTACTGCAGTTGAGAGTGTTATTTATTTATTTTTTTTTAAATATTATTGTAACCCTTTAAGGACCGGGGGCATGAGCAACACATTGCAAATCAATGCACACCCCTTTGAACCTTGAAGTGGATGTATCCCCTATGCACAACATCCCCTAAATAGTTAGGTGACACATCCAATAGCATTAAAACATTATTATTATTATTTTTTAAGCTTCTGTTTGGTTTAAATGTAACTTACAAAAGTCTGTGCTGCAGCCACTTCTGTGTTGACTGTGGTTCTCCGTGGTTACAGGTCTCCGCCATTGCTCTCCTCCCTCCTCCAATGACGGAGGCTTCTGTCAGTAAACTGGAGCTGTCTCATTGGCAGAAATCGATATCTATCCAATGAGAGCCCTCCAACTTACAGACAGAAGCAGTGTATACGGAAGTGGCTGCAGCCCAGACTTTTATAAGTTACATTTAAACCAAACGGAAGCTTAACAAAAATAATAATAACGTTTTGATGCTATTGGATGTGTCACCTAACTATTTAGAGGATGTTGTGCATAGGTGATACATCCTCTTTAAACGGTTAACTTGTTAGCAACAGTGCCACCTGGTGTCCAGTTATTTTATTGCATTCTATGGGAGAGAAGCGCTGTGCAGTTCTTCATGGAGTGTGAAAGCAACAGATCTATCACTTTGTGACTGGCTGAACTGTCTTACATTTGGGATAAAGCATTTGCCAACAGTGGAAGAACTCCTACGATAGAGGTGGGCAAAGTATGGCCCGCAGGCTGGATCTAGTCCACAGGTATTTAAATTAAATATAATTATGTATCCTAAAATTGAAGCTATCAGAATCCTCCACATCTTGAACTAAGGACTCCCCGTTGTCAAGTTTATGGGACTAAATTGCTGTCTCTTGTAATATACATACAGAATAACTACATAAGGTTGTGTATGCGTGCGTGTGCGTGAGTGATTGCATGCTTGTGTGTGTGTGTGTGTGTGAGAGAGAGCATGTTTATGTGGTTTGTGAGAGAGCATGCTTGTGTGTGTGTGTGTGAGAGAGCATGTTTATGTGTGGTTTGTGAGAGCATGCTTGTGTGTGTGTGTGTGTGTGTGTGTGTGTGTGTATATGAGAGCATGTTTATGTGGTTTGTGAGAACATGTGCGATTATGAGAGTGTATATTTGTGAAAAAGTGTGTGTGTTGCTTGTGTGTGTGTGTGTCTGTAAGAGTGCATTTTTATGTGTGTGTTTGTGAGAATGTGTGCGATTATGAGAAAGTGTGTGTTTGTGAGGAAAAACTAGTCAGTTTTAGCCACCCCTGGGTGGGTTTAGCCTGGACACAGGAACACACCATGTGATTTCCAGAAGTCTGTCTGTCACTTACAAGGTTGTGTGTCTCCCCGATACTCTCACAGGCTATACCCTCACCTGATCACACAGCGCTGCCTTTCGGGTCCCCTCAGTTCTGGTCCTAAGGGTGTTCTACAGAGACTTCTACACGAGATGCTCTCCTCCTTCTCACAGTCTGGACAGCGGAGTGAGAGAGACCTGCGAGGAGAGATAGTAGGAGAGCCACACAATTGTCCCCTCCAAGATGTGAGTGTGTAATGAAAGGGAAAGGTCTGGACTGATTTTAGCTGTCATTGGACTACAGTTCCCGTCATTTCCAGCTGCCCTTTGACATGCTGATGATGTTGGGAATTGTAGTCCAGTAATGGATGAAGAGATGCATGTTCCCCACCACAGGAGTTAGGATTTATCGTGTAAGAAAATGATCAGACATCGATCTCTAAAACATTGTTAAGTTGATCCAGTAAAATGTACTACCACCTACAGAACTAAATCAATTATAGTGGAATCTTCATCCAGTTTTTTTTGGGGGGAGGGGGCTTTTTTGGAACCGTAGTGTCTTATTGTAAGAAAATACATTGCAGTGTTTTTTTTCTGTGTAGAATTTTATTTATTATACAATTCTTGTAGGTAGATGTATTGATGGATACAGCTAGATACATACATGATTCATAGGTAGATGGACGGATACAGATAGATACATACATGATTCATAGGTAGAAGGACGGATACAGATAGATACATAGATGATACGTAGGTAGATGGATGGATACAGATAGATACATAGATGATATGTAGGTAGATGGACGGATACAGATAGATACATAGATAGATGATATGTAGGTAGATGGATGGATACAGCTAGATACATAGATGATACGTAGGTAGAAGGACAGATACAGATAGATACATAGATGATATGTAGGTAGATGGACTGATACAGATAGATACATAGATAGATGATACATAGGTAGAAGGTCGGATACAGATAGATACATAGATGATATGTAGGTAGATGGACGGATACAGATAGATACATAGATAGATGATATGTAGGTAGATGGACGGATACAGATAGATACATAGATGATACGTAGGTAGAAGGACGGATACAGATAGATACATAGATGATATGTAGGTAGATGGATGGATACAGCTAGATACATAGATGATACGTAGGTAGAAGGACGGATTCAGATAGATACATAGATGATATGTAGGTAGATGGACTGATACAGCTAGATACATAGATAGATGATACGTAGGTAGAAGGACGGATACAGATAGATACATAGATGATATGTAGGTAGATGGACGGATACAGATAGATACATAGGTAGATGATACGTAGGTAGATGGACGGATACAGATAGATATATAGACAGATGATACGTAGATGGATGGATACAGATAGATACATAGATAGATGATACGTAGGTAGATGGACGGATACAGATAGATACATAGATAGATGATACGTAGATGGGTGGATACGGATAGATACATAGATGATACGTAGGTAGATGGACGGATATAGATAGATACATAGATGATACGTAGGTAGAAGGACTGATACAGATAGATATATAGATAGATGATACGTTGGTAGATGGACGGATACAGATAGATACATAGATATATGTAGGTAGATGGACGGATACAGATCGATATATAGATAGATGATACGTTGGTAGGTGGACGGATACAGATAGATACATAGATGATACATAGGTAGATGGACGGATACAAATAGATACATAGCTAGATGATACGTAGATGGACGGACAGATAGATACATAGATAGATGATATGTAGGTAGATGGACGGATACAGATAGATATATAGATAGATGATACATAGGTAGATGGACGGATACAGATAGATACATAGGTAGATGATACGTAGGTAGATGGACGGATACAGATAGATATATAGATAGATGATACGTAGGTAGATGGACGGATACAGATAGATACATAGATAGATGATACGTAGGTAGATGGACGGATACGGATAGATACATAGGTAGATGATACGTAGGTAGATGGACGGATACAGATAGATATATAGATGATACATAGATAGATGATATGTAGGTAGATGGACGGATACAGATAGATATATAGATAGATGATACGTAGGTAGATGGATGGATACAGATAGATACATAGATAGATGATACATAGGTAGATGGACGGATACAGATAGATACATAGATAGATGATATGTAGGTAGATGGACGGATACAGATAGATACATAGATAGATGATACGTAGGTAGATGGACGGATACGGATAGATACATAGATAGATGATATGTAGGTAGATGGACGGATACAGATAGATATATAGATAGATGATACATTGGTAGATGGACGGATACAGATAGATACATAGATGATACATAGGTAGATGGACGGATACAGATAGATACATAGGTAGATGATACGTAGGTAGATGGACGGATACAGATAGATACATAGATAGATGATACGTAGGTAGATGGACGGATACAGATAGATATATAGATAGATGATACGTAGGTAGATGGACGGATACAGATAGATACATAGATAGATGATACGTAGGTAGATGGACGGATACAGATAGATACATAGATAGATGATACGTAGGTAGATGGACGGATACGGATAGATACATAGATAGATGATATGTAGGTAGATGGACGGATACGGATAGATACATAGATAGATGCATAGATAGATGATACGTAGGTAGATGGACAGATACGGATAGATACATAGATAGATGATATGTAGGTAGATGGACGGATACAGATAGATACATAGGTAGATGATACGTAGGTAGATGGACGGATACAGATAGATATATAGATAGATGATACGTAGGTAGATGGACGGATACAGATAGATACATAGATAGATGATACGTAGGTAGATGGACGGATACAGATAGATATATAGATAGATGATACGTAGGTAGATGGACGGATACGGATAGATACATAGATAGATGATATGTAGGTAGATGGACGGATACGGATAGATACATAGATAGATGCATAGATAGATGATACGTAGGTAGATGGACAGATACGGATAGATACATAGATAGATGATATGTAGGTAGATGGACGGATACAGATAGATACATAGGTAGATGATACGTAGGTAGATGGACGGATACAGATAGATACATAGGTAGATGATACGTAGGTAGATGGACGGATACAGATAGATATATAGATAGATGATACGTAGGTAGATGGACGGATACAGATAGATACATAGGTAGATGATACGTAGGTAGATGGACGGATACAGATAGATATGTAGATAGATGATACATAGGTAGATGGACGGATACAGATAGATACATAGATGATACGTCGGTAGATGGACGGATACGGATAGATACATAGATATATGATACGTAGGTAGATGGACGGATACGGATAGATATATAGATAGATGATACGTAGGTAGATGGACTGATACAGAAAGATATATAAATAGATGATACGTAGGTAGATGGACGGATACGGATAGATACATAGATATATGATACGTAGGTAGATGGACGGATACAGATAGATATATAGATAGATGATACGTAGGTTGATGGACGGATACGGATAGATACATAGATAGATGATATGTAGGTAGATGGACGGATACGGATAGATACAAAGGTAGATGATATGTAGGTAGATGGACGGATACGGATAGATACATAGATAGATGATATGTAGGTAGATGGACGGATACAGATAGATACATAGGTAGATGATACGTAGGTAGATGGACGGATACAGATAGATATATAGATAGATGATACGTAGGTAGATGGATGGATACAGATAGATACATAGATAGATGATACGTAGGTAGATGGACGGATACAGATAGATATATAGATAGATGATACGTAGGTAGATGGATGGATACAGATAGATATATAGATAGATGATACGTAGGTAGATGGACGGATACAGATAGATACATAGATAGATGATACGTAGGTAGATGGACGGATACGGATAGATACATAGATGATACATAGGTAGATGGACGGATACAGATAGATACATAGATAGATGATACGTAGATGGACGGATACAGATAGATATATAGATAGATGATACGTAGATGGACGGATACAGATAGATATACAGGTAGATGATACATAGGTAGATGGGTGGATACAGATAGATACATAGATGATATGTAGGTAGACTGACGGATACAGATAGATAGGTAGATGATACATAGGTAGATGGACGGATACAGATTAATATACAGGTAGATGATACGTAGATGGACGGATACAGATAGATACGTAGGTAGATGGACAGATACAGATAGATAGATAGGTAGATGATATGTAGGTAGATGGACGGATACGGATAGATACATAGATATATGATACGTAGGTAGATGGACGGATACGGATAGATACATAGATAGATGTAACGTAGGTAGAAGGACGGATACAGCTAGATAAATAGATGATATGTAGGTAGATGGACGGATACAGATAGATATATAGATGATACATAGGTAGATGATATGTAGGTAGATGGACGGATACGGATAGATACATAGATATATGATATGTAGGTAGATGGACGGATACAGATAGATATATAGATAGATGATACGTTGGTAGATGGACGGATACGGATAGATACATAGATAGATGATACGTAGGTAGATGGACGGATACGGACAGATACATAGATGATATGTAGGTAGATGGACGGATACGGATAGATACATAGATAGATGATACGTAGGTAGATGGACGGATACAGATAGATATATAGATGATACATAGGTAGATGATATGTAGGTAGATGGACGGATACGGATAGATACATAGATATATGATATGTAGGTAGATGGACGGATACAGATAGATACATAGATAGATGATATGTTGGTAGATGGACGGATACAGATAGATACATAGATAGATGATACGTTGGTAGATGGACGGATACGGATAGATACATAGATGATACATAGGTAGATGGACGGATACAGATAGATACATAGATAGATGATATGTAGGTAGATGGACGGATACGGATAGATACATAGATAGATGATACGTTGGTAGATGGACGGATACGGATAGATACATAGATGATACATAGGTAGATGGACGGATACAGATAGATACATAGATAGATGATATGTAGGTAGATGGACGGATACGGATAGATACATAGATAGATGATATGTAGGTAGATGGACGGATACGGATAGATACATAGATAGATGATACGTTGGTAGATGGACGGATACAGATAGATATATAGATAGATGATACGTTGGTAGATGGACGGATACAGATAGATACATAGATAGATGATACGTAGGTAGATAGATGGATACAGATAGATACATAGATAGATGATATGTAGGTAGATGGACGGATACAGATAGATACATAGATAGATGATACGTTGGTAGATGGACGGATACAGATAGATACATAGGTAGATGATACGTAGGTAGATTGACGGATACAGATAGATATATAGATAGATGATACGTAGGTAGATGGACGGATACAGATAGATATAGAGGTAGATGATACGTAGGTAGATGGACGGATACAGATAGATATATAGATAGATGATACGTAGATGGACGGATACAGATAGATACATAGGTAGATGGACGGATACAGATAGATATATAGACAGATGATACATAGGTAGATGGATGGATACAGATAGATATATAGATAGAGAATATATTTTTGTTTTTGTTATTTAAACATATTATTGTTCCTTTAAAGAAAGAAGTAAATAACACAAGTCTCCTGTCTCCCCCTCCTTTCCCTCGTATCTCAGTACTCTCCCCTCACCCCACCTTGGAGTCTTCCTCCTCTCTCTCTCCTTCCCTCTCTTGTCAGTGACAATCAGCATCTCAGAAGTGAGGAAGCAAGCCATTCTCTTCTGTGGTCACTGCATGCACTTTGGCCCCAAGACCTGCCCTCCCGCCCAGTGAGTACCTGTGTAATTATCTTCTGAACCTACATTACTACCTGCTAACAAGGCTGGATTTCCCATTAGGCAGACTAGTGCCAAATCTTGAGGGGCACCTCAGCTATGCTGGCCACACCCTCATTCTGAGTAATGGGTGTGGCTAGACTGATCCCACTGCAGACACCAACTCCTGGTGGCAGGTTAAAATTTCAGTTTATAAAGCCTTTTACTGGCTGTTATTTAACCCACTGTATGCTAGTGAGGGCTCTAGTGCAATGTGTTGGAGACCTCTCTAGCATTCAAGGGGATAAATGCTCAATTTAAATCAATGAGATGATGGAATTTTCATTGTTTGGCAACAATTGGTGGGGCTGGCGTAGGCGATAGTGTGAGTGTGGTCATGGACATTGCTAAGGCTGCCAAATCTCTAAAACTACTTCCTTGTTTTACTCCATCCCAGCTCCTTCTCGGAGTCCTTCATGCCTCTTCCTCGGGTTCCCTCCTGATAAAGGATCAGACGCTCTCCCTTCCCTGCTTGGTTTTACCCCGCCCGCCCATCGCCTGGATTGGTAATTACTGTCTGGGAAATGTGTAATGACACAGTGGAGTAATTCTGGAGTAAACCAGCTGTAACACAGGGAGGTCAGTTTTTAGCGTGTCCCTCAGGAGGAAGTACAAGGATATTTCCCCAAGGGGGAAATTGATATTGTATTTTATTTTGTATTATTATTGAATTCATTGTATTATTTTTTTTATTATTATTGAATTAATTTGCTTTCGGTAAAGGAAGCGTGGACTTGGACCCTCACTTAATGAGCAGCATTGTTAAACCGGTTATGGCACCTGTGACTGTTGTTGTGTTCCATTGGAATGAAACTTTTACATCTAGTTGTTTCAAGTAATCCCACTCACCAATGGCGGGGGATAGTCAAAAGAAATGTGGATGGACTGATGGATTCTTGCAGTTCAGCTGGACCAGACAGATTAGAGCTACTCTACAGGCAAGACAAGAGTCTGAGGCAAAATAACAGAATTTTTTCACTCGTTTCCGTGCATTGATTGAAACACTAGAGGATATTTGACATAACAGCACTGTCACATTGCTGATCTGTTCCGGATCATAATCCGGAACAGAGAGACTCGGTGGGCGACTGCAGAGTGGTTTCTAGGTTGAGAGGGAGAGCGTCAACCGAAGGTGAACAATTATGTAGGAGGAACGTGTGTGTGCGCACTCTCCTTTATCTCAGTATCGCATAAGTGAGGCAGTGCATAAACATCTTTCTGGGGAATTATTTGAGATGAAAATATCTAAATAGTTATTAAAGGGATAGTAAAGTCCCAAAAAAGTATCCTGTAAATGGTAGCTGTAATAAAAAAACACTTAATGCGCTTAATCTTTTCTCTAAAACCGTTATGGTTTGAGAGATGTAATAAAATAAAGTCCTCCGTTCCCTCCCCTTTCTGCATGACGAGCTGTAAAGCTGTCAGAGGCAGAATCCGGTCACCCAACTGTAGGCGGCTCTTCAGGAGCGCTGTCATCGGGATAGCTAACTAGAATTACTTCGGTATGGTCTACGTGTGCCTGGCTTGCAAGCACACGCTGTAGACCATTCCGATGAAGTAATTATAGTTAGATATCTAGATGACAGCACTCCTGAAGAGCCGCCGTCTGGTCCCGGAAGCAGTCTCTCATGATGTCCGCAATACAGCAGACGCATGAGACGGGGGAGGGAGTGGAGGACTTTATTTTCTTACATCTCTCAAACCATAACGGTTTGAGAGAAAGGATTAAGCGCATTAAATGTTTTTTTTTATTGCAGCTACCATTTAGAAGATACTTTTGGGACATTACAATGCCTTTAAAATTATAGCAGACATTATGTCAGTGTCCAGGAGAAGAAAAAGGCTTAAGAGCAATATAGCCTCTTACTCAGCATGTGGTGCTAAAATTTCAGGTCCTCAGAATGCAAAATGTTCAAATAGGTCTGTTAATGAGGAACAGCTAGCACATACATCAAAATAATTTCCTCCTAATTAGAGGCAGCATGGGCTAAAGCTTTACCAGGGCCCATAGCAAATATACTTGAAAGGGTACTGGGCAAATGGCTAACTGACATGCCATGTTTGCCAGCAAAAGACCACCACCAATTAATGTAAACAGTGACACACTGTTATCAGTTCAAAATCCTTCTGATTGTGATGGAGAGTTCCGCAGTGAGGAAACTGACCCAACTCAGTCCAGTACAGAGTGGTCAGTTAGAAAAGATGAAGATATGGAATCATACGCTCTTAGATCAATTTTAGAGGTCCTCAAGTAGCTGAGGAAAATAATAGATACTTCATCAAAGTCCCCTTTCAAACGCAAAAAAGAAATCTTCAGTCACTTTTCCAGCATATGCAGAATTAGACCAAATTATTCTAGATGGTGTATCCCAGTGATAAATCCTTATTTATCTAAGGAATTTACGCATATCTTTCATTTCCCTCAAGAAAAGGTACACATATGGTGAAACCCACCAGTGATTTATCCCACGGTATATAGATAATCTAGACGTACAACCATTCCAGTACAGTGTGTGGTGGCACTGAAAGATACAACAGACAAAAGAATAGACTCACTGAATAGACTACTTTTCTGTCACGGTATCCACAAGTAAACACAGGACGAGTACTTAAGGTAACACCAACTTTATTCAGGCAACAAGTATACAGAGATATCACAAGACAGTAAAATATGCATGATATAAGAGAAGCATACAACGGTGCAAGAGACGACTACCAGGAATAGAAGCCTGCTACCGTGTGCTTCTCTAGATAACCGTGTCCCAACAAAGGAACAGGAGAGTCTGCAGTACCTCAGGTACGCACCTGGGAGTAGCCAGACAGAGATAGGGGTACCCACGGTCTCAGGTCCGCACCTGAGAGAACCAGCAACGTAGGGAGGCAATAGGAAGGAGTCTACCAGAGCCCCAAGCCTGCACTGGGTTGGTTATCCACTAAATGGAAGGCCACAAGCAAGGTAGTAGATAACGCCAACGGTCAGCACTAGATAGGGTGGTCAGACAAGCCAGAGGTCATGCGCAGAGGGGGTCGTCAGCCAGAGCCACAGGTTTGCACCAGGAAGGATATCCACTGATGCGTTGGTATGCTGGATACGCAGTGGACAGAGCCCCAGGTCAACACCAGAATGGATAGTCAGACAAGCCAGAGGTCATACACGGAGCAGGTAGTCAGCCAAAGCCGGGAACGACACAAGGAACGGTTAGTCTGCCAGAACTGCAGGTCTGCCACAGAATGGATGTCCAACAAGCCAGGGGTCATACACAAAGTGGGTACTCGGACAGAGCGACAGGTCAGCACCAGATCAGTTAGTCAGACAAGCCGAATCATACACTGAGCCCAAACACTAGAACTGCACTGGACACAAACAAAAGGGCAACTAAGCCCTGTGTCCAAGCAGTTCAAATAGAAAGAGGGACAGGAAGAGGAGGAGCAGCCAATAGGTGGCTGTCACTTTAAATAGAGCGCCTGTCCTGACTCTGGACGTGCGCCAAAAATGACGAGACTGCCGCCGCCCTCCAGCAGGAGATGCTGCTGAGCCGCAGGCCGCATCCCAGTGGCTGAGCCGCCAACACGAGCCTGCCTCACCGGAGGCAACCACAGAGGACGGGCAATGCGGCTGAAGCCTCCAGAAGTAACTGCGGTCGGCTCGAGCAGCCGCCGCATAAGGTGCTGACATGTTCTCAGGTCAGGGAACTATCAATAGGGTATCATTCAATGCGGCATGGGCATGCAGCTCAATGGAAGCCTGGCAAAATCAAATTCTGCAAGCCATTCAAGACAATGCCTCAAAGGAGGGATATTCTTCCTTTATTAGGATTTTTTCAGGAGGCCACAGTACATAATGGTGAGACAGCCTTAGAGATTGCCAAAATGGCAGTGAAGTGTTCAGCTACCACAGCTGTAGCCCGTTGCACCCACAAAAACTGTCACTTAATGACAGAGGACGTACCTGGTAAGTCCCGGAAGTCCGGGTCCCAGTGCAGCTGCACGACGTTCGGAGACTCCGGAATCGTTTAAAAAAAAAAAATGTACCACGGGCATTAAGGTGATGCGTACGCATGCGGCTGTCACTAAGGGGTTAATAGATTTACCATTTGTCCAACTCAGAATTGAGTAAGATCATCAGTAAAACCCCAGGAGGCAAAAGTACTCTTTTACTGCAAAACAAACTAGGCAGGTTTGATTTCAAAAAGAGAAGCTCAACATTTCATTCTAACCGAGACCGTAGAGGTTCACCCCGACACTCGGCATTTAATAAGTTAGGGAATTCCTTTTGCTATGGAGGAAAATCCAAGTCCATTTGGGACCAGAAGAAAAATTGACCCTAATCGCTTGAGACCTAATCCACCACTGCATGAAGGTGGGAATTAAGAGTCCCCAGAAATCCTCCACTTAAGGGAAAGACTCTGACATTATATTCTACAGTGGAGGACCTCTCACAGATGAATGGGTGCTTCAGTTACTAACAGAATGGTATAGAAAGTCATTCACCGTCCTTCCTCCATCCCGTGTCTTCATGTCCAGTGTAACCAAACACAAAACCCTTCAAGAGGCATTCCATCAAGTGATTCATCAGTTCTTCACAGACTGGTGATCCCAGTCACGAGAGAAGTCTCTTTTCATTGTCCTGAAAAAAGATGGAGGCTTTCGTCCAATCTTGGATTTAAAGGTCAATTGACCTTGTTGAAAACTCACCTCTATATACTGCATTCATTTTTCAAAACAATGTGGTGGAGCACTCTTACATATAGGGGTTAAATGCCCATTTAAATCAATGCAAGTCTCGTGAATTTCTATTTGTCACTCCATTTTGCTTTTATGCATAAGGCCCATCGAGCATTATGTAACTCAGATAATATGGAGCAATTGTAGAGCAAACAAGGCATTTAAGCCCTTGAATTGTAGAGAGGTCTGATCTACAACACTTTGAGAAGCGAAGTGTTGGAGACGCGGCTAATATTGAATTGGTTAAAGGACCCATTTCTGTATGTGGGGGTTATTTATTCCCCCTGTAATGGAGTTGGTTGGTTTATTCCAGATTTACTTCAAGTTTGCCTTAATCCTTAAAGCGGAACTTTCACTTGGTATAAAGTCGCCCTCCAATAATTAAACATATGGCGACTAGCTTCATAATACGTCTATTACCTCTGAGAAGTACCAGATTCTAAAGAATTCTTAATCTTCGGAGACCGAAAGCCAGACATCTTGTCTTAGGGACGTCTGCGAGCCTGAGCTGTCAGTCCTGGTCTCCTCTAAGAGGAATTGCACAGTGCCATAAGGTACCGGAAGGGACTGACGGAGCAGACTGCACTAACCTGACCGTCAATCTCCGAAGATTAAGGATTTATTTAGAATCTGGCACTTCTGAGAGGTAATAGGCATATTATGAAGCTAGTCGCCATATGGTTAATTATTGCAGGGAGACTTAATACTAAGGGAAAGTTCCGCTTTAAGTGCTAGTGGGGTAATCGTATTGAATTGTTTTGAATTTGAAAATTATTTTACAATAAAATCAGCTTAAATAATAAAATGTTACCGTTTAACTTGTTATATAATAACAAGTAAATAATTAAACAAACTGGTATATTGCGCTTGTTTCAGTAGTTTGAAAAATGTCTCATCTGTGTTAGATCTTTGGTGCGGGAGTATGGTGGGAATTTTTTGCCTAAGGCCCACAAAAACCTAGAGCCAACATTGTGATGAGATAATACTCCAGTTGTCCCATAATCACTAGCTGTCCTTGTAATTATCCTGCTTTATCAATTAAGTTGATTTAATAAAAAACAAAAAAAAGTCAGTGTTAGAATATTGATCTGCTTGGTATGGAGGGGCTTCTTACCCTCTTCTCACCGTCTCTCCATCCCTTCCCCACCCAGGTTGTGTGCTGGTGGTGAGCAGATATGAGCTGATCACAGAACGGATCCAGAGCACAGAGTCTGGAGGGAAAACAAGATCCAAGTAAGACTCCCCCCACCTCCATTCAATAATTAATTATTTTTACTACTATTATTATTATTAGAATTTTTTTATTAATATTAATTACTATTATCATTTATTATTTCCTGCATTATTTGCTATTAGTTTCATCATTTATATTATTACTAATCATATTTTTTCACTTACCATAGAATGTCAGGTATAATACGCAGGTGTGAATTATACACGCGATTTTAAGGTAAACATTAGTACACCGGTTGAAGAGCCTGTTACACGGGCCACAGTTCCACTGTCAGCCGGTCGCGATGCAGTCATGCACAGTAGAGACTGCCCACGCCACGACTGATACAGTGCTAGCCGGTCGCGGTGCAGTCATTCTCAGTAGAGACTGCCCACGCCGCGTCTGATACAGTGCCAGACGGTCGCGGTGCAGTCATGCACAGTAGAGACTGCCCACGCCGCGTCTGATACAGTGCCAGACGGTCGCGGTGCAGTCATGCACAGTAGAGACTGCCCACACCGCGTCTGATACAGTGCCAGACGGTCGCGGTGCAGTCATGCTTAGTAGAGATTACCCACGCAGCGGCTGATACAGTGCCACCCGATCGTGATGCAGTCATGCACAGTAGAGACTGCCCACACCGCGTCTGATACAGTGCCAGACGGTCGCGGTGCAGTCATGCTTAGTAGAGATTACCCACGCCGCGTCTGATACAGTGCCAGACGGTCGCGGTGCAGTCATGCTTAGTAGAGATTACCCACGCCGCGGCTGATACAGTGCCACCCGATCGTGATGCAGTCATGCTTCGGAGCGCCCCACTCTGCATCAGCCTCGTCACGGGCAGTCTCTACTGCGCATGACTGCGTCGTTACACACGTTTTAGCGAATTATTATATAGGATGTGTATGAGACACACTATATTTCTGTCATCCTTTACCCACAAAATAAAAAAAATCTGATTCTGGCCTCACCTCAAACCTCCTCCCCTCCTTCATTCCCTCCTCCTAAATTAAAGGGGAACTATCACTCCAACTCAAGTCCACCCCACCTAATTAGGCATCTAGCGATAAGCATAACAATCAAACTGTTACGTAGAATAAAGACTGCATTAGTCAAAAATCCTACCTCAGCCGACACTGACGGCCAGACAACAGCGCTGATATCTTTGCTTACAGATGTCTGCGCTCCTGCTCCGTCAGTCCCAGTCTCCTCCTGGAGGAGTTGCATGGTACCTTAAGGTTCCAGAAGGGACTGATGGGAGCAGGCGCATAGATGGCTCTAGAGCGCTGTTGCCTGACCGTCAGTATCGGCTGAGGAAGGATTTCTGACTAACTCTGTCTTTATTCTGCATAACAGTTTGATTGTTATGCTTAACGCTAGATGCCTAATTAGGTGGGGTGGACTTTAGTTGCAATGATAGTTCCCCTTTAAGTTATCTGGAGCCCCCCCCCCCCTTTACTCACCTCTGTGCCCGTTAGCCTTTGACTCCTGCTTCCTGCACTGCTGCTCTCCCATGTGAGATCTTCTCCCCACTTGAACAATGTCTGAGTGAAGGTCCTGACCAGGGCCGGATTTGCCATAAGGCAGAGTAGGCACCTGCCTACAGGCGCACGCCACCGAGGGGCGCCTGCCATTGGGATTCTTTTAATTTTATTTATTTATTAAACTAGCCACCTCGCTGGCTGCGCAGCTGCGGAACAATAATTCCCCAACCCGGCACTCACTCCATGTCGCCCTCACATTGCCCTCCCCCCTTGTCTGTTTCCTACCTCCCTGGCAGTACAGGACTGTGCCTCCTTTGGCACAGTCCTGTAGCTGCTGAGCTCCCTCGTCAACTCTTTAGGAAAGCAGAGAGCTGGAGCTCCAGTTGGAGTTGATGGGGGGCAATGTGAGGACAATATGGAGATGGTGGGGGAAAGATGGAGCTGATGGGGCAATGTGAGGGCAACATGGAGATGATGGGGGCAATGTGGGGATTAGGAGCATTGTGGAGGCATCCAGTGGAGATGGCCAATGTGGGGGGTGCTTCATATTTCTGTGCCTACAAGCTACTGAGATGTAAATCCGGCCCTGGTCCTCACAGGCCACAACAGTAGCTTCAGTGCACTTCTGCATAGGAGAGCAGCAGTGAAAGAAACAGGCCTTCTTCAGGACAGAGCCCTGGTTGTAATCAGGGGGCTGTGGACATGGAGGTGCGTAGAGAGAGGAAAGGTGGGGGCTACAGATAACTTAATTAAGGTGGAGGGATGGAAGGGGGGGTAGAGGGATCAAGATGAGGCCAACCTTTTGATTTATTTTTTTAAAATTACTTTTTAACTTGTGTATAATGCACACATCCCACTTCACATAAGGTGAAATTAGGTAAAAATGTGCATATTGTACCCAAGATTTTCCTGTAGATGTGATATATAAAAGAAATCAGAAATCCAGGATAGGGAAAGAGAATACGGTGGGGGGGGATAAATGCAAACATTTCTTATCTAAATTTATGAAGGGAAAGGAAAATATTTCTTTCAGCTAATTTCTTAAAGGAATACCAGCACCCCTAATAGTACCCCCATTTATCTTGATTTGGGCACTATCGGCCAGATTTGTCAAGCCATAGAGGTTCAGTTTTGGAGCAAACCAAGTGACCGTAAAGGGGGAAGTGAAAGGAGTATTAACCGCACGCGGCCGGCACGTAACGGCCACCGAACTTTTTTCCCCATTGCATATAAAGACTTCCGGGACGTACATGTACGTCCTCTGTCCACCTGGGACATCTGCCAACGACGTACATGTACGTCCTCTGTCCACCTGGGACGTCCGCTCGGGAAGTACATGTACGTCCTCTGTCCACCTGGGACATCCGCTCGGGATGTACATGTACGTCCTCTGTCCACCTGGGACGTCCGCTCGGGAAGTACATGTACGTCCTCTGTCCACCTGGGACATCTGCTCAGGACGTACATGTACGTCCTCTGTCCACCTGGGACATCCGCTCGGGAAGTACATGTACGTCCTCTGTCCACCTGGGACATCCGCTCGGGATGTACATGTATCTCCTCTGTCCACCTGGGACGTCCGCTCGGGAAGTACATGTACGTCCTCTGTCCACCTGGGACATCCGCTCGGGATGTACATGTACGTCCTCTGTCCACCTGGGACGTCCGCTCGGGAAGTACATGTACGTCCTCTGTCCACCTGGGACGTCCGCTCGGGATGTACATGTACGTCCTCTGTCCACCTGGGACGTCCGCTCGGGAAGTACATGTACGTCCTCTGTCCACCTGGGACGTCCGCTCGGGACGTACATGTACGTCCTCTGTCCACCTGGGACGTCCGCTCGGGAAGTACATGTACGTCCTCTGTCCACCTGGGACGTCCGCTCGGGACGTACATGTACGTCCTCTGTCCACCTGGGACGTCCGCTCGGGAAGTACATGTACGTCCTCTGTCCACCTGGGACATCCGCTCGGGACGTACATGTACGTCCTCTGTCCACCTGGGACGTCCGCTCGGGAAGTACATGTACGTCCTCTGTCCACCTGGGACATCCGCTCGGGACATACATGTACGTCCTCTGTCCACCTGGGACATCCGCTCGGGACGTACATGTACGTCCTCTGTCCACCTGGGACATCTGCTCGGGATGTACATGTACGTCCTCTGTCCACCTGGGACATTCGCTCAGGACATACATGTACGTCCTCTGTCCACCTGGGACATCCGCTCATGATGTACATGTATGTCCTCTGTCTACCTGGGACATCTGCTCGGGACGTACATGTACGTCCTCTGTCCATCTGGGACATCCGCTCGGGACGTACATGTACGTCCTCTGTCCATCTGGGACATCCGCTCAGGACATACACGTACGTCCTCTGTCCACTTGGGACATCCGCTCAGGACGTACACGTACGTCCTCTGTCCACCTGGGACATCTGCTCGGGATGTACATGTGCATCCTCTGTCCACCTGGGACATCTGCTCGGGATGTACATGTATGTCCTCTGTCCACCTGGGACATCTGCTCGCGATGTACATATACGTCCTCTGTCCACCTGGGACAGCCGCTCGGGACGTACATGTACGTCCTCTGTCCACCTGGGACATCTGCTCGCGATGTACATATACGTCCTCTGTCCACCTGGGACATCCGCTCGGGACGTACATGTACGTCCTCTGTCCACCTGGGACATCTGCTCGGGACGTACATGTACGTTCTCTGTCCACCTGGGACATCCGCTCGGGACGTACATGTCCGTCCTCTGTCCACCTGGGACATCCGCTCGGGACGCCTCCTCTGTCCACCTGGGACATCCGCTCGGGACGTACATGTACGTCCTCACGTCCTCTGTCCACCTGGGACATCCGCTCGGGATGTACATGTCCGTCCTCTGTCCACCTGGGACATCCGCTCAGGACGCGTCCTCTGTCCACCTGGGACATCTGCTCGGGACACACATATACGTCCTCTGTCCACCTGGGACAACCACTCGGGATGTACATGTACGTCCTCTGTCCACCTGGGACATCCGCTCGGGACGTATATATACGTCCTCGGGCGGTAAGTGGTTAATATGTCGGCATAAATAAAGCTTAGATCATTTTTATTTATATTTAGTAATACACCCTCCATCGTTATCACTTGTCGGTCTAGTTGAGGAGTATTTAGATTATACATTTTCCCCCTCCCACCCCTTTTACCGATGTCACTCTTATTCACTGCGTATCAGTAAGCCGGTCCAGATGGATAGTGACAAGGGAAATCTTCTGTCAGTATAAGGAAAACCCTGCCGTCGTCAAAGGGGGCATTGTTTTCCTTAAATTGATTGAAAGAAGATTGTCCTTTTTTATGATCTGTCCAGTCCGATGACTGGATTTCAGGTCTGAGGGAAGAAGATGTAAAAGGGGTGTGGACTTTATAATCTAATTACTTTTTGTCTAGACTGATCTGACAAGTAGCAATCTATCACTAAACGAAAGGAATTATCTAAAGTTTATGCTGACACATTATTATCTCTTGAAACTTCCCATTCATTTAAATGCCACTTTTAACCCCCGAAATGCTACAGAGGTGTATTGAGTCCACTCTGGCATTCGGGAGGTTAAAATCTCCATTTAAAATCAGTTTGCTGAATATTCATTTAAATCCCCTGATGCATTTGGTTTGCTCCAAAATTACACCTCTTTAAGTTCGATGAATAAGGCGCAATGATTTATTTTGGTGATCCATTGCACACAAAAATCATTCATAATGACAGCTGGGATTTTCTGCCCAGATTAAGGTTTGTTGTTAGGAATTAAAGGGACAGTAATGTCCCAGAAAAAATATTTAGCATTTTGTAGTGCTTGAAAAGATGAATTGAATGCAAAAATCCATATGGTTTGAGAGATATATGCATTCAAAGTTTGAAGTTTTGAGATCCGTGTTGGCCGACACGAGGAGACTCCGCAGCAGAGCAGCAATTGCGTTATTTAAAATGAATTACTTAATTGGAATGGTCTACAAAGTGTGCTTGCAAACCAGGCACACTTTATAGACCTTTCCAATGAAATATTTCGTTTTAAATAACGGGATTGGGGCTCTGTTGCAGAACCTCCGCGTGTCGGCCAACACAGATATCATGCTATCAACTTTACAGCTGACAGTAGGAAGCATCAGACTTTGAATGCACGTATCCATCAAACCATAGCGGTTTGAGAGATAGGGTTTTTTGCATTCAATTCAGTTTTTAAGCACGCAAAATCCTAAATATTTTTTCGGAGACATTACTAGCCTTTTAAGAACAGTTATCTCGGTGCTCAGAACAAATATGTTTTCACTTTTTTATTTATTTTGTTTTTATACAAAATAAATAAGTAAAAATGTATTCGTTGCCCTTAGGTGAATGAGAGAGACTGTTTACTACTGACCATCTTATTATTAGGAAGTGTTTGTGTTCCTTTAAGAGTAAGTTCTCATGGGGGACTTAATTGCAGCATTTCAAGGGAGTCAGAAAGCTACTTTTCTTTGACAATGGGGCATGTGATTCAACGTGCCGCAAGAAGTTTGTTTATTGGTTCCTTAACCCTTTTAGTGCCAGAGGGGTACGCAACACATTGCAAACCCCTTGTGGACCAGAGATGTGTGTATGTGTGTGTGAAGCAATGTGTTGCACACCTCTTTGGACCTCCAAAGGGTTAAAGGTTTCTTATGTATCATTGAAGACAAGGACAAATAACTCCACCATTAAAGGGAATGTAATGTCTAAACAAAACTCCATCGCCGATTCTTCTTTAGATTATAAGAAATACTTTACTTTGTTTTTAAAAACTCCCCCCCCCCCCCACGTCACTGCTGCAGCTCTCTGAGGTCTGGACGGATGCGGCAAGGGACAATCTTCAGTAAGCAAAGGGAAATCCTGATCTCCTTCATCAAGGGGGGCAGGATTTTCCTTATAATTACTGAGGTTTGTCCCTCGCTGTATCCATCGAGTCACACAAGACCACTAGCCGTTCAGTGGGAGGCAGCCAGAAGGGGCGGCGGGAGAGCCTTCTCCACTTCATAAGAGTTTTTAAACAGCACAAAGTGTTTATTATGATATAAAGAAGAATTGGCAATAGAGTTTTGTTTAGACATTAAAATCCTTTAATGAAAAATGCATGAAAAAGCAGCAAAAATACCATACCGTATATTCAAGTGCTCTCCAGATCGACAGAAGATCCAATGCAGCAAGCAGCCGATCTATCTCCCTTCTTACAACTGATAGGTTAAATTGTAAATCGCTGCATACACTTGTGGCACTATATAAATAAGCATATTCATTCATTCAAGGTTCTAGTTGCTCATTTCATCTCCCTCATCTCCCTCACTCCCCCTCATCTCCCTCATTCCCTCTCATCTCCCTCACTCCCTCTCATCTCCCTCACTCCCTCTCATCTCCCTCATTTCATCTCATCTCCCTCATTCCATCTAATCCTCTTCTTCCTCCATCTCATCCTCCTCTCTCTCCCTTCTTTCATGTCATCCTCATCTCCCTCCATCTCATCTCCCTCCATCTTCACTCCCTCTCATCTCCCTCACTCTCTCTCATCTCCCTCACTCTCATCTCCCTCACTCTCTCTCATCTCCCTCATTCCATCTAATCCTCCTCTTCCTCCATCTCTCCCCACTCCCTCCTCCCTCTCTCTACTCCCTCTCTCTCCTCCTTCTCCTCTTCCTCTCCTTTCACTCCCTTCCTTCCCCTCTCGCTCCCTTCCTGCCCCCTCTCTTCTCCTCTCCCCTCCATCTCCTCCTTGCATCTCTCCTCTTCCTCTCTCCTTTCCCTTCTTACCTCTTTTCTTGACACCCTCATATCCCACTTTCTTTCCTTCTCTTTATCCCTTTCCCATTTCCCCCTGTTCTCTTACCCATCACCTCCTCATCTATCTGCCTTATCTGTTTCTCCTTCATCTTTACCCTCTTTCTCTCACACCCTCACCTCTACCTCTCCCTCTTCCCCATCTCAACCCCCTTTCTCTCTCTCCTTTTTCACACTCTCTTACTCTTTGTCCCTGTCAGGTCTTACATTATTTTTCTTGCTCGTGATGCCCAAATCCTCCACCCTTCACATGACTGCACCTCCTGCCCTCACACAGCCTCTGATTTACCGCCTCCTTGTAAGATGCCCCGGTTGGGTGAGCTGTGGGCAAGTCGCCTCTTTCTGCTGGAGGGAGTGGAGGGATGGCAGCCCAGGCCTGGCCAGGAAAAGGGTCTTCAGTTCCAGGCCCGAGCTACATGGCTGGGGGCACCGCACCTATACAACGGGGGAGACGAGAGGAGAGAGGAGGGTGGGATAAGAGGAGAAGACAAAATACTGACCAAGGTAAGAGAGTGGTACAGATACTGCTCCACCTGCACTATTCAGCACTCGCATAGACAAAGAGAACACACACACACACACACACACACACACACACACACACACACACACACACACACACACACACACACACACACACACACACACACACACACACACACACACACACACACACACAAGACAAAATACTGACCAAGGTAAGAGTGGTACAGACACTGCTCCACCTGCACAATTCAGCACTATCATAGACAGAGAAAACACACACACACACTGCCACAGAGAAGACAAACACATACACAGGGCCACAGAGCCTTGCACACACACACACACAATACACATACATAAGCACACATACACAGACACACATAAACAAACATATTAAGAAACATAAAAATACACACACATCCAAGCACTCATATATAACATATATATATATATATATATATAAACACGCACACAAGCGTCTATAAGAACACATAAATAGAAATAGCAAATCTACACAGACATGCATATACATACACATATAAACACACATACATTCACACACCTTGTCCTCGTCTTCCCTGTACTCCCTTCATCTGCGTCTCATTGCAGGTTTTATTGCTGTTCTCTGGCTCTTCAGTTCGATGGTTTCATTTCCTTCAACCAAATAGGGTGTATCGTCTGATTGCAACAGGAGATAGGGTGAGAGAATAATATTGCTGAGTTAACCTGCAGGGGGAGGGGTAGACTTCTAAATCCTTCTGTCTGTGTCACCCTGTAGGAGGAGGGACAGACTCATATCTTCTTCTGTCTGTGTCACTGTATCACCCTGCAGGAGGACGGACAGACTCATATCTCCTTCTGTCTGTCTCACCCTGCATGTGGAAGGCAGACTCATCATTCCTTCTGTCTGTGTCACTGTGTCACCCTGCAGGGGGAGGGACAGACTCATAGCTCCTTCTGTCTGTGTCACTGTATCACCCTGCAGGAGGAGGGACAGACTCATATCTCTTTCTGTCTGTGTCACTGTGTCACCCTGCAGGAGGAGGGACAGACTCATATCTCCTTCTGTCTGTGTCACTGTGTCACCCTGCAGGAGGAGGGACAGACTCATATCTCCTTCTGTCTGTGTCACTATGTCACCCTGCAGGAGGAGGGACAGACTTATATCTCCTTCTGTCTGTGTCACTGTGTCACCCTGCAGGAGGAGGGACAGACTTATAGCTCCTTCTGTCTGTGTCACCCTGCAGTGGGAGGGACAGACTTATAGGGCCATATGTTCAAAGAAGTAGCGAAATAGCTTTTGTCATTTGTAAATTTTGTCTTTTACAAGACATTTTTTTGTCTTTAGTTACAACAAATTTTCTTTCCCTCTATACGACGCTGGAGAATAGTTTAGCCACGCCCTTGTCACACCCCTTTGCCCGTCAATTCTGGAGTTGTCATACAGAACGGACATTACTATTTTTTTGTTGTACACTATAGAAAATATGTAATTCATGCATACAATTACTTATTTTTGTCTTTCATATGACGTTTTTTTGTCGTTATCCCTTTGAACATATGGCCCATAGTTCTTTCTGTCTGTGTCATTATGTCACCCTGCAGGAGGAGGGACAGTCTCATAGCTCCTTCTGTCTGTGTCACTGTGTCACCCTGCAGGAGGAGAAACAGACTCATATCTCCTTCTGTCTGTGTCACTGTGTCACCTGCAGGAGGAGGGACAGACTCATCTCCTTCTGTCTGTGTCACTGTCTCACCCTGCAGGAGGAGGGACAGACTCATATCTCTTTCTGTCTGTGTCACCCTGCAGTGGGAGGGACAGACCCATATCTCCTTCTGTCTGTGTCACTGTGTCACCCTGCAGGAGGAGGGACAGACTCATATCTCCTTCTGTCTGTGTCACTGTGTCACCCTGCAGGAGGAGGGACAGACTCATATCTCCTTCTGTCTGTGTCACTGTGTCACCCTGCAGGAGGAGGGGCAGACTCATATCTCCTTCTGTCTGTGTCACCCTGCAGGGGGAGGGACAGACTCGTATCTCCTTCTGTCTGTGTCACTGTGTCACCCTGCATGGAGAGGAACAAACTTATATCCCACTCTGTGTATGTCATACTGTATATCCAGGTTCCTGGGCAGTTATTATATGTGTAATTCAACCCTTGTCACACCTCCCTTCAATCTGTCTTTCTCTTTTGCCCTTCAGGATCTTGAAAAATTTCACCCTCAAACGGACCAATCCTTACCAATGTCATTCAGTCCCCTGAGTCTCCCGGTCCCTTCTGAATGGACACTTCAAGATGCAGAGGTACCTACACACTGACCTACCTTTATATTGTATATACACACTGTGTGTCAGGGCTGTGTGTATGTGTATGTGTAAATGAGCATACTGCATAGACTGGACAACCATATGAAAGAGTTATCTTGAGTAACCCAGTGTCAGGTTTGTGTATAGCTTCTGGCGTTTGACTTCTGGCCCTTAGTATATTGTGTATATAGTATGGCGTACAATGTATGGCTTTTCTTGTATAGAGTTTGGTGTACTGTTTATAGTGTTTGCCGCATTTCATATGTCATTCTGCGTAGTACTTATAGTGTCTGGCGTATAGCGCTATGTGTATGGCATGTGTATTGCATATAACATTTTTTGCTTAAAATTTTGCTTATAGTGTTGGGCGTATTGTGTGTAGCATTTAGAGAGTAGCATTTTGTGTATAGCGATGTGTGTGAGTATTGCATTGTGCATATAGCATTTTTGTGTAATAGTGTGTGTGTGTGTGTGTGTGTGTGTGTGTGTGTGTGTGTGTTAATTCTAGCCCCTGCATCTCGTTGCAGAGATTTTTACAGGAGGGGTGGGGCTACACCACCCTGACCACTTCAGTCAAAATCACCCTACAGTGGTTGGACCACCAGGACATACAGTATAGCGGAGATTTGAATAATCCCTCCTTACTGCTGCCCCCTTTTATTTTTATATATATATATATATATATATATATATATATATATATATATATATATATATATATAATCTCAAACTGGTTAGGAAGCACTCACAGTACTGAGAGATTTGGCCTGGGTGCTATCAGTGTAGCCAAATAATATAGAGAGAGAAATCACAGTAGCACACTCAGGACTTTCAAAATATAAATGAATAATTTACTGTCAACGTTTCGGCCACTTACACTGGCCTTCCTCAAGGAAGGCCAGTGTAAGTGGCCGAAACGGTGACAGTAAATTATTCATTTATATTTTGAAAGTCCTGAGTGTGCTACTGTGATTTCTATCTATATATATATATATATATATATATATATATATATATATATAGCTATAGGTAGCTGTAGACTCAGGGCTTGGGCAGCCTTACAGTATCAGTGGATTTCTAGTAGGGGGATTAGAGAACCATTGCATGCCCCAAGCTGGCAAAAAAACCTTAAACATTAGACTTGGGGGTTGTCTCGCCCAGTTCCCCTGTCTATCTGTATTCTGCAGTGGTTTTCAAACTTGGAACCCCAGGGTTAGCTAAAGAAGTGTTAAGGACTTGAACAGAACAAATGTAGTTAATGGCAGATGATGAAACAAGTCTGGGGTCACCATCAGTGTACGTGTGGTTCCATAACAACCAGTGGACAGTAGAACAAGGTTGGAGTAACTTTTAGTGTATGGGTGGTTCAGTGACTACCTGTGGACTTTGAAACAAGACGGGGTGTCGGACAGCGTATGTGTTAGGGACCAGAAACCAGACAGACACAAAAATGTAAAAATACAAAATTCCTTTATTGATATAACAAAAGCAAAATCGTGATGCAGAAGCGTAAACCAAAAGACAACCCGAAGTCAGGAACCAAGACAGGTACTCAGCCAAGCCGGGGTCAGGAATACAGAGATCAGAGATGTCAGGAACAAGGCCAGGAGTCAGGAACCAGAAGGGACATCAGAGGAAGCCAGATCATACACAGATAGTCAGCAACTCAGGATACGAGCTTGCAGCCAAAATCAGACACAAGGGCAATTGAGAAGTGAGTCAAGCTGCTTTTAATACCCTGGGAGGGTTGGAGGATAGCAGTCAGGTGAGCAAACACAGAGAGGTCAGCTGATTCAGCCTGATTCTGCAAAGAGAAGGCAGCAGTAATGGATAGCAGAGCACTGGATTAGCTCAGGCAGTAGAATCAAGCAGCAGAGTTAGAGCAGCTCAGCCAAACCTTTACATTATATATGCTTTTGTGGCTAGTAGTGGGCAGTGAAACAGGACCTTGTATAGTGTAAGATGTTAACAAAGGGTCCATTGAAAATGTAGAGGAACTGGGGTTTTACTCATAGTGGGGCATATATTATAGATTATGGATTTTTGCTACAAGCCACTTTATACTGGGAAATTTGAAGAAGCCCTACTGCTACTGCAAATGGAAACTGCTTCTCAGTCAGGAAATATAATGATATTGGGAGATTTAACCTACCCTGAAATTGACTAAGGAAAGTGACTTCAAGCCATAAGAGATAAATGATTTTTTTGTGATTGTTTAATGACAGTTTTATATGCCAACTAGCAGAGGAGCCAGCTAGAAATGAGGCCTTGCTGGACCCAGTGGTCTCAAATAATTTTGAAATGGTAAATAAAGTACAGGTAACGCAGCATTTGGGCACAGGGACCACAATGTAGTATACTTTGAAATATGTTAGGAGAAACCCATTAACAAGGGTTTAACCAAAACATTCAAGATTAAAAGGGCTCATTTTAAATTACTAAATGCAGTATAGAAAGACTTTCAGTGGGATGTTGCATTCAAAGATAAAAAATTGTGCAAAAAAGAAGGCATTTGTTCAAAATTCTCTTTGATAAGTATGTGTGTCAATATAAACCACTGGGGGAATAAATACCGTAAGAACAGATTAAGACCAATGCGGTTTAACAAAGCAGTTTCCGAAGAAAAATCAATAAGAAGCACGTTTTTAAATTATTTAAGTCTGAAGGGTAATTTGAAAATCTATAGAATGCAATAGAATCTGTAAACAAGCAATTAGGCTAGATAATATTGAAAATGAGAAATGTATTGCAAAATAGAGCAAGAAAAATCCTAAGCATATATATACAAGTATATATATGGCATAAAGATTAAGGCTGATATTGGTGCTCTTAAACCAGAGACAGGTGAACTGATCAGCTAGAATAAGGCACCTTAAATTAATGTGTTTAGTTTATATATACAAAGCAAATAACAGTAGGAGGCCTTGTGCCAACAGGGCGAATAACACAATTTTCTTTACCACATACGTATATGGGAAGTCAAAGGAGACTGGTAAAAGTAATAGTGAATAAAGCACCTGGACCTGATGGCATGCACTCAAGGGTACATAAGGAACTTAGACCAGTGATAGCAATACCAATAATATTTATGGATTCTCTCTCCTCATAATGCTCTGTGATTGGAGGAGATCGGAAGTAGTTCCCTTGTTCAAAAATGGTGCAAAATCTAATCCAGGAAATTTATAGACGTGTGTGACTTCCATAGTGAGTTAGATATTGGAAGGATTATGAACAGAAAGTATGCTGGACTATGTGATGACCAACAACATTATTAGTGGGTATGATTATGAATAGATCATGTCAAATTAATTTACTTGCATTCTTCAATATGATAAGTAGCAATTTTGACAAGGGTATTGCTGCTCATGTGATATACTTGGATTTTGAAAAGCTTTTGAGTCTGTGCCTCACAGCAGGTTACTACATAAATTAAAAGGCTTCGGCTTGGGAAGTGATATCTTTGCTTGAACAGAGAACTTGTTAAATCATAGCATGCACAGAGTTATTGTAAATGGAAATTTTTGAAGTTAGTCTAAAAGTGCCACATGTTTCATTGCTGGCTCTATATTTTTTTTAATTATTTATTTAATGATCTTGGTGTGGGTATTGAAAGTAGAGTCTCGATCTTTGGAGATGAATCTAAGCTGTGTAAGGAAATTCATAAAGAGCAGGATATGATTTTCTCTGCAGGAAAGTTTGAATAAACGGAGCAAATGGGTGGAAAACTGGCAGATGAAGTTTAGTAACGATAAATGTAAGTTTATGAATTTGGGCTGCAGAATCCTCGTTAGAAAAAGATTTAGGAGAACTGATAGACAATAGACTTCACAGCAGTGTGCAGAGTCACTCAGCTGATGCAAGAGCAAATAGAGTACTAGCCTATGTAAAAAGAGGTGTAGATGCACGGGATGCTAATAGTATCCTACCTCTGTATAAATCCTTGGTAAGGTCTCATCTAGAATATCGAGTACAATTTTGGTCTCCAGTTCTTAAAAAATACATTGTTGAACTGGAAAAGGCACAGAGACGTGCAACAAAACTGATAAAAGGATTGGAGGGTCTGAGTTATAAAGAGAGACTAGCCAAACTGGGTTTGTTTACATTAGAGAAGAGACGTCTAAGGGGCGATATGATTAACATTTACATGTATAGTCTAGATCAATGTAAATAACTATCCAAGTAACTATTTACTCAAAAAACTGAACATATGACTTGAGGAAAGACACATTTGACTAAAACAAAGGATGGGATTTTTTTACAGTAAGGTCAGTAAGGTGGTGGAATTATTTTCCTCAAGAACCTGTGTTTGCAGATACTGTAGCAGATACCTTTCTTGCACATAATAATATTGAGAATTATGACAGCTGGTTTCAAAGCAGATAGGAAGTTGATCCATGGAAATACCCAGCTACATTGTAGAGTCAGGAAGGAATTTTTATCCAGTTGGTGCTTAATTGGAAATACCTTAAATATGTTATTTTTCTTTTTCCTTCCTCTGGATCAATAAGGGGAATATGGTAAAGACTGAACTTCCTGAATGTGTGTCTTTTTTTCAGTCTCATCAACTATGTTACTTTGGTTTCACACAGGGTGTGTGATTGGTTCTGTGGTTACCAGTGAACAGTGGAACAAGGCAGGATGTCATACCAAGTATGTGTGGTCTGTGACCACCAGTGAAATAAAGCAGGAGTGTCAGACAGTGCATATGTGGTCTGTGGCCTCTGGTGGGACAGTGAAACTATTCTGGGGTGTCACACATGTATATGTGGTCTGTGTCTACCAGTGTGACAGTGCAACTAGGCTGCGGTGTCAAACAGTATGTGTGTCTGAAGTGTCAGACAGTGTGGTTCTGTGACTACCAGTAGAACAAGGCTGGGTGTCAGACAGTGTGGTTCTGTGACTACCAGTAGAACAAGGCTGGGTGTCAGACAGTGTGGTTCTGTGACTAGCAGTAGAACAAGGCTGGGTGTCAGACAGTGTGATTCTGGGACTACCAGTAGAACAAGGCTGGGTGTCAGGCAGTATGATTTAGTGACTACCAATCGAACAAGGCTGGGTGTCAGGCAGTGTGATTTAGTGACTACCAGTAGAACAAGGCTGGGTGTCAGGCAGTGTGATTTAGTGACTACCAGTAGAACAAGGCTGGGTGTCAGACAGTGTGGTTCTGTGACTAGCAGTAGAACAAGGCTGGGTGTCAGATCGTGGTTCTGTGACTAGCAGTAGAACAAGGCAGGGGTGTCAAACAGCGTGGTTCTGTGACTAACAGAAGAACAAGGCTTGGTGTTAGCCAGTTTGATTCTGTGACTACCAGTAGAACAAGGCTGGGTGTCAGACAGTGTGGTTCTGTGACTAGCAGTAGAACAAGGCTGGGTGTCAGACTGTGGTTCTGTGACTACCAGTAGAACAAGGCAGAGGTGTCAGACAGTGTGGTTCTCTGACTAACAGAAGAACAAAGCAAGGGTGTCAGACAGTGCATATGTGATCTGTGGCTACTGGTGGAACAGTGAAACTATTCTTGGGTGTCCCCCATGTATATGTGGTCTGTGTCTACGAACGAAGGATACTATACCTTATATAAAAGTAAATTGGACAATCCAACATATGTTTACTTTGAGCGCAGAGGGGTACGTAACGCATTTCTCTGCATACCCCTCTGGCACTCAAAAGAGTTAAGATAAAAGCCATATATAAATAAATGGGTATGTTTGAATTTCCCCACTTTTTTCCTGAGTGTATCAGCCTCACAAAGCATTAATGACCAGTATTATCTATATCTCTGTATACATCTGCCTCACAGAGAGGTAATGACCAGTGTATCTCTGTATACATCATCCTCACAGAGAAGTAATGACCAGTGTATATATGTATACATCATCCTCACAGAGAGGTAATGACCAGTGTATCTCTGTATACATCATCCTCACAGAGAGGTAATGACCAGTGTATATATGTATATATCATCCTCACAGAGAGGTAATGACCAGTGTATATATGTATACACCATCCTCACAGAGAGGTAATGACCAGTGTATCTCTGTATACATCATCCTCACAGAGAGGTAATGACCAGTGTATATATGTATACACCATCCTCACAGAGAGGTAATGACCAGTGTATCTCTGTATACATCATCCTCACAGAGAGGTAATGACCAGTGTATATATGTATACACCATCCTCACAGAGAGGTAATGACCAGTGTATATATGTATACACCATCATCACAGAGAGGTAATGACCAGTGTATATATGTATACACCATCCTCACAGAGAGGTAATGACCAGTGTATCTCTGTATACATCATCCTCACAGAGAGGTAATGACCAGTGTATATATGTATACATCATCCTCACAGAGAGGTAATGACCAGTGTATTTCTGTATACATCATCCTCACAGAGAAGTAATGACCAGTGTATATATGTATACATCATCCTCACAGAGAGGTAATGACCAGTGTATCTCTGTATACATCATCCTCACAGAGAGGTAATGACCAGTGTATATATGTATACATCATCCTCACAGAGAGGTAATGACCAGTGTATATATGTATATATCATCCTCACAGAGAGGTAATGACCAGTGTATCTCTGTATACATCATCCTCACAGAGAGGTAATGACCAGTGTATATATGTATACATCATCCTCACAGAGAGGTAATGACCAGTGTATTTCTGTATACATCATCCTCACAGAGAAGTAATGACCAGTGTATATATGTATACATCATCCTCACAGAGAGGTAATGACCAGTGTATCTCTGTATACATCATCCTCACAGAGAGGTAATGACCAGTGTATATATGTATACACCATCCTCACAGAGAGGTAATGACCAGTGTATCTCTGTATACATCATCCTCACAGAGAGGTAATGACCAGTGTATATATGTATACACCATCCTCACAGAGAGGTAATGACCAGTGTATCTCTGTATACATCATCCTCACAGAGAGGTAATGACCAGTGTATATATGTATACACCATCCTCACAGAGAGGTAATGACCAGTGTATATATGTATACACCATCATCACAGAGAGGTAATGACCAGTGTATATATGTATACATCATCCTCACAGAGAGGTAATGACCAGTGTATTTCTGTATACATCATCCTCACAGAGAAGTAATGACCAGTGTATATATGTATACATCATCCTCACAGAGAGGTAATGACCAGTGTATCTCTGTATACATCATCCTCACAGAGAGGTAATGACCAGTGTATCTCTGTATACATCATCCTCACAGAGAGGTAATGACCAGTGTATCTCTGTATACATCATCCTCACAGAGAGGTAATGACCAGTGTATATATGTATACATCATCCTCACGGAGATGTAATGACCAGTGTATCTGTGTATACATCATCCTCACAGAGAGGTAATGACCAGTGTATATATGTATACACCATCATCACAGAGAGGTAATGACCAGTGTATATATGTATACATCATCCTCACAGAGAGGTAATGACCAGTGTATATATGTATACATCATCCTCACAGAGAGGTAATGACCAGTGTATATATGTATACACCATCCTCACAGAGAGGTAATGACCAGTGTATCTGTGTATACATCATCCTCACAGAGAGGTAATGACCAGTGTATATATGTATACATCATCCTCACAGAGAGGTAATGACCAGTGTATCTCTGTATACATCATCCTCACAGAGAGGTAATGACCAGTGTATCTCTGTATACATCATCCTCACAGAGAGGTAATGACCAGTGTATCTCTGTATACATCATCCTCACAGAGAGGTAATGACCAGTGTATCTCTGTATACATCATCCTCACAGAGAGGTAATGACCAGTGTATGTCTGTATACATCATCCTCACAGAGAGGTAATGACCAGTGTATCTCTGTATACATCATCCTCACAGAGAGGTAATGACCAGTGTATCTCTGTATACATCATCCTCACAGAGAGGTAATGACCAGTGTATCTCTGTATACATCATCCTCACAGAGAGGTAATGACCAGTGTATCTGTGTATACATCATCCTCACAGAGAGGTAATGACCAGTGTATATATGTATACATCATCCTCACAGAGAGGTAATGACCAGTGTATATATGTATACATCATCCTCACAGAGAGGTAATGACCAGTGTATCTCTGTATACATCATCCTCACAGAGAGGTAATGACCAGTGTATATATGTATACACCATCCTCACAGAGAGGTAATGACCAGTGTATATATGTATACATCATCCTCACAGAGAGGTAATGACCAGTGTATATATGTATACATCATCCTCACAGAGAGGTAATGACCAGTGTATCTCTGTATACACCATCCTCACAGAGAGGTAATGACCAGTGTATGTCTGTATACATCATCCTCACAGAGAGGTAATGACCAGTGTATATATGTATACATCATCCTCACAGAGAGGTAATGACCAGTGTATCTCTGTATACACCATCCTCACAGAGAGGTAATGACCAGTGTATCTCTGTATACATCATCCTCACAGAGAGGTAATGACCAGTGTATATATGTATACATCATCCTCACAGAGAGGTAATGACCAGTGTATCTCTGTATACACCATCCTCACAGAGAGGTAATGACCAGTGTATCTCTGTATACATCATCCTCACAGAGAGGTAATGACCAGTGTATCTGTGTATACATCATCCTCACAGAGAGGTAATGACCAGTGTATATATGTATACATCATCCTCACAGAGAGGTAATGACCAGTGTATCTCTGTATACATCATCCTCACAGAGAGGTAATGACCAGTGTATATATGTATACATCATCCTCACAGAGAGGTAATGACCAGTGTATCTCTGTATACACCATCCTCACAGAGAGGTAATGACCAGTGTATATATGTATACATCATCCTCACAGAGAGGTAATGACCAGTGTATCTCTGTATACATCATCCTCACAGAGAGGTAATGACCAGTGTATCTCTGTATACATCATCCTCACAGAGAGGTAATGACCAGTGTATATATGTATACATCATCCTCACAGAGAGGTAATGACCAGTGTATATATGTATACATCATCCTCACAGAGAGGTAATGACCAGTGTATCTCTGTATACATCATCCTCACAGAGAGGTAATGACCAGTGTATATATGTATACACCATCCTCACAGAGAGGTAATGACCAGTGTATATATGTATACATCATCCTCACAGAGAGGTAATGACCAGTGTATCTCTGTATACATCATCCTCACAGAGAGGTAATGACCAGTGTATATATGTATACACCATCATCACAGAGAGGTAATGACCAGTGTATATCTGTGTATACATCATCCTCACAGAGAGGTAATGACCAGTGTATTTCTGTATACATCATCCTCACAGAGAGGTAATGACCAGTGTATCTCTGTATACACCATCCTCACAGAGAGGTAATGACCAGTGTATCTCTGTATACATCATCCTCACAGAGAGGTAATGACCAGTGTATATATATGTATACATCATCCTCACAGAGAGGTAATGACCAGTGTATATATATGTATACATCATCCTCACAGAGAGGTAATGACCAGTGTATATATATGTATGCATCATCCTCACAGAGAGGTAATGACCAGTGTATATATGTATACACCATCCTCACAGAGAGGTAATGACCAGTGTATATATGTATACACCATCCTCACAGAGAGGTTATGACCAGTGTATATATGTATACACCATCATCACAGAGAGGTTATGACCAGTGTATATATGTATACATCATCCTCACAGAGAGGTAATGACCAGTGTATCTCTGTATACATCATCCTCACAGAGAGGTAATGACCAGTGTATATATGTATACACCATCCTCACAGAGAGGTAATGACCAGTGTATATATGTATACATCATCCTCACAGAGAGGTAATGACCAGTGTATCTCTGTATACATCATCCTCACAGAGAGGTAATGACCAGTGTATATATGTATACATCATCCTCACAGAGAGGTAATGACCAGTGTATCTCTGTATACATCATCCTCACAGAGAGGTAATGACCAGTGTATCTCTGTATACATCATCCTCACAGAGAGGTAATGACCAGTGTACCTCTGTATACATTATCCTCACAGAGAGGTAATGACCAGTGTATATATGTATACATCATCCTCACAGAGAGGTAATGACCAGTGTATCTCTGTATACATCATCCTCACAGAGAGGTAATGACCAGTGTACCTCTGTATACATCATCCTCACAGAGAGGTAATGACCAGTGTATATATGTATACATCATCCTCACAGAGAGGTAATGACCAGTGTACCTCTGTATACATTATCCTCACAGAGAGGTAATGACCAGTGTATATATGTATACATCATCCTCACAGAGAGGTAATGACCAGTGTATATATATGTATACACCATCATCACAGAGAGGTAATGACCAGTGTATATCTGTATACATTATCCTCACAGAGAGGTAATGACCAGTGTATCTCTGTATACATCATCCTCACAGAGAGGTAATGACCAGTGTATATATATGTATACATCATCCTCACAGAGAGGTAATGACCAGTGTATATATGTATACATCATCCTCACAGAGAGGTAATGACCAGTGTATATATGTATACACCATCCTCACAGAGAGGTAATGACCAGTGTATCTCTGTATACATCATCATCACAGAGAGGTTATGACCAGTGTATATATGTATACATCATCCTCACAGAGAGGTAATGACCAGTGTATATATGTATATATCATCCTCACAGAGAGGTAATGACCAGTGTATCTCTGTATACATCATCCTCACAGAGAGGTAATGACCAGTGTATATATGTATACATCATCCTCACAGAGAGGTAATGACCAGTGTATATATGTATACACCATCCTCACAGAGAGGTAATGACCAGTGTATATATGTATACACCATCCTCACAGAGAGGTAATGACCAGTGTATATATGTATACACCATCCTCACAGACAGGTAATGACCAGTGTATATATGTATACATCATCCTCACAGAGAGGTAATGACCAGTGTATCTCTGTATACACCATCCTCACAGAGAGGTAATGACCAGTGTATATATGTATACATCATCCTCACAGAGAGGTAATGACCAGTGTATATATGTATACATCATCCTCACAGAGAGGTAATGACCAGTGTATCTCTGTATACATCATCCTCACAGAGAGGTAATGACCAGTGTATATATGTATACACCATCCTCACAGAGAGGTAATGACCAGTGTATATATGTATACACCATCCTCACAGAGAGGTAATGACCAGTGTATATATGTATACACCATCCTCACAGAGAGGTAATGACCAGTGTATATATGTATACATCATCCTCACAGAGAGGTAATGACCAGTGTATATATGTATACATCATCCTCACAGAGAGGTAATGACCAGTGTACCTCTGTATACATTATCCTCACAGAGAGGTAATGACCAGTGTATATATATGTATACATCATCCTCACAGAGAGGTAATGACCAGTGTATATATGTATACATCATCCTCACAGAGAGGTAATGACCAGTGTATATATGTATACATCATCCTCACAGAGAGGTAATGACCAGTGTATATATGTATACATCATCCTCACAGAGAGGTAATGACCAGTGTATATATGTATACATCATCCTCACAGAGAGGTAATGACCAGTGTATATATGTATACATCATCCTCACAGAGAGGTAATGACCAGTGTATCTCTGTATACATCATCCTCACAGAGAGGTAATGACCAGTGTATCTCTGTATACATTATCCTCACAGAGAGGTAATGACCAGTGTATATATGTATACATCATCCTCACAGAGAGGTAATGACCAGTGTATATATGTATACATCATCCTCACAGAGAGGTAATGACCAGTGTATATATGTATACATCATCCTCACAGAGAGGTAATGACCAGTGTATATATGTATACACCATCCTCACAGAGAGGTAATGACCAGTGTACCTCTGTATACATCATCCTCACAGAGAGGTAATGACCAGTGTATATATGTATACATCATCCTCACAGAGAGGTAATGACCAGTGTATATATGTATACATCATCCTCACAGAGAGGTAATGACCAGTGTATCTCTGTATACATTATCCTCACAGAGAGGTAATGACCAGTGTATATATGTATACATCATCCTCACAGAGAGGTAATGACCAGTGTATTTCTGTATACACCATCCTCACAGAGAGGTAATGACCAGTGTATATATGTATACATCATCCTCACAGAGAGGTAATGACCAGTGTATCTCTGTATACATCATCCTCACAGAGAGGTAATGACCAGTGTATATATGTATACACCATCCTCACAGAGAGGTAATGACCAGTGTATATATGTATACATCATCCTCACAGAGAGGTAATGACCAGTGTATCTCTGTATACATCATCCTCACAGAGAGGTAATGACCAGTGTACCTCTGTATACATTATCCTCACAGAGAGGTAATGACCAGTGTATATATATGTATACATCATCCTCACAGAGAGGTAATGACCAGTGTATATATGTATACATCATCCTCACAGAGAGGTAATGACCAGTGTATATATGTATACATCATCCTCACAGAGAGGTAATGACCAGTGTATCTCTGTATACACCATCCTCACAGAGAGGTAATGACCAGTGTATATATGTATACATCATCCTCACAGAGAGGTAATGACCAGTGTATCTCTGTATACATCATCCTCACAGAGAGGTAATGACCAGTGTATATATGTATACATCATCCTCACAGAGAGGTAATGACCAGTGTATATATGTATACATCATCCTCACAGAGAGGTAATGACCAGTGTATATATGTATACATCATCCTCACAGAGAGGTAATGACCAGTGTATCTCTGTATACATCATCCTCACAGAGAGGTAATGACCAGTGTATATCTGTGTATACACCATCCTCACAGAGAGGTAATGACCAGTGTACCTCTGTATACATTATCCTCACAGAGAGGTAATGACCAGTGTATATATGTATACACCATCCTCACAGACAGGTAATGACCAGTGTACCTCTGTATACATTATCCTCACAGAGAGGTAATGACCAGTGTATATATGTGTATACATCATCCTCACAGAGAGGTAATGACCAGTGTATCTCTGTATACATTATCCTCACAGAGAGGTAATGACCAGTGTATCTCTGTATACATCATCCTCACAGAGAGGTAATGACCAGTGTATATATATGTATACATCATCCTCACAGAGAGGTAATGACCAGTGTATATATATGTATACATCATCCTCACAGAGAGGTAATGACCAGTGTATATATATGTATACATCATCCTCACAGAGAGGTAATGACCAGTGTATATATGTATACATCATCCTCACAGAGAGGTAATGACCAGTGTATGTCTGTATACATTATCCTCACAGAGAGGTAATGACCAGTGTATATATGTATACATCATCCTCACAGAGAGGTAATGACCAGTGTATATATGTATACATCATCCTCACAGAGAGGTAATGACCAGTGTATATATGTATACATCATCCTCACAGAGAGGTAATGACCAGTGTATCTCTGTATACATCATCCTCACAGAGAGGTAATGACCAGTGTATATATGTATACACCATCCTCACAGAGAGGTAATGACCAGTGTATATATGTATACATCATCCTCACAGAGAGGTAATGACCAGTGTATCTCTGTATACATCATCCTCACAGAGAGGTAATGACCAGTGTATATATATGTATACATCATCCTCACAGAGAGGTAATGACCAGTGTATATATGTATACACCATCCTCACAGAGAGGTAATGACCAGTGTATATATGTATACATCATCCTCACAGAGAGGTAATGACCAGTGTATATATGTATACATCATCCTCACAGAGAGGTAATGACCAGTGTATCTCTGTATACATCATCCTCACAGAGAGGTAATGACCAGTGTATATATGTATACATCATCCTCACAGAGAGGTAATGACCAGTGTACCTCTGTATACATCATCCTCACAGAGAGGTAATGACCAGTGTATCTCTGTATACATCATCCTCACAGAGAGGTAATGACCAGTGTATATATGTATACATCATCCTCACAGAGAGGTAATGACCAGTGTATATATGTATACACCATCCTCACAGAGAGGTAATGACCAGTGTATATATGTATACATCATCCTCACAGAGAGGTAATGACCAGTGTATCTCTGTATACATCATCCTCACAGAGAGGTAATGACCAGTGTATATATGTATACATCATCCTCACAGAGAGGTAATGACCAGTGTATATATGTATACATCATCCTCACAGAGAGGTAATGACCAGTGTATGTCTGTATACATCATCCTCACAGAGAGGTAATGACCAGTGTATCTCTGTATACATCATCCTCACAGAGAGGTAATGACCAGTGTATATATGTATACACCATCCTCACAGAGAGGTAATGACCAGTGTACCTCTGTATACATCATCCTCACAGAGAGGTAATGACCAGTGTATCTCTGTATACATCAACCTCACAGAGAGGTAATGACCAGTGTATCTCTGTATACATCATCCTCACAGAGAGGTAATGACCAGTGTATATATGTATACATCATCCTCACAGAGAGGTAATGACCAGTGTATATATGTATACATCATCCTCACAGAGAGGTAATGACCAGTGTACCTCTGTATACATCATCCTCACAGAGAGGTAATGACCAGTGTATCTCTGTATACATCATCCTCACAGAGAGGTAATGACCAGTGTATCTCTGTATACATCATCCTCACAGAGAGGTAATGACCAGTGTATATATGTATACATCATCCTCACAGAGAGGTAATGACCAGTGTATATATGTATATATCATCCTCACAGAGAGGTAATGACCAGTGTACCTCTGTATACATCATCCTCACAGAGAGGTAATGACCAGTGTATCTCTGTATACATCATCCTCACAGAGAGGTAATGACCAGTGTATCTCTGTATACATCATCCTCACAGAGAGGTAATGACCAGTGTATATATATGTATACATCATCCTCACAGAGAGGTAATGACCAGTGTATATATGTATACACCATCATCACAGAGAGGTAATGACCAGTGTATCTCTGTATACACCATCCTCACAGAGAGGTAATGACCAGTGTATATATGTATACATCATCCTCACAGAGAGGTAATGACCAGTGTACCTCTGTATACATCATCCTCACAGAGAGGTAATGACCAGTGTATCTCTGTATACATCATCCTCACAGAGAGGTAATGACCAGTGTATCTCTGTATACATCATCCTCACAGAGAGGTAATGACCAGTGTATATATGTATACATCATCCTCACAGAGAGGTAATGACCAGTGTATATATGTATACACCATCCTCACAGAGAGGTAATGACCAGTGTATATATGTATATATCATCCTCACAGAGAGGTAATGACCAGTGTATCTCTGTATACATCATCCTCACAGAGAGGTAATGACCAGTGTATCTCTGTATACATCATCCTCACAGAGAGGTAATGACCAGTGTATTTCTGTATACACCATCCTCACAGAGAGGTAATGACCAGTGTATCTCTGTATACATCATCCTCACAGAGAGGTAATGACCAGTGTATCTCTGTATACATCATCCTCACAGAGAGGTAATGACCAGTGTATTTCTGTATACACCATCCTCACAGAGAGGTAATGACCAGTGTATCTCTGTATACATCATCCTCACAGAGAGGTAATGACCAGTGTATCTCTGTATACATCATCCTCACAGAGAGGTAATGACCAGTGTATCTCTGTATACATCATCCTCACAGAGAGGTAATGACCAGTGTATCTCTGTATACACCATCCTCACAGAGAGGTAATGACCAGTGTATATATGTATACATCATCCTCACAGAGAGGTAATGACCAGTGTATATATGTATACATCATCCTCACAGAGAGGTAATGACCAGTGTATATATGTATACACCATCCTCACAGAGAGGTAATGACCAGTGTATCTCTGTATACATCATCCTCACAGAGAGGTAATGACCAGTGTATATATGTATACATCATCCTCACAGAGAGGTAATGACCAGTGTATATATGTATACATCATCCTCACAGAGAGGTAATGACCAGTGTATCTCTGTATACATCATCCTCACAGAGAGGTAATGACCAGTGTATATATGTATACATCATCCTCACAGAGAGGTAATGACCAGTGTATATATGTATACATCATCCTCACAGAGAGGTAATGACCAGTGTATCTCTGTATACACCATCCTCACAGAGAGGTAATGACCAGTGTATATATGTATACATCATCCTCACAGAGAGGTAATGACCAGTGTATCTCCGTATACATCATCCTCACAGAGAGGTAATGACCAGTGTATCTCTGTATACATCATCCTCACAGAGAGGTAATGACCAGTGTATCTCTGTATACATCATCCTCACAGAGAGGTAATGACCAGTGTATCTCTGTATACATCATCCTCACAGAGAGGTAATGACCAGTGTATATATATGTATACATCATCCTCACAGAGAGGTAATGACCAGTGTATATATGTATACACCATCCTCACAGAGAGGTAATGACCAGTGTACCTCTGTATACATCATCCTCACAGAGAGGTAATGACCAGTGTATATATGTATACACCATCATCACAGAGAGGTAATGACCAGTGTATATCTGTGTATACATCATCCTCACAGAGAGGTAATGACCAGTGTATCTCTGTATACATCATCCTCACAGAGAGGTAATGACCAGTGTATCTCTGTATACATCATCCTCACAGAGAGGTAATGACCAGTGTATATATGTATACACCATCCTCACAGAGAGGTAATGACCAGTGTATCTCTGTATACATCATCCTCACAGAGAGGTAATGACCAGTGTATATATGTATACATCATCCTCACAGAGAGGTAATGACCAGTGTATCTCTGTATACATCATCCTCACAGAGAGGTAATGACCAGTGTATATATATGTATACATCATCCTCACAGAGAGGTAATGACCAGTGTATATATGTATACATCATCCTCACAGACAGGTAATGACCAGTGTATATATGTATACATCATCCTCACGGAGAGGTAATGACCAGTGTATCTCTGTATACACCATCCTCACAGAGAGGTAATGACCAGTGTATCTCTGTATACATCATCCTCACAGAGAGGTAATGACCAGTGTATCTCTGTATACATCATCCTCACAGAGAGGTAATGACCAGTGTATATATGTATACATCATCCTCACAGAGAGGTAATGACCAGTGTATATATGTATACATCATCCTCACAGAGAGGTAATGACCAGTGTATCTCTGTATACATCATCCTCACAGAGAGGTAATGACCAGTGTATGCTCTGTATACA
Source organism: Rhinophrynus dorsalis (assembly GCA_037306005.1). NCBI lineage: Eukaryota > Metazoa > Chordata > Amphibia > Anura > Rhinophrynidae > Rhinophrynus > Rhinophrynus dorsalis. The sequence goes on along the minus strand of CM074721.1, from coordinate 534,605,346 downwards.
TCATCCTCACAGAGAGGTGATGACCAGTGTATCTCTGTATACATCATCCTCACAGAGAGGTAATGACCAGTGTATCTCTGTATACATCATCCTCACAGAGAGGTAATGACCAGTGTATCTCTGTATACATCATCCTCACAGAGAGGTAATGACCAGTGTATCTCTGTATACATCATCCTCACAGAGAGGTAATGACCAGTGTATCTCTGTATACATCATCCTCACAGAGAGGTAATGACCAGTGTATCTCTGTATACACCATCCTCACAGAGAGGTAATGACCAGTGTATATATGTATACATCATCCTCACAGAGAGGTAATGACCAGTGTATATATGTATACATCATCCTCACAGAGAGGTAATGACCAGTGTATATATGTATACACCATCCTCACAGAGAGGTAATGACCAGTGTATATATGTATATATCATCCTCACAGAGAGGTAATGACCAGTGTATCTCTGTATACATCATCCTCACAGAGAGGTAATGACCAGTGTATCTCTGTATACATCATCCTCACAGAGAGGTAATGACCAGTGTATATATGTATACATCATCCTCACAGAGAGGTAATGACCAGTGTATCTCTGTATACATCATCCTCACAGAGAGGTAATGACCAGTGTATATATGTCATATATCATCCTCACAGAGAGGTAATGACCAGTGTATCTCTGTATACATCATCCTCACAGAGAGGTAATGACCAGTGTATCTCTGTATACATCATCCTCACAGAGAGGTAATGACCAGTGTATTTCTGTATACACCATCCTCACAGAGAGGTAATGACCAGTGTATCTCTGTATACATCATCCTCACAGAGAGGTAATGACCAGTGTATTTCTGTATACACCATCCTCACAGAGAGGTAATGACCAGTGTATATATGTATACATCATCCTCACAGAGAGGTAATGACCAGTGTATATATGTATACACCATCCTCACAGAGAGGTAATGACCAGTGTATATATGTATATATCATCCTCACAGAGAGGTAATGACCAGTGTATCTCTGTATACATCATCCTCACAGAGAGGTAATGACCAGTGTATCTCTGTATACATCATCCTCACAGAGAGGTAATGACCAGTGTATATATGTATACATCATCCTCACAGAGAGGTAATGACCAGTGTATATCTGTATACACCATCCTCACAGAGAGGTAATGACCAGTGTATCTCTGTATACATCATCCTCACAGAGAGGTAATGACCAGTGTATCTCTGTATACATCATCCTCACAGAGAGGTAATGACCAGTGTATCTCTGTATACATCATCCTCACAGAGAGGTAATGACCAGTGTATCTCTGTATACACCATCCTCACAGAGAGGTAATGACCAGTGTATATATGTATACATCATCCTCACAGAGAGGTAATGACCAGTGTATATATGTATACACCATCCTCACAGAGAGGTAATGACCAGTGTATCTCTGTAATACATACATCCTCACAGAGAGGTAATGACCAGTGTATATATGTATACATCATCCTCACAGAGAGGTAATGACCAGTGTATATATGTATACATCATCCTCACAGAGAGGTAATGACCAGTGTATCTCTGTATACATCATCCTCACAGAGAGGTAATGACCAGTGTATATAGTATACATCATCCTCACAGAGAGGTAATGACCAGTGTATATATGTATACATCATCCTCACAGAGAGGTAATGACCAGTGTATCTCTGTATACACCATCCTCACAGAGAGGTAATGACCAGTGTATATATGTATACATCATCCTCACAGAGAGGTAATGACCAGTGTATCTCCGTATACATCATCCTCACAGAGAGGTAATGACCAGTGTATCTCTGTATACATCATCCTCACAGAGAGGTAATGACCAGTGTATCTCTGTATACATCATCCTCACAGAGAGGTAATGACCAGTGTATATATGTGTATACATCATCCTCACAGAGAGGTAATGACCAGTGTATATATGTATACACCATCCTCACAGAGAGGTAATGACCAGTGTATCTCTGTATACATCATCCTCACAGAGAGGTAATGACCAGTGTATATATATGTATACATCATCCTCACAGAGAGGTAATGACCAGTGTATCTCTGTATACATCATCCTCACAGAGAGGTAATGACCAGTGTATATATATGTATACATCATCCTCACAGAGAGGTAATGACCAGTGTATATATGTATACACCATCCTCACAGAGAGGTAATGACCAGTGTATCTCTGTATACATCATCCTCACAGAGAGGTAATGACCAGTGTATATATATGTATACATCATCCTCACAGAGAGGTAATGACCAGTGTATATATGTATACACCATCCTCACAGAGAGGTAATGACCAGTGTACCTCTGTATACATCATCCTCACAGAGAGGTAATGACCAGTGTATATATGTATACACCATCATCACAGAGAGGTAATGACCAGTGTATATCTGTGTATACATCATCCTCACAGAGAGGTAATGACCAGTGTATCTCTGTATACATCATCCTCACAGAGAGGTAATGACCAGTGTATCTCTGTATACATCATCCTCACAGAGAGGTAATGACCAGTGTATATATGTATACACCATCATCACAGAGAGGTAATGACCAGTGTATATATGTATACATCATCCTCACAGAGAGGTAATGACCAGTGTATATATGTATACATCATCCTCACAGAGAGGTAATGACCAGTGTATATATGTATACACCATCCTCACAGAGAGGTAATGACCAGTGTACCTCTGTATACATCATCCTCACAGAGAGGTAATGACCAGTGTATATATGTATACACCATCCTCACAGAGAGGTAATGACCAGTGTATATCTGTGTATACATCATCCTCACAGAGAGGTAATGACCAGTGTATCTCTGTATACATCATCCTCACAGAGAGGTAATGACCAGTGTATCTCTGTATACATCATCCTCACAGAGAGGTAATGACCAGTGTATATCATGTATACACCATCATCACAGAGAGGTAATGACCAGTGTATATCTGTGTATACATCATCCTCACAGAGAGGTAATGACAGTGTATCTCTGTATACATTATCCTCACAGAGAGGTAATGACAGTGTATATATGTATACACTCATCCTCACAGAGAGGTAATGACCAGTGTATATATGTATACACTGGTCATTACCTCTCTGTGAGGATGATGTATACAGAGATACACTGGTCATTACCTCTCTGTGAGGATGATGTATACAGAGATACACTGGTCATTACCTCTCTGTGAGGATGATGTATACACAGATATACACTGGTCATTACCTCTCTGTGAGGATGGTGTATACATATATACACTGGTCATTACCTCTCTGTGAGGATGATGTATACAGAGGTACACTGGTCATTACCTCTCTGTGAGGATGGTGTATACATATATACACTGGTCATTACCTCTCTGTGAGGATGATGTATACATATATATACACTGGTCATTACCTCTCTGTGAGGATGATGTATACATATATACACTGGTCATTACCTCTCTGTGATGATGGTGTATACATATATACACTGGTCATTACCCTCTCTGTGAGGATGATGTATACAGAGATACACTGGTCATTACCTCTCTGTGAGGATGATGTATACAGAGATACACTGGTCATTACCTCTCTGTGAGGATGATGTATACACAGATATACACTGGTCATTACCTCTCTGTGATGATGGTGTATACATATATACACTGGTCATTACCTCTCTGTGAGGATGATGTATACAGAGGTACACTGGTCATTACCCTCTCTGTGAGGATGGTGTATACATATATACACTGGTCATTACCTCTCTGTGAGGATGATGTATACATATATATACACTGGTCATTACCTCTCTGTGAGGATGATGTATACAGAGATACACTGGTCATTACCTCTCTGTGAGGATGGTGTATACATATATACACTGGTCATTACCTCTCTGTGAGGATGATGTATACAATATATACACTGGTCATTACCTCTCTGTGAGGATGATGTATACAGAGATACACTGGTCATTACCTCTCTGTGAGGATGATGTATACATATATATACACTGGTCATTACCTCTCTGTGAGGATGATGTATACAGAGATACACTGGTCATTACCTCTCTGTGAGGATGGTGTATACATATATACACTGGTCATTACCTCTCTGTGAGGATGATGTATACACATATATACACTGGTCATTACCTCTCTGTGAGGATGATGTATACAGAGATACACTGGTCATTACCTCTCTGTGAGGATGATGTATACAGAGATACACTGGTCATTACCTCTCTGTGAGGATGATGTATACGGAGATACACTGGTCATTACCTCTCTGTGAGGATGATGTATACATATATACACTGGTCATTACCTCTCTGTGAGGATGGTGTATACAGAGATACACTGGTCATTACCTCTCTGTGAGGATGATGTATACATATATACACTGGTCATTACCTCTCTGTGAGGATGATGTATACATATATACACTGGTCATTACCTCTCTGTGAGGATGATGTATACAGAGATACACTGGTCATTACCTCTCTGTGAGGATGATGTATACATTATATACACTGGTCATTACCTCTCTGTGAGGATGATGTATACATATATACACTGGTCATTACCTCTCTGTGAGGATGATGTATACAGAGATACACTGGTCATTACCTCTCTGTGAGGATGGTGTATACATATATACACTGGTCATTACCTCTCTGTGAGGATGATGTATACATATATACACTGGTCATTACCTCTCTGTGAGGATGGTGTATACAGAGATACACTGGTCATTACCTCTCTGTGAGGATGATGTATACAGAGATACACTGGTCATTACCTCTCTGTGAGGATGATGTATACAGAGATACACTGGTCATTACCTCTCTGTGAGGATGATGTATACAGAGATACACTGGTCATTACCTCTCTGTGAGGATGGTGTATACAGAAATACACTGGTCATTACCTCTCTGTGAGGATGATGTATACATATATACACTGGTCATTACCTCTCTGTGAGGATGATGTATACAGAGATACACTGGTCATTACCTCTCTGTGAGGATGATGTATACAGAGATACACTGGTCATTACCTCTCTGTGAGGATGATATATACATATATACACTGGTCATTACCTCTCTGTGAGGATGGTGTATACATATATACACTGGTCATTACCTCTCTGTGAGGATGATGTATACATATATACACTGGTCATTACCTCTCTGTGAGGATGGTGTATACAGAAATACACTGGTCATTACCTCTCTGTGAGGATGATGTATACAGAGATACACTGGTCATTACCTCTCTGTGAGGATGGTGTATACAGAAATACACTGGTCATTACCTCTCTGTGAGGATGATGTATACAGAGATACACTGGTCATTACCTCTCTGTGAGGATGATGTATACAGAGATACACTGGTCATTACCTCTCTGTGAGGATGATATATACATATATACACTGGTCATTACCTCTCTGTGAGGATGATGTATACAGAGATACACTGGTCATTACCTCTCTGTGAGGATGATGTATACATATATACACTGGTCATTACCTCTCTGTGAGGATGATGTATACAGAGATACACTGGTCATTACCTCTCTGTGAGGATGATGTATACAGAGATACACTGGTCATTACCTCTCTGTGAGGATGATATATACATATATACACTGGTCATTACCTCTCTGTGAGGATGGTGTATACATATATACACTGGTCATTACCTCTCTGTGAGGATGATGTATACATATATACACTGGTCATTACCTCTCTGTGAGGATGATGTATACATATATACACTGGTCATTACCTCTCTGTGAGGATGGTGTATACAGAGATACACTGGTCATTACCTCTCTGTGAGGATGATGTATACAGAGATACACTGGTCATTACCTCTCTGTGAGGATGATGTATACAGAGATACACTGGTCATTACCTCTCTGTGAGGATGATGTATACAGAGATACACTGGTCATTACCTCTCTGTGAGGATGATGTATACAGAGATACACTGGTCATTACCTCTCTGTGAGGATGATGTATACAGAGATACACTGGTCATCACCTCTCTGTGAGGATGATGTATACAGACATACACTGGTCATTACCTCTCTGTGAGGATGATGTATACAGAGATACACTGGTCATTACCTCTCTGTGAGGATGATGTATACATATATACACTGGTCATTACCTCTCTGTGAGGATGATGTATACATATATACACTGGTCATTACCTCTCTGTGAGGATGATGTATACAGAGATACACTGGTCATTACCTCTCTGTGAGGATGATGTATACAGAGATACACTGGTCATTACCTCTCTGTGAGGATGGTGTATACAGAGATACACTGGTCATTACCTCTCCGTGAGGATGATGTATACATATATACACTGGTCATTACCTGTCTGTGAGGATGATGTATACATATATACACTGGTCATTACCTCTCTGTGAGGATGATGTATACATATATATACACTGGTCATTACCTCTCTGTGAGGATGATGTATACAGAGATACACTGGTCATTACCTCTCTGTGAGGATGATGTATACATATATACACTGGTCATTACCTCTCTGTGAGGATGATGTATACAGAGATACACTGGTCATTACCTCTCTGTGAGGATGGTGTATACATATATACACTGGTCATTACCTCTCTGTGAGGATGATGTATACAGAGATACACTGGTCATTACCTCTCTGTGAGGATGATGTATACAGAGATACACTGGTCATTACCTCTCTGTGAGGATGATGTATACACAGATATACACTGGTCATTACCTCTCTGTGATGATGGTGTATACATATATACACTGGTCATTACCTCTCTGTGAGGATGATGTATACAGAGGTACACTGGTCATTACCTCTCTGTGAGGATGGTGTATACATATATACACTGGTCATTACCTCTCTGTGAGGATGATGTATACATATATACACTGGTCATTACCTCTCTGTGAGGATGATGTATACAGAGATACACTGGTCATTACCTCTCTGTGAGGATGATGTATACAGAGATACACTGGTCATTACCTCTCTGTGAGGATGATGTATACAGAGATACACTGGTCATTACCTCTCTGTGAGGATGATGTATACGGAGATACACTGGTCATTACCTCTCTGTGAGGATGATGTATACATATATACACTGGTCATTACCTCTCTGTGAGGATGGTGTATACAGAGATACACTGGTCATTACCTCTCTGTGAGGATGATGTATACATATATACACTGGTCATTACCTCTCTGTGAGGATGATGTATACATATATACACTGGTCATTACCTCTCTGTGAGGATGATGTATACAGAGATACACTGGTCATTACCTCTCTGTGAGGATGATGTATACATATATACACTGGTCATTACCTCTCTGTGAGGATGATGTATACATATATACACTGGTCATTACCTCTCTGTGAGGATGATGTATACAGAGATACACTGGTCATTACCTCTCTGTGAGGATGGTGTATACATATATACACTGGTCATTACCTCTCTGTGAGGATGATGTATACATATATACACTGGTCATTACCTCTCTGTGAGGATGATGTATACATATATACACTGGTCATTACCTCTCTGTGAGGATGGTGTATACAGAGATACACTGGTCATTACCTCTCTGTGAGGATGATGTATACAGAGATACACTGGTCATTACCTCTCTGTGAGGATGATGTATACAGAGATACACTGGTCATTACCTCTCTGTGAGGATGATGTATACAGAGATACACTGGTCATTACCTCTCTGTGAGGATGGTGTATACAGAAATACACTGGTCATTACCCTCTCTGTGAGGATGATGTATACAGAGATACACTGGTCATTACCTCTCTGTGAGGATGATGTATACAGAGATACACTGGTCATTACCTCTCTGTGAGGATGGTGTATACAGAAATACACTGGTCATTACCTCTCTGTGAGGATGATGTATACAGAGATACACTGGTCATTACCTCTCTGTGAGGATGATGTATACAGAGATACACTGGTCATTACCTCTCTGTGAGGATGATATATACATATATACACTGGTCATTACCTCTCTGTGAGGATGGTGTATACATATATACACTGGTCATTACCTCTCTGTGAGGATGATGTATACATATATACACTGGTCATTACCTCTCTGTGAGGATGATGTATACAGAGATACACTGGTCATTACCTCTCTGTGAGGATGATGTATACAGAGATACACTGGTCATTACCTCTCTGTGAGGATGATGTATACAGAGGTACACTGGTCATTACCTCTCTGTGAGGATGATGTATACATATATACACTGGTCATTACCTCTCTGTGAGGATGGTGTATACAGAGATACACTGGTCATTACCTCTCTGTGATGATGGTGTATACATATATACACTGGTCATTACCTCTCTGTGAGGATGATGTATACATATATATACACTGGTCATTACCTCTCTGTGAGGATGATGTATACAGAGATACACTGGTCATTACCTCTCTGTGAGGATGATGTATACAGAGATACACTGGTCATTACCTCTCTGTGAGGATGATGTATACAGAGGTACACTGGTCATTACCTCTCTGTGAGGATGATATATACATATATACACTGGTCATTACCTCTCTGTGAGGATGATGTATACATATATACACTGGTCATTACCTCTCTGTGAGGATGATGTATACAGAGATACACTGGTCATTACCTCTCTGTGAGGATGATGTATACAGAGATACACTGGTCATTACCTCTCTGTGAGGATGATGTATACAGAGGTACACTGGTCATTACCTCTCTGTGAGGATGATGTATACATATATACACTGGTCATTACCTCTCTGTGAGGATGATGTATACATATATACACTGGTCATTACCTCTCTGTGAGGATGATGTATACAGAGATACACTGGTCATTACCTCTCTGTGAGGTTGATGTATACAGAGATACACTGGTCATTACCTCTCTGTGAGGATGATGTATACAGAGGTACACTGGTCATTACCTCTCTGTGAGGATGGTGTATACATATATACACTGGTCATTACCTCTCTGTGAGGATGATGTATACAGAGATACACTGGTCATTACCTCTCTGTGAGGATGATGTATACAGACATACACTGGTCATTACCTCTCTGTGAGGATGATGTATACATATATACACTGGTCATTACCTCTCTGTGAGGATGATGTATACATATATACACTGGTCATTACCTCTCTGTGAGGATGATGTATACAGAGATACACTGGTCATTACCTCTCTGTGAGGATGATGTATACATATATACACTGGTCATTACCTCTCTGTGAGGATGGTGTATACATATATACACTGGTCATTACCTCTCTGTGAGGATGATGTATACATATATACACTGGTCATTACCTCTCTGTGAGGATGATGTATACAGAGATACACTGGTCATTACCTCTCTGTGAGGATGATGTATACAGAGGTACACTGGTCATTACCTCTCTGTGAGGATGATGTATACATATATACACTGGTCATTACCTCTCTGTGAGGATGATGTATACAGAGATACACTGGTCATTACCTCTCTGTGAGGATGATGTATACATATATACACTGGTCATTACCTCTCTGTGAGGATGATGTATACATATATACACTGGTCATTACCTCTCTGTGAGGATGGTGTATACATATATACACTGGTCATTACCTCTCTGTGAGGATGATGTATACATATATATACACTGGTCATTACCTCTCTGTGAGGATGATGTATACAGAGATACACTGGTCATTACCTCTCTGTGAGGATGATGTATACATATATACACTGGTCATTACCTCTCTGTGAGGATGGTGTATACAATATACACTGGTCATTACCTCTCTGTGAGGATGATGTATACAGAGATACACTGGTCATTACCTCTCTGTGAGGATGATGTATACATATATACACTGGTCATTACCTCTCTGTGAGGATGATGTATACATATATACACTGGTCATTACCTCTCTGTGAGGATGATGTATACATATATACACTGGTCATTACCTCTCTGTGAGGATAATGTATACAGACATACACTGGTCATTACCTCTCTGTGAGGATGATGTATACATATATACACTGGTCATTACCTCTCTGTGAGGATGATGTATACATATATATACACTGGTCATTACCTCTCTGTGAGGATGATGTATACATATATATACACTGGTCATTACCTCTCTGTGAGGATGATGTATACATATATATACACTGGTCATTACCTCTCTGTGAGGATGATGTATACAGAGATACACTGGTCATTACCTCTCTGTGAGGATAATGTATACAGAGATACACTGGTCATTACCTCTCTGTGAGGATGATGTATACACATATATACACTGGTCATTACCTCTCTGTGAGGATAATGTATACAGAGGTACACTGGTCATTACCTGTCTGTGAGGATGGTGTATACATATATACACTGGTCATTACCTCTCTGTGAGGATAATGTATACAGAGGTACACTGGTCATTACCTCTCTGTGAGGATGGTGTATACACAGATATACACTGGTCATTACCTCTCTGTGAGGATGATGTATACAGAGATACACTGGTCATTACCTCTCTGTGAGGATGATGTATACATATATACACTGGTCATTACCTCTCTGTGAGGATGATGTATACATATATACACTGGTCATTACCTCTCTGTGAGGATGATGTATACATATATACACTGGTCATTACCTCTCTGTGAGGATGATGTATACAGAGATACACTGGTCATTACCTCTCTGTGAGGATGATGTATACATATATACACTGGTCATTACCTCTCTGTGAGGATGGTGTATACAGAGATACACTGGTCATTACCTCTCTGTGAGGATGATGTATACATATATACACTGGTCATTACCTCTCTGTGAGGATGATGTATACATATATACACTGGTCATTACCTCTCTGTGAGGATGATGTATACATATATATACACTGGTCATTACCTCTCTGTGAGGATAATGTATACAGAGGTACACTGGTCATTACCTCTCTGTGAGGATGATGTATACAGAGATACACTGGTCATTACCTCTCTGTGAGGATGATGTATACATATATACACTGGTCATTACCTCTCTGTGAGGATGGTGTATACATATATACACTGGTCATTACCTCTCTGTGAGGATGATGTATACAGAGATACACTGGTCATTACCTCTCTGTGAGGATGATGTATACATATATACACTGGTCATTACCTCTCTGTGAGGATGGTGTATACAGAAATACACTGGTCATTACCTCTCTGTGAGGATGATGTATACATATATACACTGGTCATTACCTCTCTGTGAGGATAATGTATACAGAGATACACTGGTCATTACCTCTCTGTGAGGATGATGTATACATATATACACTGGTCATTACCTCTCTGTGAGGATGATGTATACATATATACACTGGTCATTACCTCTCTGTGAGGATGATGTATACAGAGGTACACTGGTCATTACCTCTCTGTGAGGATGGTGTATACATATATACACTGGTCATTACCTCTCTGTGAGGATGATGTATACATATATACACTGGTCATTACCTCTCTGTGAGGATGATGTATACATATATACACTGGTCATTACCTCTCTGTGAGGATGATGTATACATATATACACTGGTCATTACCTCTCTGTGAGGATAATGTATACAGAGATACACTGGTCATTACCTCTCTGTGAGGATGATGTATACAGAGATACACTGGTCATTACCTCTCTGTGAGGATGATGTATACATATATACACTGGTCATTACCTCTCTGTGAGGATGATGTATACATATATACACTGGTCATTACCTCTCTGTGAGGATGATGTATACATATATACACTGGTCATTACCTCTCTGTGAGGATGATGTATACATATATACACTGGTCATTACCTCTCTGTGAGGATGATGTATACATATATACACTGGTCATTACCTCTCTGTGAGGATGATGTATACATATATATACACTGGTCATTACCTCTCTGTGAGGATGATGTATACAGAAGGTACACTGGTCATTACCTCTCTGTGAGGATGATGTATACATATATACACTGGTCATTACCTCTCTGTGAGGATGATGTATACATATATACACTGGTCATTACCTCTCTGTGAGGATGGTGTATACATATATACACTGGTCATTACCTCTCTGTGAGGATGGTGTATACATATATACACTGGTCATTACCTCTCTGTGAGGATGGTGTATACATATATACACTGGTCATTACCTCTCTGTGAGGATGATGTATACAGAGATACACTGGTCATTACCTCTCTGTGAGGATGATGTATACATATATACACTGGTCATTACCTCTCTGTGAGGATGATGTATACATATATACACTGGTCATTACCTCTCTGTGAGGATGGTGTATACAGAGATACACTGGTCATTACCTCTCTGTGAGGATGATGTATACATATATACACTGGTCATTACCTGTCTGTGAGGATGGTGTATACATATATACACTGGTCATTACCTCTCTGTGAGGATGGTGTATACATATATACACTGGTCATTACCTCTCTGTGAGGATGGTGTATACATATATACACTGGTCATTACCTCTCTGTGAGGATGATGTATACATATATACACTGGTCATTACCTCTCTGTGAGGATGATGTATACAGAGATACACTGGTCATTACCTCTCTGTGAGGATGATATATACATATATACACTGGTCATTACCTCTCTGTGAGGATGATGTATACATATATACACTGGTCATAACCTCTCTGTGATGATGATGTATACAGAGATACACTGGTCATTACCTCTCTGTGAGGATGGTGTATACATATATACACTGGTCATTACCTCTCTGTGAGGATGATGTATACATATATACACTGGTCATTACCTCTCTGTGAGGATGATGTATACATATATAACACTGGTCATTACCTCTCTGTGAGGATGATGTATACAGAGATACACTGGTCATTACCTCTCTGTGAGGATAATGTATACAGATATACACTGGTCATTACCTCTCTGTGATGATGGTGTATACATATATATACACTGGTCATTACCTCTCTGTGAGGATGATGTATACATATATACACTGGTCATTACCTCTCTGTGAGGATAATGTATACAGAGGTACACTGGTCATTACCTCTCTGTGAGGATGATGTATACATATATACACTGGTCATTACCTCTCTGTGAGGATGATGTATACAGAGGTACACTGGTCATTACCTCTCTGTGAGGATGATGTATACAGAGATACACTGGTCATTACCTCTCTGTGAGGATGATGTATACATATATACACTGGTCATTACCTCTCTGTGAGGATAATGTATACAGAGGATACACTGGTCATTACCTCTCTGTGAGGATGATGTATACAGAGATACACTGGTCATTACCTCTCTGTGAGGATGATGTATACAGAGATACACTGGTCATTACCTCTCTGTGAGGATGATGTATACATATATACACTGGTCATTACCTCTCTGTGAGGATGATGTATACAGAGATACACTGGTCATTACCTCTCTGTGAGGATGATGTATACATATATACACTGGTCATTACCTCTCTGTGAGGATGGTGTATACATATATACACTGGTCATTACCTCTCTGTGAGGATGATGTATACAGAGATACACTGGTCATTACCTCTCTGTGAGGATGATGTATACATATATACACTGGTCATAACCTCTCTGTGATGATGGTGTATACATATATACACTGGTCATAACCTCTCTGTGAGGATGGTGTATACATATATACACTGGTCATTACCTCTCTGTGAGGATGGTGTATACATATATACACTGGTCATTACCTCTCTGTGAGGATGATGCATACATATATATACACTGGTCATTACCTCTCTGTGAGGATGATGTATACATATATATACACTGGTCATTACCTCTCTGTGAGGATGATGTATACATATATATACACTGGTCAATACCTCTCTGTGAGGATGATGTATACAGAGATACACTGGTCATTACCTCTCTGTGAGGATGGTGTATACAGAGATACACTGGTCATTACCTCTCTGTGAGGATGATGTATACAGAAATACACTGGTCATTACCTCTCTGTGAGGATGATGTATACACAGATATACACTGGTCATTACCTCTCTGTGATGATGGTGTATACATATATACACTGGTCATTACCTCTCTGTGAGGATGATGTATACAGAGATACACTGGTCATTACCTCTCTGTGAGGATGATGTATACATATATACACTGGTCATTACCTCTCTGTGAGGATGGTGTATACATATATACACTGGTCATTACCTCTCTGTGAGGATGATGTATACAGAGATACACTGGTCATTACCTCTCTGTGAGGATGATGTATACATATATACACTGGTCATTACCTCTCTGTGAGGATCGATGTATACATATATACACTGGTCATTACCTCTCTGTGAGGATGATGTATACAGAGATACACTGGTCATTACCTCTCTGTGAGGATGATGTATACAGAGATACACTGGTCATTACCTCTCTGTGAGGATGATGTATACATATATACACTGGTCATTACCTCTCTGTGAGGATGGTGTATACAGAGATACACTGGTCATTACCTCTCTGTGAGGATGATGTATACATATATACACTGGTCATTACCTCTCTGTGAGGATGATGTATACAGAGATACACTGGTCATTACCTCTCTGTGAGGATGATGTATACATATATACACTGGTCATTACCTCTCTGTGAGGATGATGTATACACAGATACACTGGTCAATTACCTCTCTGTGAGGATGATGTATACAGAGATACACTGGTCATTACCTCTCTGTGAGGATGGTGTATACAGAGATACACTGGTCATTACCTCTCTGTGAGGATGATGTATACATATATACACTGGTCATTACCTCTCTGTGAGGATGATGTATACAGAGATACACTGGTCATTACCTCTCTGTGAGGATGGTGTATACAGAGATACACTGGTCATTACCCTCTCTGTGAGGATGATGTATACATATATACACTGGTCATTACCTCTCTGTGAGGATGATGTATACAGACATACACTGGTCATTACCTCTCTGTGAGGATGGTGTATACAGAGATACACTGGTCATTACCTCTCTGTGAGGATGATGTATACATATATACACTGGTCATTACCTCTCTGTGAGGATGATGTATACATATATACACTGGTCATTACCTCTCTGTGAGGATGGTGTATACATATATACACTGGTCATTACCTCTCTGTGAGGATGATGTATACAGAGATACACTGGTCATTACCTCTCTGTGAGGATGATGTATACATATATACACTGGTCATTACCTCTCTGTGAGGATGATGTATACATATATACACTGGTCATTACCTCTCTGTGAGGATGATGTATACAGAGATACACTGGTCATTACCTCTCTGTGAGGATGATGTATACAGAGATACACTGGTCATTACCTCTCTGTGAGGATGATGTATACAGAGATACACTGGTCATTACCTCTCTGTGAGGATGATGTATACAGAGATACACTGGTCATTACCTCTCTGTGAGGATGATGTATACAGAATACACTGGTCATTACCTCTCTGTGAGGATGATGTATACAGAGATACACTGGTCATTACCTCTCTGTGAGGATGATGTATACAGAGATACACTGGTCATTACCTCTCTGTGAGGATGATGTATACAGAGATACACTGGTCATTACCTCTCTGTGAGGATGATGTATACAGAGATACACTGGTCATTACCTCTCTGTGAGGATGATGTATACATATATACACTGGTCATTACCTCTCTGTGAGGATGATGTATACACAGATACACTGGTCATTACCTCTCTGTGAGGATGGTGTATACATATATACACTGGTCATTACCTCTCTGTGAGGATGATGTATACATATATACACTGGTCATTACCTCTCTGTGAGGATGATGTATACATATATACACTGGTCATTACCTCTCTGTGATGATGGTGTATACATATATACACTGGTCATTACCTCTCTGTA
>CM074721.1:534487727-534588975 GCA_037306005.1 Rhinophrynus dorsalis | reverse complement strand
TGTCTGTATACATCATCCTCACAGAGAGGTGATGACCAGTGTATCTCTGTATACATCATCCTCACAGAGAGGTTTATGACCGAGTGTATATATGTATACATCATCCTCACAGAGAGGTAATGACCAGTGTATCTCTGTATACATCATCCTCACAGAGAGGTAATGACCAGTGTATCTCTGGTATACATCATCCTCACAGAGAGGTAATGACCAGTGTATATATGTGTATACATCATCCTCACAGAGAGGTAATGACCAGTGTATATATGTATACATCATCCTCACAGAGAGGTAATGACCAGTTGTATCTCTGTATACATCATCCTCACAGAGAGGTAATGACCAGTGTATATATGTATACATCATCCTCACAGAGAGGTAATGACCAGTGTATATATGTATATATCATCCTCACAGAGAGGTAATGACCAGTGTATCTCTGTATACATCATCCTCACAGAGAGGTAATGACCAGTGTATCTCTGTATACATCATCCTCACAGAGAGGTAATGACCAGTGTATCTCTGTATACATCATCCTCACAGAGAGGTTATGACCAGTGTATATATGTATACACCATCCTCACAGAGAGGTAATGACCAGTGTATCTCTGTATACATCATCCTCACAGAGAGGTAATGACCAGTGTATATATGTATACATCATCCTCACAGAGAGGTAATGACCAGTGTATCTCTGTATACATCATCCTCACAGAGAGGTAATGACCAGTGTACCTCTGTATACATCATCCTCACAGAGAGGTAATGACCAGTGTATCTCTGTATACATCATCCTCACAGAGAGGTAATGACCAGTGTATATATATGTATACATCATCCTCACAGAGAGGTAATGACCAGTGTATATATGTATACACCATCATCACAGAGAGGTAATGACCAGTGTATATATGTATACATCATCCTCACAGAGAGGTAATGACCAGTGTATTTCTGTATACATCATCCTCACAGAGAGGTAATGACCAGTGTATCTCTGTATACATTATCCTCACAGAGAGGTAATGACCAGTGTATATATGTATACATCATCCTCACAGAGAGGTAATGACCAGTGTATATATGTATACACCATCCTCACAGAGAGGTAATGACCAGTGTATATATGTATACACCATCGCTCACAGAGAGGTAATGACCAGTGTATCTCTGTATACATCATCCTCACAGAGAGGGTAATGACCAGTGTATATATGTATACATCATCCTCACAGAGAGGTAATGACCAGTGTATCTCTGTTAATACATCATCCTCACAGAGAGGTAATGACCAGTGTATGTCTGTATACATCATCCTCACAGAGAGGTGATGACCAGTGTATCTCTGTATACATCATCCTCACAGAGAGGTAATGACCAGTGTATCTCTGTATACATCATCCTCACAGAGAGGTAATGACCAGTGTATCTCTGTATACATCATCCTCACAGAGAGGTAATGACCAGTGTATATATGTGTATACATCATCCTCACAGAGAGGTAATGACCAGTGTATATATGTATACATCATCCTCACAGAGAGGTAATGACCAGTGTATCTCTGTATACATCATCCTCACAGAGAGGTAATGACCAGTGTACCTCTGTATACATCATCCTCACAGAGAGGTAATGACCAGTGTATCTCTGTATACATCATCCTCACAGAGAGGAAATGACCAGTGTATATATGTATATATCATCCTCACAGAGAGGTAATGACCAGTGTATCTCTGTATACATCATCCTCACAGAGAGGTAATGACCAGTGTATCTCTGTATACATCATCCTCACAGAGAGGTAATGACCAGTGTATATATGTGTATACATCATCCTCACAGAGAGGTAATGACCATTGTATATATGTATACATCATCCTCACAGAGAGGTAATGACCAGTGTATCTCTGTATACATCATCCTCACAGAGAGGTAATGACCAGTGTATCTCTGTATACATCATCCTCACAGAGAGGTAATGACCAGTGTATATATGTATACATCATCCTCACAGAGAGGTAATGACCAGTGTATATATGTATACATCATCCTCACAGAGAGGTAATGACCAGTGTATCTCTGTATACATCATCCTCACAGAGAGGTAATGACCAGTGTATATATGTATACATCATCCTCACAGAGAGGTAATGACCAGTGTATATGTATACATCATCCTCACAGTTAGGTAATGACCAGTGTATCTATGTATACATCATCCTCACAGAGAGGTAATGACCAGTGTATATATGTATACATCATCCTCACAGAGAGGTAATGACCAATGTATCTCTGTATACATCATCCTCACACAGAGGTAATGACCAGTGTATATATATGTATACATCATCCTCACAGAGAGGTAATGACCAGTGTATATATATGTATACATCATCCTCACAGAGAGGTAATGACCAGTGTATATATGTATACATCATCCTCACAGAGAGGTAATGACCAGTGTATCTCTGTATACATCATCCTCACAGAGAGGTAATGACCAGTGTATCTGTGTATACATCATCCTCACAGAGAGGTAATGACCAGTGTATATATGTATACATCATCCTCACAGAGAGGTAATGACCAGTGTTATCTCTGTATACATCATCCTCACAGAGAGGTAATGACCAGTGTATATCTGTATACATCATCCTCACAGAGAGGTAATGACCAGTGTATCTCTGTATACATCATCCTCACAGAGAGGTAATGACCAGTGTATATATATGTATACATCATCCTCACAGAGAGGTAATGACCAGTGTATATATGTATACACCATCATCACAGAGAGGTATGACCAGTGTACCTCTGTATACATCATCCTCACACAGAGGTAATGACCAGTGTATATATATGTATACATCATCCTCACAGAGAGGTAATGACCAGTGTATATATATGTATACATCATCCTCACAGAGAGGTAATGACCAGTGTATATATGTATACATCATCCTCACAGAGAAGTAATGACCAGTGTACCTCTGTATACATCATCCTCACAGAGAGGTAATGACCAGTGTATCTCTGTATACATCATCCTCACAGAGAGGTAATGACCAGTGTATATATATGTATAATCATCCTCACAGAGAGGTAATGACCAGTGTATATATGTATACATCATCCTCACAGAGAGGTAATGACCAGTGTATCTCTGTATACATCATCCTCACAGAGAGGTAATGACCAGTGTATCTGTGTATACATCATCCTCACAGAGAGGTAATGACCAGTGTATATATGTATACATCTGCCTCACAGAGAGGTAATGACCAGTGTATCTCTGTATACATCATCCTCACAGAGAGGTAATGACCAGTGTATATATATGTATACATCATCCTCACAGAGAGGTAATGACCAGTGTATATATGTATACACCATCCTCACAGAGAGGTAATGACCAGTGTACCTCTGTATACATTATCCTCACAGAGAGGTAATGACCACTGTATATATGTATACATCATCCTCACAGAGAGGTAATGACCAGTGTATATATGTATACATCATCCTCACAGAGAGGTAATGACCAGTGTATCTCTGTATACATTATCCTCACAGAGAGGTAATGACCAGTGTATATATGTATACATCATCCTCACAGAGAGGTAATGACCAGTGTATCTCTGTATACATCATCCTCACAGAGAGGTAATGACCAGTGTATATATGTATACATCATCCTCACAGAGAGGTAATGACCAGTGTATATATGTATACATCATCCTCACAGAGAGGTAATGACCAGTGTATCTCTGTATACATCATCCTCACAGAGAGGTAATGACCAGTGTATCTCTGTATACATCATCCTCACAGAGAGGTAATGACCAGTGTATATATGTATACATCATCCTCACAGAGAGGTAATGACCAGTGTATATATATGTATACATCATCCTCACAGAGAGGTAATGACCAGTGTATATATGTATACACCATCATCACAGAGAGGTTATGACCAGTGTACCTCTGTATACATCATCCTCACACAGAGGTAATGACCAGTGTATATATATGTATACATCATCCTCACAGAGAGGTAATGACCAGTGTATATATATGTATACATCATCCTCACAGAGAGGTAATGACCAGTGTATATATGTATACATCATCCTCACAGAGAGGTAATGACCAGTGTATATATGTATACATCATCCTCACAGAGAGGTAATGACCAGTGTATATATGTATACATCATCCTCACAGAGAGGTAATGACCAGTGTACCTCTGTATACATCATCCTCACAGAGAGGTAATGACCAGTGTATCTCTGTATACATCATCCTCACAGAGAGGTAATGACCAGTGTATATATATGTATACATCATCCTCACAGAGAGGTAATGACCAGTGTATATATGTATACATCATCCTCACAGAGAGGTAATGACCAGTGTATCTCTGTATACACCATCCTCACAGAGAGGTAATGACCAGTGTATATATATGTATACATCATCCTCACAGAGAGGTAATGACCAGTGTATCTCTGTATACATCATCCTCACAGAGAGGTAATGACCAGTGTATCTCTGTATATATCATCCTCACAGAGAGGTAATGACCAGTGTATATATATGTATACATTATCCTCACAGAGAGGTAATGACCAGTGTATCTGTGTATACATCATCCTCACAGAGAGGTAATGACCAGTGTATATATGTATACATCTGCCTCACAGAGAGGTAATGACCAGTGTATCTCTGTATACATCATCCTCACAGAGAGGTAATGATCAGTGTATATATATGTATACATCATCCTCACAGAGAGGTAATGACCAGTGTATATATGTATACACCATCCTCACAGAGAGGTAATGACCAGTGTACCTCTGTATACACCATCCTCACAGAGAGGTAATGACCAGTGTATATATGTATACATCATCCTCACAGAGAGGTAATGACCAGTGTATATATGTATACATCATCCTCACAGAGAGGTAATGACCAGTGTATATATGTATACACCATCATCACAGAGAGGTAATGACCAGTGTATCTCTGTATACATTATCCTCACAGAGAGGTAATGACCAGTGTATATATGTATACATCATCCTCACAGAGAGGTAATGACCAGTGTATCTCTGTATACATCATCCTCACAGAGAGGTAATGACCAGTGTATATATGTATATATCATCCTCACAGAGAGGTAATGACCAGTGTATCTCTGTATACATTATCCTCACAGAGAGGTAATGACCAGTGTATATATGTATACATCATCCTCACAGAGAGGTAATGACCAGTGTATCTCTGTATACATTATCCTCACAGAGAGGTAATGACCAGTGTATATATGTATACACCATCATCACAGAGAGGTAATGACCAGTGTATCTCTGTATACATTATCCTCACAGAGAGGTAATGACCAGTGTATATATGTATACATCATCCTCACAGAGAGGTAATGACCAGTGTATCTCTGTATACATCATCCTCACAGAGAGGTAATGACCAGTGTATATATGTATACACCATCCTCACAGAGAGGTAATGACCAGTGTATCTCTGTATACATCATCCTCACAGAGAGGTAATGACCAGTGTATATATGTATATACACCAATCCTCACAGAGAGGTAATGACCAGTGTATGTCTGTATACATCATCCTCACAGAGAGGGTAATGACCAGTGTATATATGTATACACCATCCTCACAGAGAGGTAATGACCAGTGTATCTCTGTATACATCAACCTCACAGAGAGGTAATGACCAGTGTACCTCTGTATACACCATCCTCACAGAGAGGTAATGACCAGTGTATCTCTGTATACATCATCCTCACAGAGAGGTAATGACCAGTGTATCTCTGTATACATCAACCTCACAGAGAGGTAATGACCAGTGTATCTCTGTATACATCAACCTCACAGAGAGGTAATGACCAGTGTATGTCTGTATACATCATCCTCACAGAGAGGTAATGACCAGTGTATATATGTATACATCATCCTCACAGAGAGGTAATGACCAGTGTATCTCTGTATACATCAACCTCACAGAGAGGTAATGACCAGTGTATATTATGTATACACCATCCTCACAGAGAGGTAATGACCAGTGTATCTCTGTATACATCATCCTCACAGAGAGGTAATGACCAGTGTATCTCTGTATACATCATCCTCACAGAGAGGTAATGACCAGTGTATCTCTGTATACATCATCCTCACAGAGAGGTAATGACCAGTGTATATATGTATACATCATCCTCACAGAGAGGTAATGACCAGTGTATCTCTGTATACATCATCCTCACAGAGAGGTAATGACCAGTGTACCTCTGTATACATCATCCTCACAGAGAGGTAATGACCAGTGTATCTCTGTATACATCATCCTCACAGAGAGGTAATGACCAGTGTATATATATGTATACATCATCCTCACAGAGAGGTAATGACCAGTGTATATATGTATACACCATCATCACAGAGAGGTAATGACCAGTGTATCTCTGTATACACCATCCTCACAGAGAGGTAATGACCAGTGTATATATGTATACATCATCCTCACAGAGAGGTAATGACCAGTGTATCTCTGTATACACCATCCTCACAGAGAGGTAATGACCAGTGTATCTCTGTATACATCATCCTCACAGAGAGGTAATGACCAGTGTATCTCTGTATACACCATCCTCACAGAGAGGTAATGACCAGTGTATCTCTGTATACATCATCCTCACACAGAGGTAATGACCAGTGTATATATGTATACATCATCCTCACAGAGAGGTAATGACCAGTGTATCTCTGTATACATCATCCTCACAGAGAGGTAATGACCAGTGTATGTCTGTATATATCATCCTCACAGAGAGGTAATGACCAGTGTATATATGTATACACCATCCTCACAGAGAGGTAATGACCAGTGTATATATGTATACATCATCCTCACAGAGAGGTAATGACCAGTGTATATATGTATACATCATCCTCACAGAGAGGTAATGACCAGTGTATCTCTGTATACATCATCCTCACAGAGAGGTAATGACCAGTGTATATATGTATACACCATCATCACAGAGAGGTAATGACCAGTGTATCTCTGTATACATCATCCTCACAGAGAGGTAATGACCAGTGTATCTCTGTATACACCATCCTCACAGAGAGGTAATGACCAGTGTATATATGTATACATCATCCTCACGGAGAGGTAATGACCAGTGTATATATGTATACACCATCCTCACAGAGAGGTAATGACCAGTGTATATATGTATACATCATCCTCACAGAGAGGTAATGACCAGTGTATCTCTGTATACATCATCCTCACAGAGAGGTAATGACCAGTGTATATATGTATACACCATCCTCACAGAGAGGTAATGACCAGTGTATATATGTATACATCATCCTCACAGAGAGGTAATGACCAGTGTATATATGTATACATCATCCTCACAGAGAGGTAATGACCAGTGTATATATGTATACACCATCATCACAGAGAGGTAATGACCAGTGTATATATGTATACATCATCCTCACAGACAGGTAATGTCCAGTGTACCTCTGTATACATCATCCTCACAGAGAGGTAATGACCAGTGTATATATATGTATACATCATCCTCACAGACAGGTAATGACCAGTGTACCTCTGTATACATCATCCTCACAGAGAGGTAATGACCAGTGTATATATATGTATACATCATCCTCACAGAGAGGTAATGACCAGTGTATATATGTATACACCATCCTCACAGAGAGGTAATGACCAGTGTATCTCTGTATACATCATCCTCACAGAGAGGTAATGACCAGTGTATATATGTATACATCATCCTCACAGAGAGGTAATGACCAGTGTATATATGTATACATCATCCTCACAGAGAGGTAATGACCAGTGTATATATGTATACATCATCCTCACAGAGAGGTAATGACCAGTGTATATATGTATACACCATCCTCACAGAGAGGTAATGACCAGTGTATATATGTATACATCATCCTCACAGAGAGGTAATGACCAGTGTACCTCTGTATACATTATCCTCACAGAGAGGTAATGACCAGTGTATCTCTGTATACATCAACCTCACAGAGAGGTAATGACCAGTGTATGTCTGTATACATCATCCTCACAGAGAGGTAATGACCAGTGTATATATGTATACATCATCCTCACAGAGAGGTAATGACCAGTGTATCTCTGTATACATCAACCTCACAGAGAGGTAATGACCAGTGTATATATGTATATATCATCCTCACAGAGAGGTAATGACCAGTGTATCTCTGTATACATCATCCTCACAGAGAGGTAATGACCAGTGTATCTCTGTATACATCATCCTCACAGAGAGGTAATGACCAGTGTATATATGTATACATCATCCTCACAGAGAGGTAATGACCAGTGTATCTCTGTATACATCATCCTCACAGAGAGGTAATGACCAGTGTACCTCTGTATACATCATCCTCACAGAGAGGTAATGACCAGTGTATCTCTGTATACATCATCCTCACAGAGAGGTAATGACCAGTGTATATATATGTATACATCATCCTCACAGAGAGGTAATGACCAGTGTATATATGTATACACCATCATCACAGAGAGGTAATGACCAGTGTATCTCTGTATACACCATCCTCACAGAGAGGTAATGACCAGTGTATATATGTATACATCATCCTCACAGAGAGGTAATGACCAGTGTATATATGTATACATCATCCTCACAGAGAGGTAATGACCAGTGTATATATGTATACATCATCCTCACAGAGAGGTAATGACCAGTGTATCTCTGTATACATCATCCTCACAGAGAGGTAATGACCAGTGTATCTCTGTATACATCATCCTCACAGAGAGGTAATGACCAGTGTATATATGTATACATCATCCTCACAGAGAGGTAATGACCAGTGTATATATGTATACATCATCCTCACAGAGAGGTAATGACCAGTGTATATATGTATACATCATCCTCACAGAGAGGTAATGACCAGTGTATATATGTATACACCATCCTCACAGAGAGGTAATGACCAGTGTATCTCTGTATACATCATCCTCACACAGAGGTAATGACCAGTGTATATATGTATACATCATCCTCACAGAGAGGTAATGACCAGTGTATCTCTGTATATATCATCCTCACAGAGAGGTAATGACCAGTGTATATATGTATACACCATCCTCACAGAGAGGTAATGACCAGTGTATATATGTATACATCATCCTCACAGAGAGGTAATGACCAGTGTATATATGTATACATCATCCTCACAGAGAGGTAATGACCAGTGTATCTCTGTATACATCATCCTCACAGAGAGGTAATGACCAGTGTATATATGTATACACCATCATCACAGAGAGGTAATGACCAGTGTATCTCTGTATACATCATCCTCACAGAGAGGTAATGACCAGTGTATCTCTGTATACATCATCCTCACAGAGAGGTAATGACCAGTGTATATATGTATACATCATCCTCACAGAGAGGTAATGACCAGTGTATATATGTATACATCATCCTCACAGAGAGGTAATGACCAGTGTATCTCTGTATACATCATCCTCACAGAGAGGTAATGACCAGTGTATTTCTGTATACACCATCCTCACAGAGAGGTAATGACCAGTGTATATATGTATACACCATCCTCACAGAGAGGTAATGACCAGTGTATATATGTATACATCATCCTCACAGAGAGGTAATGACCAGTGTATCTCTGTATACATCATCCTCACAGAGAGGTAATGACCAGTGTATATATGTATACACCATCCTCACAGAGAGGTAATGACCAGTGTATATATGTATACATCATCCTCACGGAGAGGTAATGACCAGTGTATATATGTATACACCATCCTCACAGAGAGGTAATGACCAGTGTATATATGTATACACCATCCTCACAGAGAGGTAATGACCAGTGTATCTCTGTATACATCATCCTCACAGAGAGGTAATGACCAGTGTACCTCTGTATACATCATCCTCACAGAGAGGTAATGACCAGTGTATCTCTGTATACATCATCCTCACAGAGAGGTAATGACCAGTGTATATATGTATACATCATCCTCACAGAGAGGTAATGACCAGTGTATATATGTATACATCATCCTCACAGAGAGGTAATGACCAGTGTATATATGTATACATCATCCTCACAGAGAGGTAATGACCAGTGTATCTCTGTATACATTATCCTCACAGAGAGGTAATGACCAGTGTATATATGTATACATCATCCTCACAGAGAGGTAATGACCAGTGTATATATGTATACATCATCCTCACAGAGAGGTAATGACCAGTGTATCTCTGTATACATCATCCTCACAGAGAGGTAATGACCAGTGTATATATGTATACATCATCCTCACAGAGAGGTAATGACCAGTGTATATATATGTATACATCATCCTCACAGAGAGGTAATGACCAGTGTATCTCTGTATACATCATCCTCACAGAGAGGTAATGACCAGTGTATATATTTATACACCATCCTCACAGAGAGGTAATGACCAGTGTATCTCTGTATACATCATCCTCACAGAGAGGTAATGACCAGTGTATATATGTATACATCATCCTCACAGAGAGGTAATGACCAGTGTATCTCTGTATACATCATCCTCACAGAGAGGTAATGACCAGTGTATCTCTGTATACATCATCCTCACAGAGAGGTAATGACCAGTGTATATATATGTATACATCATCCTCACAGAGAGGTAATGACCAGTGTATCTCTGTATACATCATCCTCACAGAGAGGTAATGACCAGTGTATATATTTATACACCATCCTCACAGAGAGGTAATGACCAGTGTATCTCTGTATACATCATCCTCACAGAGAGGTAATGACCAGTGTATATATGTATACATCATCCTCACAGAGAGGTAATGACCAGTGTATATATGTATACATCATCCTCACAGAGAGGTAATGACCAGTGTATCTCTGTATACATCATCCTCACAGAGAGGTAATGACCAGTGTATCTCTGTATACACCATCCTCACAGAGAGGTAATGACCAGTGTATATATGTATACATCATCCTCACAGAGAGGTAATGACCAGTGTATATATGTATACATCATCCTCACAGAGAGGTAATGACCAGTGTATCTCTGTATACATCATCCTCACAGAGAGGTAATGACCAGTGTATCTCTGTATACATCATCCTCACAGAGAGGTAATGACCAGTGTATATATGTATACATCATCCTCACAGAGAGGTAATGACCAGTGTATATATATGTATACATCATCCTCACAGAGAGGTAATGACCAGTGTATATATGTATACATCATCCTCACAGAGAGGTAATGACCAGTGTATATATGTATACATCATCCTCACAGAGAGGTAATGACCAGTGTATATATATGTATACATCATCCTCACAGAGAGGTAATGACCAGTGTATATATGTATACATCATCCTCACAGAGAGGTAATGACCAGTGTATATATGTATACACCATCCTCACAGAGAGGTAATGACCAGTGTATATATGTATACACCATCCTCACAGAGAGGTAATGACCAGTGTATATATGTATACATCATCCTCACAGAGAGGTAATGACCAGTGTATATATGTATACATCATCCTCACAGACAGGTAATGACCAGTGTATATATGTATACATCATCCTCACAGAGAGGTAATGACCAGTGTATATATGTATACACCATCCTCACAGAGAGGTAATGACCAGTGTATATATGTATACATCATCCTCACAGAGAGGTAATGACCAGTGTATATATGTATACATCATCCTCACAGACAGGTAATGACCAGTGTATATATGTATACATCATCCTCACAGAGAGGTAATGACCAGTGTATATATGTATACATCATCCTCACAGAGAGGTAATGACCAGTGTATATATGTATACATCATCCTCACAGAGAGGTAATGACCAGTGTATATATGTATACACCATCCTCACAGAGAGGTAATGACCAGTGTATATATGTATACACCATCCTCACAGAGAGGTAATGACCAGTGTATATATGTATACATCATCCTCACAGAGAGGTAATGACCAGTGTATATATGTATACATCATCCTCACAGACAGGTAATGACCAGTGTATATATGTATACATCATCCTCACAGAGAGGTAATGACCAGTGTATATATGTATATATCATCCTCACAGAGAGGTAATGACCAGTGTATCTCTGTATACATTATCCTCACAGACAGGTAATGACCAGTGTATCTCTGTATACATTATCCTCACAGAGAGGTAATGACCAGTGTATATATGTATACATCATCCTCACAGACAGGTAATGACCAGTGTATATATGTATACATCATCCTCACAGAGAGGTAATGACCAGTGTATATATGTATACATCATCCTCACAGAGAGGTAATGACCAGTGTATATATGTATACATCATCCTCACAGAGAGGTAATGACCAGTGTATATATGTATACATCATCCTCACAGAGAGGTAATGACCAGTGTATATATGTATACACCATCATCACAGAGAGGTAATGACCAGTGTATCTGTGTATACATCATCCTCACAGAGAGGTAATGACCAGTGTATATATGTATACATCATCCTCACAGACAGGTAATGACCAGTGTATCTCTGTATTTCTCTATACAGCCCCCGTGGTTACACTCACACCCGCAAGAAGAAATTCTCTCTGTATCAGAAGTGTTGGACAGGAGGTGAGTGTGAGCCCTGGGGACCAGTGAGGGAAGGTTACGGGTGTCAAGGCCAGTGAATCATCTGTCTGACTTACACGGGGGGATAAGTGTTGCCTGTAATGTGTTTGGGATCTGCTCTTCTCCTTCTGTGGCCCTTATGTATCAAACCAAAATGGTACAAATTCTGGGACATGTCTTTTTTCTGGATCATCAGCTATGTTACTAGGTTATAAATCTTTGATGTTCATTCATCCCATGTATTGGAGTAGGTTTGCTCAAAAATTGCTAATTTTTTTCATTGTGCATACAGCCCTTTTGTCAGTGTGTCATTACTTTAGCATTTATCCACAATGTTGCAGCATTATGGAACATATTGAGACTAATGGTGCAGCATTATGGAACATATTGAGACTAATGTTGCAGCATTATGGAACACATTGAGACTAATGTTGCAGCATTATGGAACACATTGAGACTAATGTAGCATTATGGAGCACATTGAGACTAATGTAGCATTATGGAGCACGTTGAGACTAATGTTGCAGCATTATGGAGCACATTGAGACTAATGTTGCAGCATTATGGAACACGTTGAGATTAATGTAGCATTATGGAGCACATTGAGACTAATGTTGCAGCATTATGGAACACGCTGAGACTAATGTTGCAGCATTATGGAGCACATTGAGACTAATGTTGCAGCATTATGGAGCACATTGAGACTAATGTAGCAGCATTATGGAACACATTGAGACTAATGTTGCAGCATTATGGAACACATTGAGACTAATGTTGCAGCATTATGGAGCACATTGAGACTAATGTAGCATTATGGAGCACGTTGAGACTAATGTTGCAGCATTATGGAGCACATTGAGACTAATGTTGCAGCATTATGGAACACGTTGAGACTAATGTAGCATTATGGAGCACATTGAGACTAATGTTGCAGCATTATGGAACACGCTGAGACTAATGTAGCATTATGGAACACATTGAGACTAATGTTGCAGCATTATGGAACACATTGAGACTAATGTTGCAGCATTATGGAGCACATTGAGACTAATGTTGCAGCATTATGGAACACATTGAGACTAATGTTGCAGCATTATGGAACACGTTGAGACTCTAATGTTGCAGCATTATGGAACACATTGAGTCTAATGTTGCAGCATTATGGAACATGTTGAGACTAATGTAGCATTATGGAGCACATTGAGACTAATGTAGCATTATGGAGCACATTGAGACTAATGTTGCAGCATTATGGAACACATTGAGACTAATGTTGCAGCATTATGGAGCACATTGAGACTAATGTTGCAGCATTATGGAACACGTTGAGACTCTAATGTTGCAGCATTATGGAACACATTGAGTCTAATGTTGCAGCATTATGGAACACGTTGAGACTAATGTAGCATTATGGAGCACATTGAGACTAATGTAGCATTATGGAGCACATTGAGACTAATGTTGCAGCATTATGGAACACGCTGAGACTAATGTTGCAGCATTATGGAACACATTGAGACTAATGTTGCAGCATTATGGAACACGCTGAGACTAATGTAGCATTATGGAACACATTGAGACTAATGTTGCAGCATTATGGAGCACATTGAGACTAATGTTGCAGTATTATGGAACACGTTGAGACTAATGTTGCAGCATTATGGAGCACATTGAGTCTAATGTTGCAGCATTATGGAACACGTTGAGACTAATGTAGCATTATGGAGCATGTTGGAACTAATGTTGCAGCATTATGGAGCACGCTGGAACTAATATTTTAGCATTATGGAGCATGTTGGAACTAATGTGGAACATTATGGAGCATGTTGGAACTAATGTTACAGCATTATAAAGCACAGTGGAATTAATGTTGCAGAATGATAAAGCATGCTGAAACTAACGTTGCAGCATTATGGTGTACGTTGTAACAAATGTTGCAGCATTATGGTGCACATTGGGACTAATGCTGGAACCAATGTTGCAGCATTATAGAGAATATTGGTACTAATGTTGCAGCATTATGGAGCATGTTGGCACTAAAGCTGGAGCATGTTGAAAATAAAGCTACAGCATTATAAAACATGTTGGACCTAATGTTGAAGCATTATAAAGCTTGTCGGAACTAAAGCTGCAGCATTATGGAGTATGTTGGAAATAAAGTTGCATCATTATAAAACATGTTGGAACTAAAGTTGCAGCATTGTGGGGCACTGTTGGCTAATATCAAAAGTAATGACTTGCACTGCTTTCAGATCTACAGGCTCTCTTCTCTCAGTCACCGGCGTTGTGTCCCATCGTTCCATGTGTGACATGAATAGTAGCCACGTGGCCCCCATCAGCACACACGTCTCTGGTAAGCACTGTACCCCCTTTTCCCAGCTGTATCCAGCCCTTCTACTGTTATCACAGATTGTCTCCCCTCCTCAGAGACATTCCTCCCGCACGGAGTCTCCCTCAAGGTGACCTTGGCTGAAAGCAGTAGCCCGGCTGTGGTGTCTGCCTATATGGACATGTCTAGGGGCCCTTATCCACTGGGGCTGCTCCCAGGGGCCACAGTATTACTGCAAGGACTGGAGAGGAAAGTGTCCAGGTACTGTTGAATTAACCCATGAACACCCCACTGTCTTTACCAATGCCCCCTGCTCTTTCGCTTCATCTCCTTTCCATATGCACAGAGACAGAGGAGCAGTTCTGTGGAGCAACTCCACCACAGTGGGCAAAATGCAATTCTCATGGAATTAACCCTTTAAGGACCGGGGGTGCACAGAGTATTGCGAAAAGCAGCGAGTCAGGCACACTTCTGATACTTAAGGAGTTAAATGGGGCTTGACTGATAGAGGGCTCCAGAACCTTGCTTCACGATTTCTCCAGTTTGACTTTGTATATCTGCCTCTGTCTTTAGCAGTGCAAGGCTTACATGATAAGAATCAAATGTGTTACATCTCTAGCAGTGATTAAAAAGAAAACAAAAAAAAAAAAACCTTTGAGTGGCAGAGGGAGATCCAGCAAATCCCCTTCTGCCACTCAAAGGGTTAAAGTAGGTGGAAATTTAGTAGCTTTTTATTTGTGGTCTATGGAGCAGTTGGTGTTCTGCAGAATTGCTCCACTCTGTTGGTGCATACAGCCAAGTGATTTAGACAACGGATAACCAGTCGGCCCATCCAGTCTGTGTATTCCTGTAGATAATTAAAGGGATAGTAATGGTTAATTTTAAGTGACTTTAATATTGTAGGCATTAAAAAAAGATTAACATGGATGTAAGTCTTAGTTCTCAAACCTTTATGGTTTGAGAGATATAACTTGCTAAAGTTACCTTTTCCTGGATGTTTCAGCCAAGTCTGCCATCTAGCTGACAGCTGCAGATTCCGGCCATTTGACCAGACAGAGGCTCTGCAGAGGTGAAATCACGCTGTTAAGAAGTAAATACTTCATTGGAATGGTCTACAACAGAGGTTCTCAACCCGTGCCCTCAGTGGCCACTAACAGGCCAGTACTTAGGAATTTCCCTGCTCGAACACAAGTGTGTTGATCAGAGGCTCAGCCATATTGATTAACTCATCTGTGCTCTTAAAAGGAAATTCTAAAATCCTGGCCTGTTAGTAGCCACTGAGGGCACGGGCTGAGAACCACTGGTCTACAAAGTGTGCTTGCAAACCAAGCACACTTTGTAGATCGTTACATCTTAAAGGGGAACTTTCACCCCGCAATAACTTAATGTTCCCTTACTGCTCACCTGGCGACTAGCTGCTTAGTAGCGCTAGTCGCCAGAAACCTTACCCGGTTCTTCAGATATCGTCGTTTTACAGGAGCAGGAAGCACGGACGTCTCTTCACAGTGACGTCCGTGCGCCTGCGCTGTCAGTCCCTTGTGCACCGTACGGTGCTCAAGGGACTGACAGCGCAGGCGCACGGACGTCACTGTGAAGAGACGTCTGTGCTTCCTGCTCCTGTAAAACGACGATATCTGAAGAACCGGGTAAGGTTTCTGGCGACTAGCGCTACTAAGCAGCTAGTCGCCAGGTGAGCAGTAAGGGAACATTAAGTTATTGCGGGGTGAAAGTTCACCTTTAAGTCACTCAAACTTCTGCATAAAATAACAGCGTCATTGTACAGTTTTGGACAAGAAGCGCAAAAGCCTGTAGTATTGTTCCTTATGACGAACAAGCTGCGCTGCTTTGTAAATTATATATTACTATCCCTTTAAAATACACAGCCTTACATAGTCCTCAAATTAGACTTCTGTCTAGCCCAGGCATTCTTGAATTTCGTTACGGAATTAATTCCTTACCCCAGGGAGGCTGTTCCATGTTACCCTTTCCGTAAATTAGTACTTAAACACACATTACATCTGAGTCACTCACCCATTAATTTAGATCATGTCCTCTTTTGATATTCCGCTTTTTCTGAAAAATGTTTCCCTCCTGAGTTGTTAAGTTTTATTATTGAAAACATATATTTTATCAATGTCCCACCTGAATAAAACAAGGATACCCCACTGATGAGTGATGTTTTATCAGACGTTATTAGATAATGAATGAATTTGCTTATTTATATAGCACCGCAAGTGTACTCAGCACTTTATAACTTAAAGGGTTCATAATAAAAGCAGCTCTAATTAATCATCATAGTATTTTGGCCTTGCAGAGTGTTATTTCAATTCTGTCAGAGCTGTAGTTCAAGAGTAATTGAATGATAAAGTATCCCCCTCCCGCCCTTTTTACTGATATAACACTGCTCAGCTAAGAGCAGCAGGGTGTGTCCAGGTAGACTGCAGAGAGGGACAATCTTCAATTAAGATAAGGGAAAAAGCTGAAAAACTTGTCAAGGGGGCAGGGCTTTCATTGTTCTCATAGGAATAATTTTGACCCTTGATGTGAGCTGTCTGGTCTATGGACTGGATTCCACATCTGAGGAGTGGGGGCTTACACTAGGTAAAAGGGGTGGGAGGGGGATACTTTATCATTCAATTACTCTTGAACTACAACTCTCACAGTATTGAAATAACACTCTCTGTGGCTCAAATTCTATGAAGATTAATTGGAACTGCTGTTTTTGTGAAACATTACTATTCCTTTAAGATACAATGCAACTCCCCCTCACCAGTCCTAGATGAGACCGGGATGGACAGTGCAGACTCACAGAGGCCTCTTCTGCAAGATGTCTGCGCTGATGCCTGCCGATGAGTCTACAATGTGGATTTCTCAGTAATGCCGGACTTATTTAGGATAATAAGTATTGATATACGTGAATAATGATTAGGGAGGCACTTTCATTTCAATGAAAATTCCTCCTTAATGCACAGACCATTGTGATGGCTTGGCATGTCACTGGTCCTTAAGGTGTTAATGTATATTATGTTTGCTAACAATTGTCATTTTTCATTTCTCCTTCTTCTTCTTAAGTATCTGCCCCCCCCCCCCATTATCTTACTTATTTCCTTGTATAACAATTTACCTCCCTAAATTTCTGTGCTCCTACTGTGCCCCCCTCAGGTCTGGCAGTGTATACCTCCGTAGTGTGCCTGTTAGCTGTGTCAGTATCCTCAGCCCCCCTACACCAAACAGGTGAGTGGTTTCTTATGAAGATTGTTTCAACTGGGAAACATGTGGCTGTCCAGCTGTTATTGGACTACGGTTTCCTTCATGCTCAGCCAGGCTTTGACTGGCTGGGGATGACTGGAGCTGTAGTCGAACAAGATCTGGAGGTGCCCGATGTTATAGGGACAGTGAACCCTTATTATGAAAAACAAAATGTATATAATATATTGTAGATGTTTTCTGTTAAGCAGAGCAAGAGCACTTCCACTGCTTTTTGATGTTTCAGCCAAAATTTATTTCAGACCATTCTTGCATTTTTTTGAGCGATTGAGTTCAAGGCTTTTTGCAACAAGTGGCGCTGTTGCTATTACTACTTTGAAGACCTGAGACCAGGGGAGGGCTGGCAACTTGTAGCCTGGAGGGCAACTACAATCAAGTGGCCGAATTTTACAATTGTTCCAGCCCACTGTCCCCGAACCACCCATTTGTTAATTTTACAATTGCCATTAAAACTTTGAGTGCCAGAGGGGTATGCCACGCATTGCTTTGTAATGCGTGGCATACCCCTCTGTCACTCAAAGAGTTAGTGTTGTGAAGTAAGGCAAGCAATACCACAAAGCTTACAATTGAAAAGGGGTTACACTGGTGCAACTACAGAACTTACAATGTAAGTAACGCTGCACTAGTGATACCATAGAACTTACAAGAGAAATTGGTTATGCTGCTAGTGTAGCTACAATTGGATTGTAGCTCCCTGTCAGTTGTAAGCTCTGTGGTATCATTACGGTAGCTACATTTGCAGCAACAAGCGGGAGTGGCCCACCAGCCCAGACATATGACTGGCCCAGGGGGCAATTGCCCCCCTGGTCAGCCCTCCCCTGCCTGAGATAAAAGTGTTCCACATATGGCTGTCACAACAGCGCCATCTGGCAGACAAATATTTTGAGCTCGAGTTGTTTGAGAAATGCACGTTTGCTCAAAAATAACTTTTGAAAGACTATCCCAGCATTGGAAAGAAAAAACATATAGTATAAACACTTTAATAATTTGCATTTACTTCCCCTTTAACTCACTTTTACTGTAATCGATCACTTGCCTCATTTCTTTCCTACCACGCAGTTATCATCTCACCGCCCCCCCATTTGCACTCTTCGCCCAGCTCCCAGGATCCCTTGAACCACGGCGAGCTGTCTGCTCCATTGCATGTGTCATTAATGTGACGCTGAGCTGGGTCTGTTCCTCGTGTGGAGACATATTCAGATCGGTAATCATGACGTACACTTTTACTGTCTCACAGAAACGGTTATGCATCTAATTGTGGGCTATGTGCAGGAAACAAAAGAGCAATTCTGAGGCAAGATAACTGTACCATGGGGGGTAAAAATGGCCAGCTATTTAAATGGGGCTTCTCAGCAATGGAAAAGCTAGAGAACTCCTCAGTGCAGTGCAAGAGGTTGAAGCCCCATTTAAATGCATGGGAATTATGGGAATGTTTGCTTCCCTCTTCTTTCTCAATATGGTCCCTATGATGGAAACCTGCTAAAATTAACTACAAAAAATATTTTTCTCTTCTCTAGGGAAATTGTGAGCGATTCCCCTCCTGCCCCTCTCAGTCTGGGGTCTTCCGCGCTAAGGCCTGGTACGTACACAGCTTACCCACATCTCTGCCTTGCCTCTTCCATCTGTCTCTGTACATGGGGAGTGTAAGAGATTTTGGTTAAAGGATATATATAGAAATACCTGACTGCTGTGTGATGGACTCCTACCTAGGTAATTCCTTCTGTTACACACAGTAATTATATAGATACACCTGACTGCTGTAGGATGGACTCCTACCTAGGTAATTCCTTCTGTTACACACAGTAATTATATAAATACACCTGACTGCTGTAGGATGGACTCCTACCTAGGTAAGTGCTTCTGTTACACACAGTAATTATATAGATACACTTGACTGTGTAGGATGGACTCCTACCTAGGTGAGTGCGTCTGTTACACACAGTAATTATATAGATACACCTGACTGCTGTAGGATGGAATCCTACCTAGGTAAGTGCTTCTGTTACACACGGTAATTATATAGAAACACCTGACTGCTGTATGACGGACTCCTACCTAGGTAAGTGCTTCTGTTACACACGGTAATTATATAGATACACCTGACTGCTGTATGACGGACTCCTACCTAGGTAAGTGCTTCTGTTACACACAGTAATTATATAGATACACCTGACTGCTGTATGACGGACTCTTACCTAGGTAGTTACTTCTGTTACACACAGTAATCATATATATAAACCTGACTGCTGTATGATGGACTCCTACCTAAGTAAGTCCTTCTGTTACACACAGTAATCATATATAGATACACCTGACTGCTGTATGATGGACTCCTACCTAAGTAAGTCCTTCTGTCACACACAGTAATTATATAGATACACCTGACTGCTGTATGATGGACTCCTACCTAGGTAAGTGCTTCTGTTACACACAGTAATTATGTAGATGCATATGACTGCTGTAAGATGGACTCCTACCTAGGTAAGTGCTTCTGTTACACACAGTAATAATATAGATACACCTGACTGCTGTATGATGGACTCCTACCTAGGTAAGTGCTTCTGTTACACACAGTAATTATATAGATGCATATGACTGCTGTATGATGGACTCCTACCTAGGTAAGTGCTTCTGTTACACACAGTAATTATATAGATACACCTGACCGCTGTATGATTGACTCCTACCTAGGTAAGTGCTTCTGTTACACACAGTAATTATATAGATACACCTGACCGCTGTATGATTGACTCCTACCCAGGTAAGTGCTTCTGTTACACACAGTAATTATATAGATACACCTGACCGCTGTATGATTGACTCCTACCCAGGTAAGTGCTTCTGTTACACACAGTAATTATATAGATACACCTGACCGCTGTATGATTGACTCCTACCCAGGTAAGTGTTTCTGGGAAACCCATGGCTGAGAAGTGTCAGTGAATGGGGTAGGTAATGTAGGAATAAAACAGGAAGTCAGTGCTGCTAGGTAAGGTGGGCAATGCATTACTGAGAAGTATGACGGTAATATATGACTAAGACAGGAAGTGCCTGCGCAGCATGCCTTAATTAACATTGTCTAGTAAAAAAAGTTATGTCCCTTTTTTTTAGAGTGAGCGGTACCTATATTTACAGAGACTGCAGTGAGTGTATGTTGTGGGTGGGGGTGGGGTGTAGACTAAATGGTCCTCCCTGCCCCATCTCATTCCTTTCCTCCCTTTTCCAGGGTGAAGGCAGAGGATGGCACTGGGGAGGCGCAGGTGAATCTTCAGGACGAGGCGGTCTCACTGATGATGGGCATCTCTCCCGGTCTCTGGGAGGCATTGCAGGGCCAAGTCCTCTCCAGAGGAGAGCTGCAAGTGCAGAATCGAGGCAAGAACTGGGAGGTCCCGGTGAGTTTATGGGGAGGGGCTCTGCTGCTACACATGCCCCCCAGTGTGTGTGCTCTGCCTAGATTATTTCATAGAACCACGTGTGATACTATTGTCTCAGTACTGAAGCTAATTAAGTGCCAGAGAAAATGTTAATCTCTAAATAAACTGTTTATATTACAAAGAACTGACTACTATAACTGGCTGTTCTTGCTTTTTTATTATTAAAGGGGAACTATCACCCCAGATAAAGTCTGCCCCCAACAATTAGGCATCTAGTGATACACTTAACAATATTAGTATTATCCAGCATAATTACCGCGTTACTGAGAAATCCTACTTCTGCTGGGACTGACCCCCAGGCACCAGCGCTTTAGAGGCATCTGCGTGCCTGTGCCATCAGTCCCTTCTGGTACCTAAAGGTACCATACATCGCCTCCTAGAGGAGACCAGGACTGACAGCACAGGAGCGCAGATGTCTGTAAGCAAAGATGTCTGCGCCGTCAGTCTCCACACAAGTAGGATTTATGACTAACGTGGTAATTATGCTGCCTAATAGTAGTATTATTAAACTTATCGCTATTTGGCTAATTGTTTGGAGACTTTTTGTTTGTTTTTTAATAAATTTTTATTGAAGAAAAAGTCATTACAAAGGTATACATGCAAATCGAAATTAGACATCCCAAAATTAATTCAAACACTTCTTACACATCTTACAGAATAAGCGAAAAGTCCAATTATTATTAGCTTAGGTAAATAACCGTGGAACCTGGAGCAGTATTCAGGGCTTATGGGCATTATAAAAATGGCAGACCAACCGACACAAGAGTGTCCATGATAACTTACCCCATCTGACCTAGAACCCGTAGTTATACTCCTCCAAGAACTAGAGTGTAAAGTAAGAATATGAGAATGTAGAGTTAAGGGAAATAAGGTGGTAGATACAACTGCGGACAAGGGATGAGAAGGTATGACCTAAGTATGATAAAGGTAGGGACAGAATGGAAAGGTAAGGATCGGAGACACCAAGCACTGCTCTAGAATCACTTAGACAATGATGGATAGTAAGTTTATGGAAAATATCTAGCAACTACCAATGTTAGTATATCCCTGAATGCCAAGGACCCCCGGCACCCCTTCAATCCGACCTTCAGTTCCGAAACGTTATTTCGGCTCTGCTGCAGAGCATCCTGCTGGTTCCCGGACCAGAATCCCCTGCTGGCAGCCAGATGCTGACATCAGGAGAAGGGGAGGGAGGGCGGAACTTTGAATCCCTATATCTCTCAAACCATAGCTGTTTGAGAGATAGGGTTTGTGGCAATTAGTTTCTTTTTTTAATCACTACCTAACGCTAAATATTTTTAAGGGGCATTACTGACCCTTTAAATAAAGGTACTACATTGGCTTTATGCCAGTCTTGTGGCACTGATCCTGTGGTGAGAGTAAAAAGAGGGCTCTAGCTAACACTGCACTGAGTTCCTGAAGAACCCTTGGATGTATACCAGAGCTTTCCAAACTTATCATGTTGGTGACACCCTTTTTAGACATGCATCATCATTTCCTGACACAGTAATTCAGTTTTGCTAGCAAACCGGAGGTTAAACTAATAATCCCTTATAAGAGATACGGACACATAAATTGTCATAAGAAGATGTATAGGGACACAACATATCTCATGAAAACCTTTCATTCGTACTGAGGAAGGCATTAAGCATGTCGTGTGGTTTTTAAAAGGGCGACATGAGAATGTTGCGCTACATATAATGGCAAGATTCTCATGTCGCATTAGTAAATAGCGCGTAACTGATTTTAGAAGTACTGTCCGTCTTTCCTGTCTCATCGGCACCACAAGCAGAAGCAGCAGTCATGTGACAGGCAGCCTCGGTGCACAGAGACACTCCAGCCTGGCAGCCCAAAGAGAGGGCAGAGGTATAGAGGAGGTGGCGTCTCAAAAGATTTTAACAGCTGAACCGCCAAAAGATTTGTAACAGCTGGAGTCCCTCCGTGTGCTGTATACATATTATGTATGCAGCACACGGAGGCACTCCAGCTGTTACAAACCTTTTGTGGCGCTCCAGCTGTATGCAGCACACGGAAGCAATCTCCTGCTATGTAAATGCGACCATTAAGTAGTAATGTTTTATCTCAGCTCCCAGTGTAGCTCGTGCTTGGGTTGAATAACAATCTCACGCTGTGTAAAAGGCACCTTTGCCTGTGACACACCTACACACTGCAGCTGACACACCAACGTGTTGCGACACACAGTTTGGAAAACACTGATGTATACCATCAGGACCCAGTGCTTTCTCAGTCTTAATTTTGTTCAATCTTCCCATGACCTTTTCTTGTGTTAACCCAATATCTGAAAATTGTATGGTTTTATTTGTTATTTCTACCAATCTTTGTTCCCTTGTATATAGTAACATAGTAATTTAGGTTGAAAAAAGACTTGCGTCCATCTAGTTCAACCCTTTTCCTATTTCTGTTTACCATCGTTGATCCAAAAGAAGGCAAAAAAACCCCAAAAACCCTCAATATAGCAATTTAAAATTCTGCCTTGAATGGGGGGGGGGGGTTTGATTCCTTCTTGATTCAAAATGGCAGTCAGATTTCTCCTTGGATCAACAAGCACTAACTAAATATTCATCCCAATACTAATGCAAAGAAAATATTTAGAACATCGGCCTTTTCCTTATCCTATCTAATCAACTCACCCATCTGTCTGCCACTGATTTAGCTAAACAAATAAATAAGACTTATAGTGATCTAAATTGTCTGGGTTCTAATCTCAAAGCAATTATAGTTGTTTATGTGTTTTATCAGTATATTACTATTTGTTAATTATTTATTATGCAAGATTTTAGAACTTTCTTGCCAAAGAAGAAAAATCCTACAAAATGCTTTCTGGGAGTACATAATATTTTAATATTTTTTCCTTTTATTGATGACTAGTTGAAGTGCCCGTTACACGGGCCACAGTGCCACTGCTAGCCGGTCGCGGGGCAGTCATGCACAGTAGAGACTGCCCACGCCGTGGCTGATACAGAGCAAGGAGCGCCCAGCTCTGTATCAGCTGCAGAGCGGGCAGTCTCTACTGCGCTTGACTGCAGCGTTACGCAGTTTTAGCAAATAATTATATAGGATAATGTCCCTTTAACAATCAGACAAGGTCAGCACTGTGATTCATTTCCAGCCCTAAATCTCACTCCTGTGTCTGCCTCTGACAACTAATATTTTGCATTGTTTACGTCTTAGAGTGAAGAGCGAAATGAGGACTCTCTCTCAAGCTTCGTGACATTCCTAATGTCCCGTCCTGCCGTCTCTCGTCCCCTGATCCTTACATTCACACAACGCGAGTGCAATAACGGATCAAAGACAGGTGTAGTTCCCCTTTAAATGGCAGCTGTTTGCTTTGGATTTAAACTGATGTACTAGCAAATACTGATGCAATCCTGGAGAAAACTAATTGCACCATAGGGGAGAAATACACAAAACCCTTTCATTTAACCCTTTGAATGCCATTTCAATTGAAGAGAATTTGGCAAATGTTTAATTCTCCCCCTATAGTGTAGTTGGTATATTTCATAATTTCTTCAGAATCATCAATATGCAATGTAAAAGGGGGATAAGTGTAACTGAGTGAAGACATTATAAGGAGAGGAGTTTCTGGACCAAAGAGCTTACAGTCTAATTAGTGAAACACATTGATAAATGTGCAATAACGCAGATAGTGGCATGAAGTGAGTGAAAATGACTGGAATACCAGTCTAACCTGTGGCTCTTCACCTGCTGCCTGCCCCATCACCCCACAACCAGTCTATGAGTTGTATACCAGGAGCTGCTGGGGAGCCACAGGTTACAAACACCTGACATTAGGTGAGAACTAATTGTCGCTACTAATTTACTCATAAAGAGATCTCTGAATATCAAATAGGAGAGTAAATTAATGGAGGGTCAAAGTAGTTGTGGGGCAGAAAATGGCACTATGGGGAACAAATAAAAATTAACCGATTGGTTCTGAACTACCCTGTGACCCCTTACAGCCAGACCTGATTTCTGTCAAAACTGATGACATCATCACACAGGGCCACTGATAGCCAGTAAGATGAGCATAGCACTGGTGTGTCCCTTCATTATAACCGTTTGTGCAGCAGACCATGTGAGGAGCGGGTGGCCTAGCCTTTCATTTATGACACAGGGTCCTGTAAGTTTATAATTACGACCCGGTGTTTAACCACTTCTATGCTAAAGAGGTCTTCATTGTGTTTGTTAGAAATTGAAGACTTCTGTAACATTCGGTTTACTTTTAAAAGGTCACATTAACTATGTCGCCATGATAAAAATTTTAAAAGGTCGCATGCAAAAGAGCGTGCAACCAAACAGTGCATTAACTATTTCGCCATGATAAAAATGGCGACCTGAGAATCTCGCACTGCATGAAAGAGCGAGATTCTCAGGTCGCACTATGAAAGGTTGCAGTGAAATGTTGATGAGCGCTGCTCCGGACAGACAGAGAGGCCTCAGAGCAGCGTTGGATGTGGGTGTAATCTCTGGCACTTCGGATCACCATTTGACTAAGGTATCATTTTTGGATTTGAAATTGGAGACTGATTTATCCACCAATAGTATTATTTTTGATATTTATCGGAAACCTACTGCAGTCAATGCTCTGTTGAGAGCTGAGAGTTGTCATCCGCCACATACTATAAGATCCATTCCCATTGGACAATTTGTGAGGTTAAAGAGCAATTGTTCAACTGTTAGATTCCGAGAGAGAGGCTATCCCCCATGGATGCTAGATAGAGCTTTGACTATAGCTAGACAACGTGACAGACAAGATTTATTGGAAGATGTCTCCAATAAATCTGATATTCGTAGGAGTAGATTGGGTGGTGCTGGAGATGAGAGTCACCTTCACAACTGCTTATAGTGTAGAATTTAATAAAGTGAAGCGGATCATTTTGAAGTACATTCCTTTATTATATGCAGATGAAAAGTTACAAGAAGTCATTTCTAAAGGAGTCAACTTTGTTTCGAGAAAAGCTCCTACTATTTGGAGATGGCTCTTTCCTAGTTTGTTTGGCAATAAGAAAGATTTGAATAGATGCTGGTTAACAACAGTGGGTATGTATAAGTGTGGTGGAGTGAGATGTGGCCTTTGCACTCTCATTAATGAGTCTAAAGTTTTTCAATCTTATAAGACTGGTAAAATTTATGTTAAATTTACGTTAATCGCTCAACCAAAAACGTTGTCTATCTCCTCTCCTGCATGTCATGTAAGGTTCAATATGTTGGTAAAACAATGAGACCTTTAAGAGAAAGGATGAATGAACACTTGAGTGACATTAGAAGAGGTAATTTAACATCTAATGTGGCGATTCATTTTGACAAATGTCATGGAAGACAATATGACTCTCTGTCTATACAGGGCATTGAGAGAGTAACATTGGGAGTGAGGGGAGGTGATCTAGATAGATGTCTCTCGAGGAGGGAGGTTTTCTGGATCTTCCACCTGGGGACTAGAAGTCCCCATGGTCTCAATAGAGAATATGATGTTGCATGTTATATTTGAACAATTATTTATTTTGCTACATCTATGAACTCCCATGTACTCAATCAAAGTGCTCTTTGTTGGATGAGATATATATATATATATATATACTAGCAATGTGGGACGGCATTGCCCGTCATGTCATGACCGTTGGGCGCATGTGTGTAAAATGCAGACACACTGATAAACACAGACATATGCAACATACAGGCAGACACATACCATACATCCCAAGTGTCCCTCTTTAGGAGGGACAGCCCCTCTTTGAGGGCCAAATCCCTGTGTCCCTCTTTCTCACCCTGTTGTCCCTCTTTTTAGGAGGTCAGACTGCGTGCAGGGCCGGCTCCACCTATAGGCGAGGTAGGCGCCGGCCTAGGGCGCACACGTACTGGGGGCGCGGGCATGCAGCGGAGAAGAGCTGCGCCCGCACACACCACGCCGGGAACCAGAACACAGTCAGGTCTGTGTTGCTACAGCGCTCCCTCATTGGTTCGGATCTTTAGTAATGCAGAGCGCGCTGGGAGTCATGATCTCCCGCCGCGCTCTGCATTACTGAAGAGAAGACTGTGCGGGAGCTACAGGTATGTGATGGGGGGCAAGTTGGAGCTGAGGGGTCATACTGGAGCTGCTGGGGCCAAGTTGGAGCGGATGGTGGGCAAAGTGGAGATGATGGGGGCAAGTTGGAGCTGATAGGGGCAAGTTGGAGCTGCTGGGGGCATAGTGGAGCTGCTGGGGGCAAGTTGGAGCTGATGGGGGTAAGTTGGAGCGGATGGAGGTCAAAGTGGAGCGGATGGGGGTCAAAGTGGAGCGGATGGGGGTCAAAGTGGAGCTGAAGGGGGGCGAAGTGGAGCTGGTGGGGGCAAGTTGGAGTGGATGGGGGGCAAAGTGGAGCTGATGGGGGCAAGTTGGAGCTGCTGGGGGGCAAAGTGGAGCCGATGGGGGTAAGTTGGAGCTGATAGGGGCAAGTTGGAGCTGATAGGGGCATAGTGGAACTGAAGGGGGGGGCAAAAATGGAGTTGGTGGGGGCAAGTTAGAGCGGATGGGGAGCAATGTGGAGCTGATGGGGGCAAGTTGGAGCAAATGGTGGGCAAAGTGGAGCTGATGGAGGCAAGTTGGAGCTGCTGGGGGCATAGTGGAGCTGATGGGGGGCATAGTGGAGCTGGTGGGGAAAACGTGGAGCTGGTGGGGGGCAAAGTGGAGCTGGTGGGGGGCAAAGTGGAGCTGATGGTTTTTGGACTCTATATTTTATATTATATATTTAATATTTATGTTCTTTTATAGTGTTTTTGGAGTCATGTCTTCGGAGTTATATATATCTTTACAATCTATAATAGGTACCG
Organism: Rhinophrynus dorsalis; assembly: GCA_037306005.1. Lineage (NCBI taxonomy): Eukaryota > Metazoa > Chordata > Amphibia > Anura > Rhinophrynidae > Rhinophrynus > Rhinophrynus dorsalis. The sequence goes on along the minus strand of CM074721.1, from coordinate 534,560,330 downwards.
ATTCTCTCTAAGAGTAGGATGATACCTTTGTAAAGATACATAGTGTTTTGTAAGATATTAGTCTTTTTAACATCAAGGCACATGTATTGGTATATATATTCCATATATTTTTTTTTTTATGAGATCTATGCACATTTGGGACGTCTGTTCATCAATCGCTTGATTTTGGATTGGATGTTGTGTTCGGCCACAGCGCCTCTGGTGTTGTTTATGTTGACATTTGACCCTTTGTGTGCCAGGAGGCATGCGGTACACCATTTGTGAGTACTTTTGTATTCTGATGTGCTTGCATGCTTCTCCAACACCCGTGGGGTTTGATTGAAACATATATATTTTTATGAGTTCGTCTGGGTTTGTTATTTTGGTGTAAAACACCAGCGGATTTGGATATACACACGGCGAAGGTACTGTGTTTGTACAGCTGGTGTGATCATCATGTATACATACTCTGAACGGATGGACCGTTGACTTTGATGATAGACTTTAGAGGTGTGTGGTGGATTAACGTTAATTAATTAATTAGGAATTTCATGTGATTGGTGGAAGACTTTTTAAATGTAGTTGTCTGAGTGTGAGACCTGGTAGTCATGATTAAGTGCCTTTAGCGTGAAACGCGTTGATTATGTATTTCTTGCACTGCATATGACATGAGACCTGACCTCTATTGTCTGAACAATTTGTTTTACATTTTTGATTTTTTCAATAAAGTACATCGTTTTACTTTTTCTACTGTTGGATCTCTTGGTTGAAACAGTGCAGCCATTCTTCCTTCATTGAATATAAATCTCTCGGCAGTGGGAGTACCCTTATTTTACTCAATAGGAAAATCCCTACAATATATATATTTTCATAAAAAAAGTTTACTGCTCCTTTAATGATAACTTTATTTGGGGGTACTTTTGAGAGGTAAAATAATGATTATTAAGCTAGTTGCCACCTGCCTAAGTATTGCAGGGCGACTTTAGTTGAGGTGGTAGTTCTGCTTTAAACTCAGGATAAAGGTTTATTCCAGCGTACAAAAATAACAGAAAATAAAATTATATTAAAACGCAATTGCTAATTCAATCAACATAAAGAATTTATAAAACTACCATAAAATAATGCTCTACGCATTTCATGAACCTTTGTCATTTCTTCGGGAGGGCTTAGTACAGTATATAGGCAGTTATTCATTCCATTTAGTATTGACTAAATTAATCTTAACCCTTTGCAATGTGTTGTGTACCCCTTTGGTACTCAAAGGCTACCAGGTCCACTTTAACCCTCCACTTTAAGCTCTGTCAAACTATGGAAAGTTTTATAACTAGATTTGTAAGTGGTACAACAAGTTCTCACATCTGAAAACCATGTTTAGCATTCGTTTTACTTTAGTTGTCTCTCTTCCCCGTACAGAAACCTCCCATCTGAGACGCTTCAACCGGGGGGATCGAGATTACATCACACGAGTTCCCTCTTGTCCCACTCTCACCTGTCTGAACCTGCAGGAGGCAGAACCTCGAGCCTTATGTCACATGATCTTAGAACGCAGCCAATCAGATACTAACTAAATCTGTTTATATATAAGGAAGAAGTTTGCAGCGCACGTTTTGAAATTGCGAAATCATTTTTAGTAGAGCAATGTTTCGATAGTTTAAAGGGATAGCAATTCCTGCTGTTAACAAACGTTGGTAGTGTAGCTATTAAAAATATAAATTCAATGATGTATGTGTTGTCTCTCAAACATTTATAGTTTAGGAGATATAAGCTTTTAAAGTTCCCCCCTCCTGCTCCCTTTTGACAGACGTCAGCATGAGATTTTGGTCGTGCGACCCAACGGCAGCTCTTCAGCAGAGCTGAAATAGCTCTCTATAGAAATAAATACGTAATTGGAACGGTCTACAAAGTGTGCCTGCAACCAGCCACACTTTGTAGACCGTTCCAATGAAGTATTTCTTTCTACATAGTGCTATTTTGTCTCTGCTGAAGAGCCACTGGCTGGTCCCGGGATCAAGATCTCATGCTGTCAGCTAGAGCTCTGACGTCTGTGAAAAGGGAGCAGGAGGGGGGATCTTTAAAAGTTTATATCTCCTAAACTATAAATGTTTGAGAGACAACACATACATCATTGAATTTATATTTTTAATATCTACACTATTAAAGTTTGTTAACAGGTATTACTATCCGTTTAAAGGGTTAGTAATGTTTCAATTCCAGTGAAGATACAATCCCTCCTTATAGTGTGTACTAATGTTCCTCTGAAATTAGATCATAAATTGTCCCCCTTATGCCCCTTATACTGACGTCAAGTTTCCTTTCCTCGGAACGGAAAGCGAATTGCAACGAGGGACAATCAGCATTCAGAATAAGTTGAGGAGGGAAGGGCTTTTCTTATATTGAATGAAGGAAGATCGTCCCACGTTGCGATCTGTCTGGTCAAGCGACCAAACTTTAGATCTGAGGGAAGGTGGCTTACCCACGTGAAAAGGGGTGAGAGAGGACCACGAGACGTTGTCTTTTTGGTTCAGTGGATTCAGGGAAGGGACCCTTTAATTCCATGACGTGATAGGACCATCATGGGTCCTTAACACATGTTTTCCCATGACTGTCCTCTCACGTCATGGGTCCTTAAGTGGTTAAAATGTAAAAATATACATATTGTAGGATTTATCCTCATCAGTAAACAAGGGAACTCCCACTGCTGAAAGGTGTTTTATTCAGAGTTATTACAGCTCAAACTTGAATTTTCTAGGTGCACTATCACAGTGGCCTGAAATTGTACAGTGGCACTGTTGCTACACCATCCTATTGAGGTTTATGGTCAACTGACCAGAGCTGTCCATAGGATGGTGTAGCAACAGCGCCACTGTAACATTTCAGGCCTCTGTAATATTGCACCTAGAAAATGTAAGTTTCAGCTGTAATAACTTTGAATAAAACAACTTTTAGCAGTAATAGTTCCCCTGTTTTACTCAGAGGGATAAACCCAACAATATATATTTTTGACATATGAAGTATTACTATCCCTTTAATGCATCTTCATCAGGGAAATTACAAATTCTCAAAATTTCCATTGATTTCCATGGGACTTTTACCGGCATTCGGAGCAGTCCATTGGAGAACTCAAACGTTCAAGGTGTTAAAAGCCCTTGGGGTGCTGCTGACTTGACCCATTATTCCTACACATGTCGGAGGGCCATTAACCCTTTAAGTGCCCGAGGGGTGGCAATGCATTGTGTATCCCTCTGTCATTCAAAAGGTTAAATGCATTTTTATATGTCTGTCCTGATGAAGACACACTTAAAGGGCTAGTAATGTTTAACAAAACAGCAGCTCTGATTAATCATCATAGTATCTGGGCCATGGAGAGTGATATTTCAATACTGTCAGAGTTGTAGTACAAGAGTAATTGAATGATAAAGTATCCCCCTCCCGTCCCTTTTACTGATGTAACACTGCTAAGCTCAGAACAGCAAGACTGTCCAGATGGATCACAGAGAGGGACAATCTTCAGTGAGCATAAGGAAAACCTGTCAAGGAGGGAAAGAAAATTGTTCATTGCTAATAAAGTATGATGATATAGTATCCCCCTCCTGCCCCGTTTACCTAGTGTAAGCCATCTTCCCTCAGATGTGGAATCTGGTCACTTGACTGGACATATCACAGCAAGGGACAATCTTCTTACTGTGAGCATAAGGAAAATCCTGCCCCCCCTGCCCAGGGTTCTCCTTATGATCACTGAAGATTGTCCCTCTCTGTGATCCATCCGGACAGTCTTGCTGCTCTGAGGTGAGCAGTGTTACATCAGTAAAAGGGGTGGGAGGGGGATATTTTATCATTCAATTACTCTTGAACTACAACTCTGACAGTATTGAAATAACACTCCATGGCCCAAATACTATGAAGATTAATCGGAGCTGCTTTTATTTTGAAACAATACTATCGCTTTAAGCATGGAAACACTGGTCTATTAACCCCTTGAGTTCCAGTGGGGTATGAGTGAGTTGCGTACCCCTCTGGCACTCAAGGGTTAAATAAAGATTTTGCTGTTTTAGCACTGGGGTACTGTGGATCTTCCTTGTGGATTTACTTATGACCTTGCAGAGGTCAGCAGCCATCGTCTGCACCCAAACTTTATGCACCGAGGTGTATGTATGTGTATATACACCAATAATGTGTAGTTGTATATATGTACAAAGAAAAGGTTTTATATCTCGTTAACCAATGAAAACGTTTGTAATAAATTACATTGCCATAACCGTGTCATTCATGATTTTATGTTTTAAGAGGATTATGACACTAATCAATGAAAATTTAAAAATGATATCTAATTGATACAACTCATATACAAAAATATAGAAAATGAAGGAAATATAGAATATGTGTTATAATAAATCCAGGGTATATTTCATCAGTTCTTTTCTCGGGTCTGTAAGTGATGAGAAAATATCACAAAAATCAAACTGTATATTCAAAGACATTGCTTCTCTATAGTGACTTTAAAGGGATAATAATGTTTCACAATAAAAGCAGCTCCAATTAATCTTCATAGTATTTGGGCCATGGAGAGTGGCCTTGTAGTACAAGAGAAATGGAATGATAAAGTATCCTCCTGCCCCTTTTACTGATGTAACACTGCTCACCTCAGAGCAGCAAGACTGTCTGGATGGATCACAGTGAGGGAAAAACCTGTCAAGGTGGGCAGGGTTTTCCTTAGGATCACAGTAAGAAGATTGTCTCTTGCTGTGACCTGTCCGGTCAAACGACCAGATTCCACATCTGAGGGGAGGTGGCTTACACTAGGTAAAAGGGGTGGGAGTGGGATATTTTATCATTCAATTACTGTTGTACTACAACTCTGACAGTACTGAAATAACACTCTCCATGGCCCAAATACTATGAAGATTAATTGGAGCTGCTGTTTTTGTGAAACATTACTATTCCCTTTAACAGTAATTATAGATGAAAAGCTCAAATGTTTGAGCTTAGTTTCAAAGGAGAGGTGCACGTTTTTTAAGGAAATATATTAAGGTGTTTCCTGTTGTGTAAATGAAGGCGACTTCAACTGCTAGACAGAGAGAGGTAAGAGAACGGCATCTTTATTGAATGAGTAGCATTAGAGTGCAAGCTTTCAAGGCCACCTAAGTCTTTTTGTCAGGCATGTTACAGAACGAGCGTTGAGATCCTATAAATGCATACACACATATAAAGCAAGTGGTGGTTGTCAGAGGGGGACAATAATATAAAGGAAAATTGTAAGAAGTTTCTTGAGTTGCGATGGCAATGGGAAAAATCTTTGCCCTCAATTTCTTCTACTCTGCCCAGATCCCACCCACTCCTCACGCTGTTCCTTCCAATACCCTTTAGTGGGGTTGGCCTTTAGGAGGTGTGAATGCAGTAGGAAAAAAACAGCTAAATTTAGAGGCCCCTGAGAAATTCATATAATGGGACAATGGGGTAAAATTGTCCTCCACCATGAAGAAAGGCATTTAACGGTAAACCTTTAACTCTTTGGGCGCTCAAAGGGTTAAACTAGGAGAAACTCTTCCTCTGACCAATAGAGGTCAGGTTTTTTAAAGGGATAGTAATGTTTCACAATAAAAGCAGCTCTAATTAATCATCATAGTATTTGGACTTTGGAGAATTTTATTTCAATTCTGTCAGAGTTGTAGTACAAGAGTAATTCAATGATAAAGTATCCCCCTCCCACCCCTTTTACTGATGTAACACTGCTCACCTCAGAGCAGCAAGACTGTACAGATAGATCACAGAGAGGGACAATCTTTAATCAAGATAAGGGAAAAAGCTGAACAACCTATCAAGGGGGGCAGGGCTTTCATTGTTCTCACAGTAAAAAGATTGTCCCTTGATGTGAGCTGTCTGGTCTATGGACTGGATTCCACATCTGAGGTGAGCAGTGTTACACTAGGTAAAAGGGGTGGGAGGGGGATACTTTATCATTCAATTACTATTGAACTACAACGCTCACAGTAATGAAATAACACTCTCTATGGCTCATATACTATGGACTTGCTGTTTTTGTGAAACATTACTAACCCTATAGATATGCTGAGCAATCTCTCTGTAGAGATTGTTTTAGATTTACAACAGTTTTTTTGGTGGGGGGGGTTGTTTTATTTACCATATAAGGGCCTAGGAACAGCATCCAGGGAGCAGTCAGTCCGTATCGCTGGTCCCTCTCCAAAGTTGGATGATTTCCTTACGTTTTCTGAATGACGAGAAGCCAGAAGATTCGATACAATGGGAGTTTATGGTAGATGAACCCTTCTAACACATTTACTGCTTACACACATCGGTTTATTTTCATTACAATAATATTTTGTCTTACGAGTCCTCCTCTAAAGCACTGGATGTTTCAGATACTCATGACTTAGGTTGATGCTCCTTTGTCTATCGCGTACACATGTTCACTGCCCAGGAATAAATCTTCCTCTGCTCCGCATTCTAGGCCAGAGGTGCTGGTCTTCTTAGTGAATCCAGTTGCAGCTCTATAGCACCTCTGTTTATTGTGTCTCTCAGGAGCGGAAGTGCTACAGATCACAGGGTTAATCTATTATTTACCTGGAAAAATAATGCTTCTTTCAATAGTGCCTTCATTCCTCAGGTATTAGAGTACTTGTTTTTGTCTTCATTTTTGTTTATACTTGTGTATATATATAAACTAGCAATGTGGGAAGGCATTGCACATGATGTTATGACCATTGGGCGTATGTGTGTGAAATGTAGACAAACTGATAGACACAGACATATGCAACACACAGGCAGACACATACACACAGTGAGACACATACATATGTACCACACAGGCAGACACATACACACAGTGAGACACAGACATATGTACCACACAGGCAGACACATACACACAGTGAGACACAGACATGTGTACCACACAGGCAGACACATACACACAGTGAGACACATACATATGTACCACACAGGCAGACACATACACACAGTGAGACACAGACATATGTACCACACAGGCAGACACATACACACAGTGAGACACAGACATATGCAACACACAAGCAGACACATACACACAGTGAGACACACACATATGCAACACACAGGCAGACACATACACACAGTGAGACACAGACATATGTACCACACAGGCAGACACATACACACAGTGAGACACAGATGTATACAACACACAGACAGACACATACACACAGTGAGACACAGACGTATACAACACACAGGCAGACACATACACACAGTGAGACACATACATATGTACCACACAGGCAGACACATACACACAGTGAGACACAGACATATGTACCACACAGGCAGACACACACAGTGAGACACAGACATATGCAACACACAGGCAGACACATACACACAGTGAGACACACACATATGCAACACACAGGCAGACACATACACACAGTGAGACACAGACATATGCAACACACAGGCAGACACATACACACAGTGAGACACAGATATATGTACCACACAGGCACACACATATACACAGTGAGACACAGACATATGTACCACACAGGCACACACATACACACAGTGAGACACAGACATATACAACACACAGGCAGACACATACACACAGTGAGACACAGACATATGTACCACACAGGCAGACACATACACACAGTGAGACACACACATGTGTACCACACAGGCACACACAGTGAGACACAGACGTATACAACACACAAGCAGACACATACACACAGTGAGACACAGACATATGTACCACACAGGCAGACACATACATACAGTGAGACACAGACATATGTACCACACAGGTAGACACGTACACACAGTGAGACACACACATATGCACCACACAGGCAGACACGTACACACAGTGAGACACAGACATATGTACCACACAGGCAGACACATACACACAGTGAGACACAGACTTATGCAACACACAGGCAGACACATACACACAGTGAGACACAGACATATGTACCACACAGGCAGACACGTACACACAGTGAGACACAGACATATGTGCCACAGAGGCAGACACGTACACACAGTGAGACACAGACATATGCACCACACAGGCAGACACATACACACAGTGAGACACAGACGTATACAACACACAGGCAGACACATACACACAGTGAGACACAGACGTATACAACACACAGGCAGACACATACACACAGTGAGACACATACATATGTACCACACAGGCAGACACATATACACAGTGAGACACAGATATATGTACCACACAGTGAGACACAGACGTATACAACACACAGGCAGACACATACACACAGTGAGACACATACATATGTACCACACCGGCAGACACATATACACAGTGAGACACAGATATATGTACCACACAGGCACACACATACACACAGTGAGACACAGACATATGTACCACACAGGCAGACACATACACACAGTGAGACACAGACATATGTACCACACAGTCAGACACATATACACAGTGAGACACAGACATATGCACCACACAGGCAGACACATACACACAGTGAGCGGCAAAAACATGAAAAAGACATGCTCGCACACACACACCAGAGATGCACACATGTAACAGACATGCGCACACATGTGCAACAGACATATATACACACACACAGTGGACACTGACACAGTGATAGCCGCCCCCCTGTGTGTGGAGGTGCCGGCTCTTGCTGGTCCCCCAGATCTGTAGGTCCTGAGTATAGAAGTGTAGGCTGTGGGATTATTGTAGGAGCTTTACAGTGCTGTGTAGGTAACAATGTTGTATTAACCCTTTGAGTGCCAGAGGGGTACGGAACGCTTTGCTATGCAATGCGTTCCGTACCCCTCTGGCACTCAAAGGGTTAAGTGAATATCTGCAGTATTCAGTTAGAAGCATAACGTAGCCCTGTAAGAACCAGAGGACATCACTTCACAATGTGTTGCCATCCCCTCTGTGGACTTGAAACCATTATCCCCAATGTGGTCACACCAGAAAAAGTGAAGTCTCTAAGGTTTTAACCCTTTGACTGGCAAAGGGTTTCTGAATGCGCGTACCCATCTGGCACTCCAAGGGTTAACCGTTTGAGTAGCATAGGCTTCAAACATCCCTCCCTCTCTTGTACATTACTTCCCTGCAAGTTAAGCGTCTATAAGGGTTTAACCCTTTGAGTGCCAAATTGGTTTGCAACTGATTGCAAAGGAGTGCATTGCCTACCCCTCTAGTAGAAATCTGGGTGAGGGCATTTTGTGTGTGTGTGCGCGCAGAACAGGACATTTGGGCATAGATGAGGTGCCGGTAAGGGCATTTTGTGAGTGCGTGTGGAGCAGGAGGACGTTTTGGGCATAGGAGAGACGCAGGTGAGGGCATTTTGTGTGTGTCGGCCATGTTTTGCGGATGTTGAGGGAGGGAGTCTTTGCAGAGATTTTGACCACTACTGTCACAATCATGCCCCCCTGTATTTCCAGGACTGGTAGTATGGAAGAGATATGAATATATCCTCCTTACTGCTGCCCCTGTGGGATGGTGTTGCCTGTCATGTTATGACCGTTGGGAATACGTGTATAAAATGTACACACACTGATACACCCAGCTGACTGAAAGGGGCAGCGTAATGTGAGAAAAAGGGGAGGGGGGATTAATCCTTTAGCAGTGAATTCCTTTTGAACTACAGGACAGAGCATACTGAAATAAAGCGTTACATGAACCTCTTTATAGGAGGATCAATCGGAGCTGCATTTGTTTCAAGGTATTACTATCCCTTTAAATAGGGCAGAGGAAGGAAGATGTTTCTTCTAGTTTAGAACTTTACTGTTAAAGGGATAGTAATACTTCGTTTTATCTTTATTTTATTTTGTAGGCATTAAAAAAACATGAAGAACGATATAAGTCTTATCTCTCAAACCTTTATGGTTTGAGAGATAATCACAAGCAAAGTTTCCCCTCCCGCCCCTTTTTCCTAGTGTAAGCCATCTCTTCTCAGATGTGGAATGCAGTCCATAGACCAGACAGATAACAGCAGGGGACAATCTTCTTCCTATGAGAACAATGAAAGACCTGCCTCCCTTGACAAGTGTTTCAGCTTTTTCCCTTATCTTAATTGAAGATTGTCCCTCTCTGCAGTCTACCTGGACACCTCCCTTCTGATCTGGATGAACAGGAGGGATACTTTGCTTGAGAATATCTCTTAAACCATAAAGGTTTGAGAGATAAGACTTATATTGTTCTTCATGTTTTTTTAATGCCTACAAAATAAAATAAAGATAAAACGAAGTATTACTATCCCTTTAAGTACCCTGCATCATGGCAGCAGATACTTTTACCTCAGGGTCACTGTCCCCCCCCCAATAGACTTAGAGAAAAGGATTTAATGGTAAGTACAAAAATCTTATTTTCCATGTTTGTAGGGTCATTCAGGAGTGATGTACACTATTTTTCGGTCCCTCCTCTTTATAGTTTACAATCTACATTTTTGGGGCCTGAGGCAAGATCCTCTATGCTTGAATTCAGGATGAAAAGTATTTTTTTTTTTTTCATAAATTTGGAGGCAATGGGAATTTTGGAAAAGTTTGTTTGGTAAATTAGGTGTGACCCAGAATAACATCTTCTGCTTCCTGTTTCCCAACTATCCCTTGTAAGGCTTTTCCATATGAATTAAAGGGATAGTAATACTTCATTTTAACTTTATTTTATTTTGTAGGCATTAAAAAAACATGAAGAATGATATAAGTCTTATCTCTGAAACCTTTATGGTTTAAGAGATATTCACAAACAAAGTATCCCCCCCCTGTTCAACCAGATCAGAAGGGAGATGCCCAGGTAGACTGCAGAGAGGGACAATCTTCAATTAAGATAATGGAAAAAGCTGAAAAACTTGTCAAGGGGGAAGGGCTTTCATTGTTTTCATACAAAGAAAATTGTCCCCTTCTGTTATCTGTACTGTCATACAACCAGACTCACATCTGAGAAGAGATGGCTTACACTAGGTAAAAGGGGCGGGGAGGGGAACTTTGCTTGTGAATATCTCATAAACCATAAAGGTTTGAGAGATAAGACTTATATCATTCTTCATGTTTTTTTAATGCCTACAAAATAAAATAAAGTTAAAACGAAGTGTTACTATCCCTTTAAACAAGGGTATCCCCTGCTGGGAAAGGTTTCATTTCACTCTTTGAATGCCAGAGAGGTATCCAATGCATTATATTGACTGAAGACTTCTGTGTACCTGGCAAACATGCCCGGGGGTGGCAGTAAGGTGGAGTTATTCAAATCTCTTCTCTACTGCCTGTCTCATTGGTCCATAGCCACTCCTGTGAAAATCTCTGCAAGGAATTGCGTGGCCGCCTATATATACACACACAAAAACAATATGCACACTTGCAATACACATACACACACAATGTGAACAATACACACATAATGTACCCAAAATACAGTACCACATATACACACACACACACACACACACACATACTATCATACACAACCGCAATACATATACACAAACACCGCTGTACGCAAACTGCTATTTATAAACATTCTATGTTTATTTAGCCATACATACATGTAAATGGGACTTTTTTTTTTTTAATCTGTTTTATTAACCACACGGGCAAAGCCGTGCCAATATTGCTAGTGTACAATAAATTACTTCAACATAATGGAATAAAAAAACAAGTCTTTATTTACAAAGTGACAAAACTGTATAAATAGTGAACTTGCAGCCAATGGCACGTAGCATGTTATGAGGCCAAACCCCCCTTCTCCGAAAGAGAGGACATAAATTAAAAACAGATAAATAGTCTACTGAAGAAATGGTCTTCCTGGTTTTAAGCTGTGGGTTTTTATTTCCTTCAAACTAGCCGTCGGCTACAGCCACCAGTTCCCGTCCATGAAGATCTCACAAAATGGATAGTTATGGATGCAAGCAGCCATTTTTTAAAACAAAATACAGGCGTTTGGCTTGCTCCCTGGTTGGGGGATGAGTATCTGTCTTTACCCCCCCAAACACCTGCCTGGGTGAGGTTACCATTTAGTCCTTTGGATTTACCCCTGGCTAGGGCAAAAAGGTGTATAAGGCAGCTTTGGATTGGTACATTGGAGAAATGAAGTGGAATTTTCAGCTGGTTGCCACCTTTACGTCTCCCTCTTCTCCAGCCTCCGTGCAGTCACCTCCCTCCTCCATCATCTCAGACATGTCTACTTCCTCCTCATCATATGTGGGTTCCTCTGGAGAGCAGCCGGTGCAGGACTGAAGGGTGAGGGGGAGACATGTTAATCTACAAGCAAATATACATCAATATGGGCACTGAACTATGGGGAAGATGCATGAAGACAAAAGTGGAGAGAAATTTTGAAGCACATCAGCTGTACCATTGATTCAAAGTGGAACTATTAATTAGGTGCCCCCAAATCATTATTCACATAGCGATACGCATATCAGTACTAGTATTAGCCTGCATAAGTCCGGCATCATTGAGAAATCCAACTTGTTCTGAGACTCACAGACAGGTATCTTGCTGTTCCGGAATCTGTACATCTGTGCTGTCAGTCCCTTCTGACCCCTTAAGGACTGGGAAATCTGAGGTGGATTTCACTTAAGGACATTTTTGACTCTGTCTTTGTTCAACAGTGTTTTCTCTCTAAGTACTTTATTTTACCCATGAAAATTATATACTGTTTTTTTTACGCACAAATAGGGCTTTCTTTTGATACCATACTTATATGTATAGCCGACCATTTATTTTAGTAAAATTAAAGAAAACTGTAAAAAAAAAAAAAAAAATGGAGGCACACTGCTATCATTTAACCCATGATGTGCCAGGACCGTCATGGGTCCTTAACGCAAATCTACCCATGACGGTCCTGGCACGTCACGGGTCGTTAAGGGGTTAAGGTACAATGCAACTCCCCCTCACCAATCCTATAGGACACTGGGGCAGACAGTGCAGGTGCACCGATGTCTGTTCGGCAAGATGTCTGCGCAGATGCCTGCTGTGCGTCTTGGAACAAGTTGGATTTCTCAATAAAACTGGACTTATTCAGGACAATACAAGTATTGATATGCGTATCGATATGTGAATAATTATTTGGGGGGCACTTTAATCTGAGTGAAAGTTCTGCTTTAAAAGGGGCTTTAAACCCCTTGATTGTTCGAGGTCTCTAACACAAAGACCACTGTAACATTCAAGAGTTCAAAAGCTCTATCAATGGAGAATTTCACTTGTTGCTGCTATTTGTTTCCTTTAGATTTCTGCCCAATGTCCTACATTTGCAAGTGACTAACAAGTGAGATTCCGTAACGAACAGTGCCCCCCTAAAATAGCAGGCCACTGAAGAACTGCAATAAAAAAATAAAGAATAAAAGAATTAAAGGCATAGTAATACTTAATACATAAAAAAATAGATCTTGTAGGGTTTATTCTCCCAAGTAAAACAAGGGCACTCCCATTGCTGAGAGGTGTTTTATTCAAAAGTTATTACAGCTCAATCCTGAATTTTCTTAGGTGCAATATCACAGTGGCCTGAAATTGTACAGTGGCACTGTTGCTACACCATCCTGTGCACAGCTCTAGTCAGTTGATCGTAAATCTCCATAGGATGGTGTAGCAACAGCACCACTGTTCAATTTCAGGCCACTGTGATACTGCACCTAAAAAAATAAAGTTTGAGCTGTAATAAAATTTGAATAAAACCTCTTAGCAGCGGGTGTACCTTCGTTTTACTCAGGAGGATAAACCCTACATTTTTTTTTATACATTACATATTACTATCCCTTTAAGCATCTTCCAGAAGTGGGCGTGCACTTGTTTTTCCCCACAGCATGAAAAGCACTTCAGTCTCATAAATGTTTCCATATTTGATACTTTCCATTTAAATCCTAGCCCGTATACATCACTTGAGGACAGGGCTGGACACCCCTGGGTGACATAAACTGTCCACTAAAAGGGGGATTATAACTTCCTGAATCAGAAATCTGTCTCTGTTTCTATACTTACACCCATGGTGAAGACTGGCGGTATCCCTCCTCTTCTCATCCAGCTGTGGACCTCCGCCAACTCTTTCTTCTGCTCCTCGGAGAATCGCGGCTGGTACCTCTGCAGCTGTCGGAGCTTCTCCTTGTCTTCCTGAAGGATGCACTCCATGTCCCTGTGAGTGAGGGCAAGAGGGGTCATAAAGGTGATGGTGGCGGAGGATGAGAAATATCCCTGTCCACCCCCATATATTATACATTACTGTTCAAAAGTTTGGGGTCACTTAGAAATATCCTTGTTTTCCATCAAAGTAGTTGCAAAATGAATAGGAAATACAAGATGTTGATAAGGTTAGAATGATTTTTAATTTAAAGGAGCAATAAACTTTTTTTATGAAAAAATATATATTGTAGGGATTTTCCTACTGAGTAAAATAAGGGTACTCCCACTGCTGAGAGATTTATATTTCCAGAGTTATTACACTTTAAACCCATGTTTTTTTTACATTAGCAGTGCCCTCTAGTGGTTAAATTCTTATTAGATTTCCTGTTAGATTCTAATGGAGAGGGAAGTCAGAGACATACAGTTCTCCACAAAATGTGACAGAAACTGCTGAGTCACTTCCTGTCAGTTAGAACTATCAGGAGTTAGAACTATCAGGAAGTAAACACAGTAAATTCACTTCCTGTCAGTTAGAACTATCAGGAAGTAAACACAGTAAATTCACTTCCTGTCAGAACTATCAGGAAGTAAACAAAGTAAATTCACTTCCTGGTTATTTAAACTGCTATAATTTTTTAATAAAACATCTGACAGCGATGGGATCGACCTTGTTTTATTCAGCAGGAAAAGCTCTATAAAATATGTGTTTTCATAAAAAAAAAGTTTACTGCTCTTTTAAATAATAATTGCGTCCTTCAAACTTTGAGAAGAATTGTCCATTTGCACCAATTACAGCCTGGTAGACGTTTGGCATTCTAGTTGTCAGTTTGCTGATGTGACGAGAGTTCACCCCATGCTTCCGGAAGCTCCTCCTACAATTTCGATTGGCTTGATGGGCACTTCTTACTTATCATAAGGTCAAACTGCTTCCATAACAGAAACTAGGACATTTCTAAGTGACCCCAAACTTTTGAATGGTTGCGTACATACAGTACACATGAAAGATCGCTCCAAATTGCCTATACATTGAGGGTTATGTACTAATTTTTGATAAAGTGGAGATAACTTCTCCAGTGATACCCATACCTAGAGTCTACCTGGGCACCTCCCTTCTGCTCTGGCTGAACAGTGTTACATCAGTAAAAGGGGTGGGAGGGAGATACTTTGTCAATGAATTACTCTTGAACTACAACTCTGACAGAATTGAAATAACACTCTCCAAAGTCCAAATACTATGATGATTAATTAGAGCTGCTTTTATTATGAAACATTACTATCCCTTTAAAGTATCATTTTTACTCTTCTATGGTGAACACAGTACCACGCTTTACCTAGATTCATTAATAATGCAGTGTGTGGTAATACTGTCGCAGCACAGCAAATAATTTGCATAAAGTGCCACACACTGTGCCACAAATAAAGGTTCATGTTTCAAAAACTATATTACAAACAAATGGCTAGCACTGCATATAGTCATTTTTTATCCTTAAAAACTAATTAAGCTTATGTTAAAGAGAGATTAAATTTTTATTTTGACTTTACATATTCTGCAAGAGCACTTGTGAAGAAACAAGTTGCAAACAGCTCTGGTCCACAAGGGGTTAAAGGGATAGTAATGTTTCACAATAAAATCATCTCCATTTAATCATCATAGCATTTGGGCCATGGAGAGTGTTATTTCAAAACTGTCAGAGATGTAGTACAAGAGTAATTGAATGATAAAGTATCCCCATCCTGCCCCTTTTACTGATATAACACTGCTCACCTCAGAGCAGCAAGACTGTCCGGATGGATCGCAGAGAAGGACAATTTTCAGTGATAAGGAAAAACCTGAAAAACCTGTCAAGGGGGCAGTGTTTTCCTTATGGTCACAGTAAGAAGATTGTCCCTTGCTGTGGTCTGTCTGGTCAAGACACCAGATTCCACATCTCGGGGGAGGCGGCTTACACTAGGTAAAAGGGGCGGGAGGGGGATACTTTATCATTCAATTACTCTTGAACTACAACTCTGACAGTAATGAAATAACACTCTCCATTGCCCAAATACTATGAAAATTAATCGGCGCTGCCATCACTGTAAGGTGACAGGTCCACCTTAAATACCCAAAGTATCTGTCCATGACTGTGGTGAAGAGCAGTGAATCTGACAATTGATGAATCCCACCCTAGGTCTCACCTGGGAGGCATCTGATAAGTCATCATGACATCATTGTCAGTGTTGGACATCAGTAGCCAAAGTGGGTCCTGCATCACATATCTGATCACATTTCGCTCTTCCTCCTCTCGCTCCGCCTTTTTGACCCTCATCTCCATCTCTGAGGAGTCAATGCTGCCAAAGTATTTGCTAGTGTTGCCACTTTCACTGCTTTCTGCTAGATGGAAATAAATTTTTAAAATGAATCAATAGTGCAGTGATGTCATCTGTATGATGTCATGTGGATTTGAGGTCAGGGGTGCACAATGGGCTATATGATCAAAGAAAAAAGCAAATACAACACAAATATGCCAAGTGGTAGAAATGAGGCTTTTAAAAAGGAAGGTTAATGCTTTATATGAAAAATAACATGGGTTTATCCTTCTGAATAAAACAAGGTTATACCTACTATGTTCCACTCAAAAGTTGCTACAGTAGCCTATGTAGGTTTATAGTCAACTGACCATTGCTGTCCATACACTGCTGTAGCAGCAGCGCCACCATAACGTTTCAGGTCATGGAGGCATACTGCTCCCAAAATATGTGAGTTTGAGCTGCAATAATTTTTGAATAAAACATCTCTCATCAGTGGGAGTACCCATGTTTTACTCAGTAGGATTAAATATATTGGTGTCTAACACATTGCTTTGCAATCCCAAGCATTTATAAGCCCAATTTAAATCAATGAGAATTTTTTAGTTTGTTCCCAATGGTGCAAATATTTGGCCGAAAATTGCCTAATTCTAATTAATCATCATCATCTTCTGCCTTTGTCAGTCAACTGTAGGATGAAGGCCTCCTCAGTAAACCTCCAACAACTTGGGTCCTGTGCCTTTTGTTATCACTGTGTACTGACAAATTTGGTAATATCATCTACCCATCTGGTCTTTAGACTCCTTGTTCTTGTGTGTTTAGTATCGAATGGCATCCATTCAAAAAATCGTTTGGTCCATCTACTATCAGACTTTTTTGCTATGTGGCCTGCCTATTTCCATTTCAGGCATTTTTCTCTTTCAATTATATCACAGAGCTCTGTTTGCTGACGAATCCATGCGCACGTTTTTTGGTCTCTTTTATTGTTATGTTTAGAATTTGTCACTCCTTACTTCTCTGTGTAACCTTAAAGGAGCAGTAAACTTTTTTTATGAAAAAATATACATTGTAGGGATTTTCCTGTTGAGTAAAATAAGGGTACTCCCACCGCCAGGAGATTTATATTTCCAGAGTTATTACAGTTTAAACCCATGTTTTTTACATTAGCAGTGCCCTGTAGTGGTCAAATTCTAATTAGATTTCCTGTTAGATTCTAATGGACAGGAAAGTCAGAGACATACAGTTCTCCATAGAATGTGATAGAAACTGCTGAGTCACTTCCTGTTAGAACTATCAGGAAGTAAACACAGTAAATTCACTTCCTGATTATTTAAACTGCTATAATTTTTAATACAAAATCTGAGAGCAGTGGGAGTGACCTTGTTTTTTTATTCAACAGGAAAAGCTCTATAAAATATGTGTTTTCATAAAAAGAAGTTTACTGCTCCTTTAAGTCTGTGTATGGCTTTGGCATTCAGTATCCATGTTTCACAGTCATAGGTAAGGACGGGGAGGACACAATGGCCAAAAACCTTTAGCTTGAGGCAGTGGTAAATTTGTCTTAACCCTTTAAGGACCCTTGAGGGTCCTGGCACATCATGGGCTGGCAAGCCATAAGGACCCATGACGTGCCAGGATCGGGGAGCCCTGAACCTGGATAGCCAATTAAAATAAAAATGGTCCCTGGTCCTTAAGTGCTGGTCGCATCAAGTGCCAGGGTCATACTGTGTGTGATATCCTGCTATATCATGAGAGGAGACATCGTCATCAAGTGAACTCATTTCGCCACCACCCCGATCCCATGTCATCAAGTGAACTCATACCATCACCACTGACCCCATGATGTCATCAAGTGAACTCATATCATCACCATCCTGACACCATGATGTCATCAAGTGAACTCAAATCACCACCACCCAACCTCATGGTGTCACTTACTTGTGCCACAAGCAGAAGTGCTTCCTCCATTAGATCCCATGGACCCAGAGGCTGCAGATCCCGTGCCAGAGCAGGAATCCTCCTGAAGGAGCAGATCTAAGAGGTCACTGGAGCTCGAGAGAGCATCATTGTGCGAAGACGACTCCTGAGGATCACCCTGAGATATGGAGAGGGGAGTGCGTGAGAGAAAGGGAGGGAAGATGGGGAGGAAGGGAAGCAGACAGAGGAAGAGGTGGAAGCTGGGAAAGAGAAGCAGGCCAGAGAAGAAAGGAAGGCTGTAGAAGCAACGCTTGCCAGGTAAGGCAAGGAAGCTGAGGAAGAAAAGTATGCTGGTTGGTGATGGGCTGAGGAACCAAGGGAGTCGGGGAAGGGAGGAAAGGTAAAGGAAGGCTGGGGGGGAGACTATGGGTGAAGAGGGGAAAGCTGGAAAAGGATCAGAGACAGGAAGAGGAAGGCGAGGGTAGAGAGACAGAGTAGGTGGGAAAGGGGGAGAGAGGCTTGGTAAGAGAGGGAGGCAAGGGATGAGGAAGGGTGGGGAAGGGAGAGGATGGGAGGAGAGGGAGTCTAGGTACGGGAGGAAGACTTTAGTAGAAAGAGGATGAGGAATGGTGAAAACTGTACAGGAGAGGGTGACTGAGGAAGGGAGGAAGTCAGGGAAACAGAGGAAGGCTGGGGAAGGGAGGTAACCTGACCAATAGAGGGGGGTCTGGGAAAGGGATGAAGGTTGGACAAGGGAAGGAGGCTGGGAACTAGAGAGGATGTTGTGAAATACAAGAGAGGTTGAATAGACTAACATACTAATATGCGCACACTCACCATGCAGTTCTCAGGCTGTCTGTTCTCCTCCACATTTCCTGGACCTGTACTGGGTCCTCCCCCAACGGTGCTGCCAAGAGCCGTTCCTCCTTTTACTTCCTCTTCCAGTTCCCATTCCCCCCCAGCTCCTGCCCCAGGCTGAGGCAGTTCCTCCATCTGCAGAAGGTCAAGCTGCAGGGGGGAGCTGCAACGAGATGGGAAGAGTCGCTGGGGAGGGGAAGAGGAGCGGGATGGTGGTGGGGGGCAGCTTGCTGTAGCCTGCGGAGCAGCAGGAGCTGGGGTTTGAGCTTCAGGGGCAGGTGCTGGTGTCTCAGTATTGGGGGCAAAAGGAGGGAACCCAGATACCCCAGGATAGAAAGGAGGAGCAACAGGGGGAGGCTGGAAGAGGTAGTTGGGGAGCACCAGAGCCACAATGGGAGTAACAAGGGGGTATCTGGGAAGTGGTGGAGCAGGAGTCCGGGGAGGGGGGTAGATTGGAAGAGAGTATCCAGGAATGTTTGGGGGAGGAGGAGGTGACGGCAGGAGGGGGGTTTCGTGGTTCTGGGGTGCTGGTACAGCGTTGGAGGAGAGAGGTTTGCCTGGTTTAGGACGTTTTGCTTTGGATTTTCCACTTTTACCCCGGCGCCCTCCCCTGGAAGTGGAAGAGAGAGTGCCAGAGGAGGCAGCATGGAGCTGGGCAGCACGAGGAGACTTATTACCTGTGGAGGGAGAGGAGGAGAACATAATCAGGGTAAGAACAGACAGAGAAGAATAGGAGCAAGAGGGACAGACAGACAAGGCTGGATGAGGGGGACAGTGAGAGGAGAACAGATGTGAAGGACAGAGAGAGGAGGATAGAGAGAGAGACAGAAAGAAGGGAGGGAAAGATGGACAGAGAGCAAAGAGAGGGAGGGATGGATGAGGGACAGAGAGAGGAGGATTGAAGAGAAGAACAGAGACGGAAAATGAAGGGAGGAACAGAGAGGTGGTGGGAGGAAGAGAGTATAATGGACAAGAAGAAACAGAGAAAGATAAGAGGGACAAAGAGACGAGTATTAGAAAAACAAAGAGAGGAGGATGGGTGAGATCAACAGACAGAAGGGAGGGACGCACAGACAGGAGAATGGATCAGATACAGAGATACAAGGATGGACAAGAGGGACAGAGAGAAGGAAGGGAAACAAAGAGGAGGATGGACGAGAGGGACAGAGAGAAGGAAGGGAAACAAAGAGGAGGATGGACAAGAGGGACAGAAAGAAGGGAAACAAAGAGGAGGATGGACGCGAGGGACAGAGAGAAGGAAGGGAAACAAAGAGGAAGATGGATGAGAGGAACAGAAAGAGGAGGGATGGATGAGATGGACAGAGATAAAAGTGGGATGGATAAAAAGAGAGACAAGGAAGGGAGGGAGGAAAAGAGAGAGGAGGTGTCATGTCTGCTTCGCTATTCTGCTCCCGCAGCCACATTTTTTTCTTAACGCCCACTGTCAGATATTCCAGATGCAGCTGGAGGTATTGATCTTCCCGTTTGAGAGTTAGTTTTAGCTTTGCGCAGTCACATTCCAGATCTGGCTAGCTTATTAGACTTTCATACTCTTCCACCTGTCCCGACCTTAACTACATTTGACTTCTCTTTTGCATCTTCCTTGCCTGTTCCTTGTATTCCGATCTTCTTCATTTCAGCATCTGCCAGACTATCACTTCACTCTGCTGGAGTTCAGAACAGCAATCATCAGTACTTCCATCTGCCAAGCTTCACCGTCCACCAGACCATTGCTCCACTCTGCTGGCATTCGGAACAGCGATCATTTGTATTTTGATTCGCCAAGTCTCAACGTCCGCCAGACCATCACTCCACACTGCTGGCATTCAATACACAGCCACCTGCCCTTTGCTCAGCCAAGTGACAACACCAGACAGACCTCTGCTACTCCTTTCTGGCTTTTAGCTGCAGTGTCCTCTTGATCTTTACTCTGCAAAGTCGGTTTATCACTCTATATGTCTACCCATTGCCAGTTCTTTGCTATACTCCTATCATCCTGGCAGGTACTCTCGCTCAACTGGGTACTGACATTCGAACTTGCTTCTGGCATCTTTACAAGGCTCTGGCTACAGCAAGAATCCGCTTGTAACTCAATGCACCCAAGTAATGCTCCCCAGACTTACACTCCAGCATCTCTCAGAAATAGGTGGGATACTGTGACAGGTCGGAATGTCAGCAACCGGCTGAGATGAAGTACCTACCAGGATGAATGCAGTTGTAGCTGGTAGTAGACAATCATATAGTAAAGGACTGAAGATAGGTAGACTTATAGAGCATTAAAGCCACTTGGCAGAGTGAAGATCAAGAGTACATTGCAGCTGAAAGCCCGCAAGGAGAGGCGGATGTCTGGCTGCTGTTGTCACTCGATGAAGGACAGGTGGTCATGTTTTGAACGCCAGCAGAGCTGAGTAAAGGTCTGGTGGATGCTGAAGCTTTGTGGATCAAAGTACAGATGATAACTGTCCTGATCACCAGCAGAATGGACTGATGGTCTGGTGAACGCTGAAGCTTGGTAAATCAAAGTACTGAAGATCGATGTTATAAACGCCTGCAGAGTGGAGAGATGTCCTGGCTGATGAGGAAACTTAGAGGATCGAAGTACTGATGATCGATGTTCTGAATGCCAGCAGAGTGGTGCAATGGTCTGGCGGCTGCTGAAATGATGAAGACTGGAACACAAGGTACATCAAGGAAGATCCAGAAGACAAGTTAAGTGTAGGTCGGTGTGGGTGGAAGAGATTCAAAATCCAATAAACTAGCTGAGTCAGGAACATGAATGCTCAAAGCTCAAACTAACTCTCAATCAGGAAGCTTGATAATCAGGCAAAGTCAAAAGAGGGAGAAAAGTATATGAAGGAAAGAGTAACCAATAGCGAGCTGTCTCTGAAGAAACAATCCGACAGCAGGCCTGAGGAAACAATATTACAACTGTGAATAGCAAAGCAGATGTGACAGGAGGATGAACAACACAGAACTGCTAAGAGGGACAGATAGAGAGATGGATAGACAAGAGGGGCAGAGAGAGAGAGAGAGAGGAGGAATTCAAGGAAGGAGAGAAGATAAAGGGAAGGTCAGAGAGAGAAGGAAGAACAGGAAGGACAGAGAGAGAGAAGATGAGAGGGACAAAGAGAGAAGGGAATGAGGTACAGAGAGTAGGAAAGACAAGAAGGACAGCGAAAGGAGGAGAGGGGCAGAGAAAAACAATGAATAGCAAAAGGAGAAGAGAGAAAAAAGTGAGCTGGTATATTGATCCAGTGAAAAAGTGGGTGAGGGGGAGATTAGGAGAGACGTAACCTTACCTCGTTGATGGCGCTGGTTTGGCTCCTCCAAGCCCCCAGAAGGGAGAGGATCAAAGACACGGAGCTGGCTGAGGCTGTGTACTCGGGTGAGGAAGGCTTGCTCCTCTCTCTGAGTGTGTGCGGACAGAACCTCCTTAGTCAGTCCCAGCCGCCGCAGTGGTGGAGGAGGAGCAGCCGGGCATGGAGATTCCTCCATCTGGACCATATCTGTGATGATGAGGAGGGAGGAGAGGACACGGGTAAAAATACAGGGACCATCTTTGAGCTGGGAACAATAATGTAGTTCTCAGTTTCTGGCATATAGTGTGGCCTATTGGATTTGGGTCTTTTTATTCAACCTGATTTATTATATAAGTATGTAATTTACTTATCAAGCGTCGAAAGATTCTGAAAGTCTGTACAACAGGGTGAGAAATTATAATTATATTTTTTTACAAATCTAAATCACTACGTTGAACAAAAAAGCGAAATAATTTTTCACAATTTTGCTAATATTTTTAATATTTTCACTACTTCATAAACGTTATGTAAACAGTAATACTAAAAGTGGTCGTAAGCTTCAGAAGACACCCCCCCCAACTTACCTTATCTACTATAGATATGTCATGTGGGTCCTGCTTCTATGAAAACTGTTCTTCCTCTTCAGCCCACAGGGTCTGTTGCTTCCTCTATGGGGTGGTAGTAGTCTGTTTTTTTCTTGCCCTTCCAATTAGAGGCAATGATTTTTTGCTTACATGTAGTACATCATGTTTGATGATCCATATGTACTATGCTTGAGCAAAAGATCATCATTCTGATTCAGAGTACACAGTAGGCCCCGGGAGGCTGAAGAAGCAAATTTTCATAGAAGCAGGATCCGGATGACAGTGGACAAAATAGATTTAGTGATTAGCTAGATATTGACACAAGAACCACAAATATATGCTAATCATAATAGTTACCAGAGTCGGGAGGTTTCTTGTCTCCAACGTGGACAATGGTGCTGCTGAAGCTGCCCTGACTGGTGATGGAGACCACACTTTCAGCTTTGCTGAGCGGTAATGGAGGAAGTGGGGCGAGCGGTGGGGCACCAACAGAAGTGGGCGGAGGTGGGGGAGGTAATTCCTGCTGCTGAGGGGTACTAGAGGAGGGGTCTGTAAAGCAGAACAATATGGGAAATGAAAGAGGGATTAACATGAAATATGGTGGAAGGTTGGGAAAGGACAGCAGGGATAATAGCAGAAGGAAAAATATGGTGAGAGACATGGGAGAAGAAACGTTGAGATTCCACTAACATTTTGGGTGCCACAGATGTCTTTAGATGTCACTAGAACCCATCAAGTCTATCACCCATTCTCCTCCCTTCTCTATATAGGCCACCTCCAAGAAGCTTACCATCCTTGTCACTCTCCCCCATCTTCTGTTTCTCCTCCTCCGATGTGGATGACGTGTACGACGAGGAGCCACATTTCCGTTTCACAGTGCTAGGGAGATTACAGCTCTCCAGGTACCTAAACAAGAAGAAGAAAGAGGGAATGTCAGAGGAAGTAGAGAGAGACAATAAGAGAGAGAAGCGAGAGAGATGGAAGATGTGACAAGAAGAGGTGAGAGAGGGAAAGGTGGATCAGTTCAGAAAGGGGTGAGAGGAACATGAAATAGGTGTGACGAGATACTAAAACAACACTAAAACCTAGAAATTATCTTTCTGGACTCGCAGGTTAGATTGCTAGGGTTCCAATGGGATTTGATTTGAAATTACAGGGATGCACCACAGCAAAGCACTTGGGAACCCATGATTTAGAATAAACTCTCCAGAGATCAACTCTTTTCTCCCATTCAAACGCTGCCTGACCCGAGGAAGAAAGCAGATTTCTCTAAAGCTTCTCCTAAATTTTAAACAGTCCAAATAAAAAAGTAATGACCAAATACTAATTACTCTCATCTTTTTTCCTGCATGTTAATTGACTCTTTGCCTTTGGTGCAAGCTGAAGCCTCAGAAGGATTGAGGAGGCAACTTAATAACAGGTGAGTAAGTAATCATTCAGGCTTTGCCACACAGGTCACAGAGCCCTGTAAAGGGTCCCTACCTACTAAACCAAAAATCACTAAAACAATTGCACTGATTGAAAAAATAAATGTACAGGTTATATGCAGTTTAAAACTGCTGCACAATACACAACATAACCCTTTGGACCTTTAAGCTTAAACATCTACCTTCAATGAGACTGAAAGCTGGTAGGTGACAGACTCCCATTAATAAAAGAGGATTTTACTCTTACCTGTTAAATCCTTTTCTCTTAGTCCATACAGGTTACTGGTAACTTTGGGTAGGCGATCTGCCCCTTTAAGTAGGCAGGAACAATTCTAGAAATTACTGCAGGGGGTGGAGTCTACCTTCCCTCCTTGGCTGCAGCGCTAGCCAACCAGCTCCAGAAAGATTTGAGACACTAACTATGACTAGATAGTGGAAGGGAAAGAAAACTCCTGTGAGCATGACCCCGAAGGACCCCCACGGTCTTCCACAGGAGAGCCAAGCATGGTCTCTTGACAGGGTGGGAGACCAGTAACCTATATGGACTAAGAGAAAAGGATTTAACAGGTAAGACTAAAATCCTCTTTTCTCTGTCATCCAATACAGGTTACTGGTAACTTTGGGATGTCCAACCATTGAGTTTCCCAGAGGTGGGAAGTAAGGCAAGGACCAGGCGCAAGGCTCCCAAAGTCACCAGCACGTATATGAACCATCAGATAAGAGATAGCCCAACAACAATAAAGTGTCAACGGACACTGAATAGGGGTAACAACACCCCAGGAACTGTTACACAGCACACTGAACTAGAGCCAACGGGGCTCAAAAGTGAAGGAAGCACCAAGAACTAAAGAAAATCCTAGACAGGCAAAACTGTCTCCAGGATTTTCCTCCCAAAGCTGGCATCAGCCGACGCCAACACATCAACACGGTAGTGCTTCGAAAAGGTGTGCACAGACGACCAAGTGGCAGCCTTGCACAACTGATCAGCAGAGGCCTGATTCTTGTAGGCCCAAGAGGCCCCAATAGATCGAGTAGAATGAGCCGTGACCCTGAAAGAGACAGGCTTCTTCCACAGCTCATAAGCCTTACAAAACAGTACTTGATCCATGAAGCAATAGTCACTTTGGATGCAGGTCTTCCTGCCCTGGGACCCTCAGGAATGACGAACAGTGCGTCTGATTGCCTGAAAGACTCAGTGCGATGTACATAAAACTTGAGACAACACACCACGTCCAACAAGTGGAGATACCTCTCCTTGTCAGAGGTGGGGTCAGGGGAGAAAGAGGGAACCACAATCTCCTGATTGATGTGGAACTCCGAAAACATCTTGGGGAGGAATTCCTGAGAGGTGCGAAACACCTATTTGTCCTTGTGATACACCAAAAATGGTGGTCTACAGGACAGAGCATGCAACTCCGCGACACAGCGAACAGACACGATCGTCAGGAGACAGGCCATTTTCCATGTCAGAAAGCTTAAAGGAATAGTAGCCAAGGACTCAAAGGGAGGGCGCTGAAGGACACCCAGAGCCAGATTAAGATCATACTGAGGAGCAGGAGCCTTAAAGACAGGGCGAGTATGAGCAACGCCCCGGAAAAACACCTTGACATCAGGAAGGATAGCAATGCGCCTCTGAAAGAAAACAGAGAGAGCCGAAGTCTGAACCTTAAGGGAACTCAAACTGAGGCCCTTATCCACACCATCCTGCAAGAAGACCAGGACCGTGGGCAGATCAAATTCCTGAGACAAGTCCCTACTGGCACACCAAGACAGAAATGTCAACCAGAGACGATGGTAGGCCTTTGAGGAAACTGGCTTACGAACACTAAGCATGGTAGCCACCACACCAGAAGAAAAACCTTTCTTCTTTAATATTGAGGATTCAATTTCCAAGCCGTCAAAGCTAGACGATGAACGTCCTCTTTCCACAGGTAACCCTGGAGGAGCAAATCCGGACAGGCGGGGAGTCGGAATGGCTCCGCCACTGACAGATCCAGAAGCTCCGGAAACCAAACTTGTTGAGGCCAGTACGGAGTAATCAGAATGACTGGACATTGCTCCAGTCTCAATTTCCGTAACACCCTGTGCAACATAGGAAGGGGAGGGAAGATGTGAGCCAGAGGAAATAACCAAGGAATGAACATGGCATCCACTGCCAAAGCTAGAGGATCCCTCCAGTGAGGGCAAAACCTTGAAACCTTCTGGTTGTGTCTTGTCACCATCAGGTCGATGCAAGGAAGACCCCACTTCTGAACAATGAGGTTCAACACCTCTGGATGCAGTTCCCACTCTCCGCTATCCACTGTGTCGACTGAGGAAGTCCGCCATGACGTTGTCTACGCCTGCACTGCGGATATGGCAGGAACGTGTTCTTCTGCCTAGGACAAAATAGCCTTGACCTCTAACCAAGCGGCGAGATTTCTTGTTCCACCATGCTTGTTGATGTAAGCCACAGCCGTGGCGTTGTCGGACTGAACCCGGACTGGGCATTCTTCCAGCTGGGGCGTCCAGTGACGAAGGGCATGAAATATCGCCCGAAGTTCCAAAACATTGATGGGAAGGAGAGATTCCTCCGAAGACCACCGTCCTTGAGCACTCAGGCGACCCAGAAACGCTCCCCAGCCGCAGAGGATGGCATCTGTCGTCACCGTGCTCCAGAAGGATATCAGGAAGGACTTGCCCTTCAGAGATTGGAGAGGTCGAGCCACCACAACAAACTCAGTTCCACATGAAGAGGGAGGGATACTGACGTCTGCAGAAGGTCAGGGTGACCCTTGCATACCTGTATTACAAACTGCTGGTGTGAGCCATGGCAAAGGGGACTGCTTCCATGGTGGAGATGAATTTCCCCACCAGAGAGGAACTGGATCTTGAGCTAGAACAGCCGAAACCCTGTGTGCGATCTGGTGAACCTTTATGGTTTGAGAGATATTCACAAGCAAAGTTTCCCCCTGAGTGACGTCACTTTCTAGCTGTCAGATTTGGACTCCGGTCCACAGACCATCTGTGGCTCTTCAGCAGAGCAGAG
Organism: Rhinophrynus dorsalis; assembly: GCA_037306005.1. Lineage (NCBI taxonomy): Eukaryota > Metazoa > Chordata > Amphibia > Anura > Rhinophrynidae > Rhinophrynus > Rhinophrynus dorsalis. The sequence continues at coordinate 534,532,825 of CM074721.1, read as the reverse complement.
ATCGAGAGATATAAAAATAACTACTTCATTGGAATAGTCTACAAAGTGTGCCTGGTTTGCAAGTTGCAAGCAAACTTCGTAGATTGTTGCAATGAAGTAGTTATTTTTATATCTCTCGATCTTGGCTCTGCTGAACAGCCACCTGCTACTCTGCAGATCAGATTCCAAATTTGACAACTAGATGGCAGACTTGACCGTTTTGGTCACTGAGTGGGAAACTTTACTTGTCAATATCTCTCACACCATAAAGGTTTGAGATATATGACTCATATCACTTTAAATGCTTTTTAAATGGCTACAATATAAAAAAATATTACTATCCCTTTAATATTGTACGCATTAACAAAATACGTACAAGGGTGTAAGTCTTATCTCTCAAACCTTTATGGTTTGAGAGATATAAACTGGCTAAAGTTCCCTTCTCCAGGCTGTTTCAGCACTGTATGGGAGAGCAGATTCCGGTCATTTGACCAGAAGATGGCTCTTCAGCAGAGCTGAAAATGCAATATTTAGAGATAAATACTTCATTAGAACCGTCTATAAAGTGTGCCTGGTTTGCAAGCACACTTTGTAAACCATTCCAATGAAATATTTATTTCTATTTGGGCTCTGCTGAAGAGCCGCTGGCAGGTCCCGGGACCGGAATCTCCTGCTGTCCACTAGATGGCAGACTTGTGTGAAACAGCCTAGAGGGCTGGAACTTTAGCAAGTTATATCTCTCAAACCATAAAGGTTTGAGAGATAAGACTTACATTGTTGTACTTATATTTTTTAATGCATACAATATTAAATAAACTTAAAATTGAAACATCACTATCCCTTTAAGGTGACAGTTCTACTCTGACCTCTAGAAGCTGCAAAGGTCAAAATTGACTCTATGGATGGGAGCAAGACCAGGCCATGCAGAGAGGGGTAAGGAGAAGAAGGGGTGAAGGTAAAACCAGTTTCTCACCGAATGATGCTGTCCAGGCAGTTGATCTGCTGATAGGAATAGTTAGTCGTCTCTTTCCGCACCAGCTCCTCGGGAACACAAGGGATTCTGGGAGGTAGAGGGTCGGCAGGAGCAATCACTGCATCGGGCGGGAGGAGAGGGCGAGCAGAAGAAAGAGCTGCAAAGGAGAAACGATAGGTCATATGTAGAAAGAAAACGGACCAATTCTGGTGCGAACAAACTGCCCCACGGAAATCAAATGGGCTTTAACCCCCCGACTGCTAGTGAGGTCTTTAATGACTTGTGCTGCAATGTGTGTTTCAGCATTACACCATTTTAGTTTACTGAATGTGGAGACGTGTAGGACTTTTTTGAGAAACCTGTACGGTGCAAATAGCAATGATTATTGTTTAACCCTTTGAGTGCTTCGCAATGCGTTGCATACCCGTCTGGCAATCAAAGGGTAAAATGGGATTTAGCCCCCTTGATTACTGGTGAGGTCTTCCAATTTTAGCTTTGCAATGTTTTGGAGACCCCTCCAGTTTTGATGGGGTTAAAAGCCCTATATAATTCAATAAGGATTTTTAGTTGTTCCCTATGGTGCAGTTGGTTTGCTCCAGAGGTACTAGAGCCACATCTGACATTTTACTTATGTATCGCCAGTGTGAGACACCATTTAATTCCATTAGTCAGTACCTGGGAAGTGTCCCCTAGGGGGCGTGCGTGTCGCCCGGGATCCTAGGAACAGCTGTTGTCCCTGATTCTTCACCATGTTCACATTCTGACAGAACTCCTGGAAAGTCATCTGCTGGAGACAGAGATACAGGGTCACTTCCTAGCACCCTCCTTGTATCACCATGATGGGGGAGCAGGGATGTCTAGCTCCTTGATGTCTGTGTCGCCCTTCAGGGGGAGGGACAGCTTCCTAGCAGGTTTATATCTGTATCACCCTGCAGGGTGAAGGACATAAAGGGACAGACTTCTATCTCTCTCATGCTTTGTCACCCTGCAAAAGACTCCTGTCTTTCTTGGCCTTCTGTATGTGTCACCCTGGAAGAGAATGGGCAGCTTCTACCTCTAGCCTGTCTGTGTCACCCTGCAGTAGGAGGGACAGACTCATATTTCCTTCTGTCTGTGTTACTGTGTCCCCTGCAGGAGGAGGGACAGACTCATATCTCCTTCTGTGTGTGTCACTGTGTCACCCTGCAGGAGGAGGGACAGACTCATATCTCCTTCTGTCTGTGTCACTGTGTCACCCTGCAGTGGGAGGGACAGACTCATATCTCCTTCTGTCTGTGTCACTGTGTCACCCTGCAGGAGGAGGAGGGACAGACTCATATCTCCTTCTGTCTGTGTCACTGTGTCACCCTGCAGAAGGAGGGACAGACTCATATCTCCTTTTGTCTGTGTCACTGTGTCACCCTGCAGGAGGAGGGACAGACTCATATCTCCTTCTGTCTGTGTCACTGTGTCACCCTGCAGTGGGAGGGACAGACCCATATCTCCTTCTGTCTGTGTCACTGTGTCACCCTGCAGGAGGAGGGACAGACTCATATCTCCTTCTGTCTGTGTCACTGTGTCACCCTGCAGGAGGAGGGACAGACTCATATCTCCTTCTGTCTGTGTCACTGTGTCACCCTGCAGTGGGAGGGACAGACCCATATCTCCTTCTGTCTGTGTCACTGTGTCACCCTGCAGGAGGAGGGTCAGACTCATATCTCCTTCTGTCTGTGTCACCCTGCAGGAGGAGGGACAGACTCATATCTCCTTCTGTCTGTGTCACTGTGTCACCCTGCAGGAGGAGGGGCAGACTCATATCTCCTTCTGTCTGTGTCACTGTGTCACCCTGCAGGAGGAGGGACAGACTCATATCTCCTTCTGTCTGTGTCACTGTGTCACACTGCAGGAGGAGGGGCAGACTCATATCTCCTTCTGTCTGTGTCACTATGTCACCCTGCAGGAAGAGGGACAGACTCCTATCTCCTTCTGTCTGTGTCACTGTGTCACCTTGCAGGAGGAGGGACACACTCATCTCCTTCTGTCTGTGTCACTGTGTCACCCTGCAGGAGGAGGGACAGAATCATATCTCCTTCTGTCTGTGTCACTGTGTCACCCTGCAGGAGGAGGGACAGACTCATATCTCCTTCTGTCTGTGTCACTGTGTCACCCTGCAGTGGGAGGGACAGACCCATATCTCCTTCTGTCTGTGTCACTGTGTCACCCTGCAGGAGGAGGGACAGACTCATATCTCCTTCTGTCTGTGTCACTGTGTCACCCTGCAGGAGGAGGGGCAGACTCATATCTCCTTCTGTCTCTGTCACTATGTCACCCTGCAGGAGGAGGGACACACTCATCTCCTTCTGTCTGTGTCACTGTGTCACCCTGCAGGAGGAGGGACAGACTCATATCTCCTTCTGTCTGTGTCACTGTGTCACACTGCAGGAGGAGGGGCAGACTCATATCTCCTTCTGTCTGTGTCACTATGTCACCCTGCAGGAAGAGGGACAGACTCCTATCTCCTTCTGTCTGTGTCACTGTGTCACCTTGCAGGAGGAGGGACACACTCATCTCCTTCTGTGTCACTGTGTCACCCTGCAGGAGGAGGTACAGAATCATATCTCCTTCTGTCTGTGTCACTGTGTCACCCTGCAGTGGGAGGGACAGACCCATATCTCCTTCTGTCTGTGTCACTGTGTCACCCTGCAGGAGGAGGGGCAGACTCATATCTCCTTCTGTCTGTGTCACTATGTCACCCTGCAGGAAGAGGGACAGACTCCTATCTCCTTCTGTCTGTGTCACCTTGCAGGAGAAGGGACACACTCATCTCCTTCTGTCTGTGTCACTGTGTCACCCTGCAGGAGGAGGGACAGACTCATATCTCCTTCTGTCTGTGTCACTGTGTCACCCTGCAGTGGGAGGGACAGACCCATATCTCCTTCTGTCTGTGTCACTGTGTCACCCTGCAGGAGGAGGGACAGACTCATATCTCCTTCTGTCTGTGTCACTGTGTCACCCTGCAGGAGGAGGGACAGACTCATATCTCCTTCTGTCTGTGTCACTGTGTCACACTGCAGGAGGAGGGACACACTCATCTCCTTCTGTCTGTGTCACTGTGTCACCCTGCAGGAGGAGGGACAGACTCATATCTCCTTCTGTCTGTGTCACTGTGTCACACTGCAGGAGGAGGGGCAGACTCATATCTCCTTCTGTCTGTGTCACTATGTCACCCTGCAGGAAGAGGGACAGACTCCTATCTCCTTCTGTCTGTGTCACTGTGTCACCTTGCAGGAGGAGGGGCAGACTCATATCTCCTTCTGTCTGTGTCACTATGTCACCCTGCAGGAAGAGGGACAGACTCCGATCTCCTTCTGTCTGTGTCACTGTGTCACCCTGCAGGAGGAGGGACAGACTCATATCTCCTTCTGTCTGTGTCACTGTGTCACACTGCAGGAGGAGGGGCAGACTCATATCTCCTTCTGTCTGTGTCACTATGTCACCCTGCAGGAAGAGGGACAGACTCCTATCTCCTTCTGTCTGTGTCACTGTGTCACCTTGCAGGAGGAGGGGCAGACTCATATCTCCTTCTGTCTGTGTCACTGTGTCACCTTGCAGGAGAAGGGACACACTCATCTCCTTCTGTCTGTGTCACTGTGTCACCCTGCAGGAGGAGGGACAGACTCATATCTCCTTCTGTCTGTGTCACTGTGTCACCCTGCAGTGGGAGGGACAGACCCATATCTCCTTCTGTCTGTGTCACTGTGTCACCCTGCAGGAGGAGGGACAGACTCATATCTCCTTCTGTCTGTGTCACTGTGTCACCCTGCAGTGGGAGGGACAGACCCATATCTCCTTCTGTCTGTGTCACTGTGTCACCCTGCAGGAGGAGGGACAGACTCATATCTCCTTCTGTCTGTGTCACTGTGTCACCCTGCAGGAGGAGGGGCAGACTCATATCTCCTTCTGTCTCTGTCACTATGTCACCCTGCAGGAGGAGGGACACACTCATCTCCTTCTGTCTGTGTCACTGTGTCACCCTGCAGGAGGAGGGACAGACTCATATCTCCTTCTGTCTGTGTCACTGTGTCACACTGCAGGAGGAGGGGCAGACTCATATCTCCTTCTGTCTGTGTCACTATGTCACCCTGCAGGAGGAGGGACAGACTCCTATCTCCTTCTGTCTGTGTCACTGTGTCACCTTGCAGGAGGAGGGACACACTCATCTCCTTCTGTCTGTGTCACTGTGTCACCCTGCAGGAGGAGGGACAGAATCATATCTCCTTCTGTCTGTGTCACTGTGTCACCCTGCAGTGGGAGGGACAGACCCATATCTCCTTCTGTCTGTGTCACTGTGTCACCCTGCAGGAGGAGGGACAGACTCATATCTCCTTCTGTCTGTGTCACTGTGTCACCCTGCAGGAGGAGGGACAGACTCATATCTCCTTCTGTCTGTGTCACTGTGTCACCCTGCAGGAGGAGGGGCAGACTCATATCTCCTTCTGTCTCTGTCACTATGTCACCCTGCAGGAGGAGGGACACACTCATCTCCTTCTGTCTGTGTCACTGTGTCACCCTGCAGGAGGAGGGACAGACTCATATCTCCTTCTGTCTGTGTCACTGTGTCACCCTGCAGGAGGAGGGGCAGACTCATATCTCCTTCTGTCTGTGCCACTATGTCACCCTGCAGGAAGAGGGACAGACTCCTATCTCCTTCTGTCTGTGTCACTGTGTCACCTTGCAGGAGGAGGGACACACTCATCTCCTTCTGTCTGTGTCACTGTGTCACCCTGCAGGAGGAGGGACAGACTCATATCTCCTTCTGTCTGTGTCACTGTGTCACCCTGCAGTGGGAGGGACAGACCCATATCTCCTTCTGTCTGTGTCACTGTGTCACCCTGCAGGAGGAGGGACAGACTCATATCTCCTTCTGTCTGTGTCACTGTGTCACCCTGCAGGAGGAGGGGCAGACTCATATCTCCTTCTGTCTCTGTCACTATGTCACCCTGCAGGAGGAGGGACACACTCATCTCCTTCTGTCTGTGTCACTGTGTCACACTGCAGGAGGAGGGACAGACTCATATCTCCTTCTGTCTGTGTCACTGTGTCACCCTGCAGGAAGAGGGACAGACTCCTATCTCCTTCTGTCTGTGTCACTGTGTCACCCTGCAGGAGGAGGGACACACTCATCTCCTTCTGTCTGTGTCACTGTGTCACCCTGCAGGAGGAGGGACAGACTCATATCTCCTTCTGTCTGTGTCACTGTGTCACCCTGCAGGAGGAGGGGCAGACTCATATCTCCTTCTGTCTCTGTCACTATGTCACCCTGCAGGAGGAGGGACACACTCATCTCCTTCTGTCTGTGTCACTGTGTCACCCTGCAGGAAGAGGGACAGACTCCTATCTCCTTCTGTCTGTGTCACTGTGTCACCCTGCAGGAGGAGGGACAGACTCATATCTCCTTCTGTCTGTGTCACTGTGTCACCCTGCAAGAAGAGGGACAGACTCCTATCTCCTTCTGTCTGTGTCACTGTGTCACCCTACAGGAGGAGGGGCAGACTCATATCTCCTTCTGTCTGTGTCACTGTGTCACCCTGCAGGAGGAGGGGCAGACTCATATCTCCTTCTGTCTGTGCCACTATGTCACCCTGCAGGAAGAGGGACAGACTCCTATCTCCTTCTGTCTGTGTCACTGTGTCACCTTGCAGGAGGAGGGACACACTCATCTCCTTCTGTCTGTGTCACTGTGTCACCCTGCAGGAGGAGGGACAGACTCATATCTCCTTCTGTCTGTGTCACTGTGTCACCCTGCAGTGGGAGGGACAGACCCATATCTCCTTCTGTCTGTGTCACTGTGTCACCCTGCAGGAGGAGGGACAGACTCATATCTCCTTCTGTCTGTGTCACTGTGTCACCCTGCAGGAGGAGGGGCAGACTCATATCTCCTTCTGTCTCTGTCACTATGTCACCCTGCAGGAGGAGGGACACACTCATCTCCTTCTGTCTGTGTCACTGTGTCACACTGCAGGAGGAGGGACAGACTCATATCTCCTTCTGTCTGTGTCACTGTGTCACCCTGCAGGAAGAGGGACAGACTCCTATCTCCTTCTGTCTGTGTCACTGTGTCACCCTGCAGGAGGAGGGACACACTCATCTCCTTCTGTCTGTGTCACTGTGTCACCCTGCAGGAGGAGGGACAGACTCATATCTCCTTCTGTCTGTGTCACTGTGTCACCCTGCAGGAGGAGGGGCAGACTCATATCTCCTTCTGTCTCTGTCACTATGTCACCCTGCAGGAGGAGGGACACACTCATCTCCTTCTGTCTGTGTCACTGTGTCACACTGCAGGAGGAGGGACAGACTCATATCTCCTTCTGTCTGTGTCACTGTGTCACCCTGCAGGAAGAGGGACAGACTCCTATCTCCTTCTGTCTGTGTCACTGTGTCACCCTGCAGGAGGAGGGACACACTCATCTCCTTCTGTCTGTGTCACTGTGTCACCCTGCAGGAGGAGGGACAGACTCATATCTCCTTCTGTCTGTGTCACTGTGTCACCCTGCAGGAGGAGGGGCAGACTCATATCTCCTTCTGTCTCTGTCACTATGTCACCCTGCAGGAGGAGGGACACACTCATCTCCTTCTGTCTGTGTCACTGTGTCACCCTGCAGGAAGAGGGACAGACTCCTATCTCCTTCTGTCTGTGTCACTGTGTCACCCTGCAGGAGGAGGGACAGACTCATATCTCCTTCTGTCTGTGTCACTGTGTCACCCTGCAGTCACAGGAGCAGACTTTAAGATCCTTCTGGCCAGTGTCACTCACAGGTTTAGGATCTACACCTTCCTCGGTCACCATGACATTGCTGTCACTAGATGAGGTGTTGCAGTGGAACGGTTCCTGGGATGTGTTGCTGCCTGCGCTGCCATTGCCACCGGGAGTTGTACTGTGCACCGGCTGAGACGGAGAAAGAGAAGAGAGAGAAACACAGAGAGCGCGAGACAGAGAGAAAGAGGATGAGAGGATTAGAAAATATCATCAACAAGTGGACAGATAAAAGTGAACACCTGCACACAGACATACTCCCTGTAACATACACTCACAAATATGTACACTAGAAAACATGCACTCACAAAAAAGTATGCACAAATGTGTGCTCACTAACGCAAGAATAAACATACATTCATAAATATTCTCAGAAATCACACATTAACTCACAAATTTGCTTTCATACACGTATACACTTACTCAAAGACACAAGCATCCACTCAAACGCACACTCACTCCCACACATGCACCAAAATGCACATGCACTGAAACAAATACAAACACACACACATATATCAACACACATCCTCACACTCACACTCCAGTAGATACCTGCATGAGTATCCGATGAATCTGCTCCGACAGTTCCTGCACATCAGGTTCTAGAGGTTTCAGTTCTGACCCTTTTGGGGCTGTAAATACATCTTCATTCAGTGGACTCCTGGAAGGGAGAAAGAGATGCACACAGCATGAGATGGGAGACAGAGACACAGAGAGAAAGAGATGCACACAGCATGAGATGGGAGACAGAGACACAGAGAGAAAGAGATGTACACAGCATGAGATGGGAGACAGAGACACAGAGAGAAAGAGATGCACACAGCATGAGATGGGAGACAGAGACACAGAGAGAAAGAGATGTACACAGCATGAGATGGGAGACAGAGACACAGAGAGAAAGAGATGCACACAGCATGAGATGGGAGACAGAGACACAGAGAGAAAGAGATGCACACAGCATGAGATGGGAGACAGAGACACAGAGAGAAAGAGATGCACACAGCATGAGATGGGAGACAGAGACACAGAGAGAAAGAGATGTACACAGCATGAGATGGGAGACAGAGACACAGAGAGAAAGAGATGCACACAGAATGAGATGGGACAGAGACACAGAGAGAAAGAGATGCACACAGCATGAGATGGGAGACAGAGACAGAGAGAGAAAGAGATGTACACAGCATGAGATGGGAGACAGAGACAGAGAGAGAAAGAGATGCACACAGCATGAGATGGGAGACAGAGACAGAGAGAGAAAGAGATGCACACAGCATGAGATGGGACAGAGACACAGAGAGAAAGAGATGCACACAGCAAGAGATGGGACAGAGACACAGAGAGAAAGAGATGCACACAGCATGAGATGGGAGAGAGACACAGAGAGAAAGAGATGCACACAGCATGAGATGGGAGACAGAGACACAGAGAGAAAGAGATGCACACAGCATGAGATGGGACAGAGACACAGAGAGAAAGAGATGCACACAGCATGAGATGGGAGAGAGACACAGAGAGAAAGAGATGCACACAGCATGAGATGGGACAGAGACACAGAGAGAAAGAGATGCACACAGCATGAGATGGGAGACAGAGACACAGAGAGAAAGAGATGCACACAGCATGAGATGGGACAGAGACACAGAGAGAAAGAGATGCACATAGCATGAGATGGGACAGAGACACAGAGAGAAAGAGATGCACACAGCATGAGATGGGAGACAGAGACACAGAGAGAAAGAGATGCACACAGCATGAGATGGGAGAGAGACACAGAGAGAAAGAGATGTACACAGCATGAGATGGGAGAGAGACACAGAGAGAAAGAGATGCACACAGCATGAGATGGGACAGAGACACAGAGAGAAAGAGATGCACACAGCATGAGATGGGAGACAGAGACACAGAGAGAAAGAGATGCACACAGCATGAGATGGGAGACAGAGACACAGAGAGAAAGAGATGCACACAGCATGAGATGGGAGAGAGACACAGAGAGAAAGAGATGTACACAGCATGAGATGGGAGACAGAGACACAGAGAGAAAGAGATGTACACAGCATGAGATGGGAGAGAGACACAGAGAGAAAGAGATGTACACAGCATGAGATGGGAGACAGAGACACAGAGAGAAAGAGATGCACACAGCATGAGATGGGAGAGAGACACAGAGAGAAAGAGATGTACACAGCATGAGATGGGAGACAGAGACACAGAGAGAAAGAGATGCACATAGCATGAGATGGGAGACAGAGACACAGAAAGAAAGAGATGTACACAGCATGAGATGGGAGAGAGACACAGAGAGAAAGAGATGCACACAGCATGAGATGGGACAGAGACACAGAGAGAAAGAGATGCACACAGCATGAGATGGGACAGAGACACAGAGAGAAAGAGATGCACACAGCATGAGATGGGAGACAGAGACACAGAGAGAAAGAGATGTACACAGCATGAGATGGGAGAGAGACACAGAGAGAAAGAGATGCACACAGCATGAGATGGGAGAGAGACACAGAGAGAAAGAGATGCACATAGCATGAGATGGGAGACAGAGACACAGAGGGAAAGAGATGCACACAGCATGAGATGGGAGAGAGACACAGAGAGAAAGAGATGCACATAGCATGAGATGGGAGACAGAGACACAGAGGGAAAGAGATGCACACAGCATGAGATGGGAGAGAGACACAGAGAGAAAGAGATGCACACAGCATGAGATGGGAGAGAGACACAGAGAGAAAGAGATGTACACAGCATGAGATGGGAGACAGAGACACAGAGAGAAAGAGATGCACACAGCATGAGATGGGAGACAGAGACACAGAGAGAAAGAGATGCACACAGCATGAGATGGGAGACAGAGACACAGAGAGAAAGAGATGTACACAGCATGAGATGGGAGACAGAGACACAGAGAGAAAGAGATGCACACAGCATGAGATGGGAGACAGAGACACAGAGAGAAAGAGATGCACACAGCATGAGATGGGAGACAGAGACACAGAGAGAAAGAGATGTACACAGCATGAGATGGGAGACAGAGACACAGAGAGAAAGAGATGCACACAGAATGAGATGGGACAGAGACACAGAGAGAAAGAGATGCACACAGCATGAGATGGGAGACAGAGACAGAGAGAGAAAGAGATGTACACAGCATGAGATGGGAGACAGAGACAGAGAGAGAAAGAGATGCACACAGCATGAGATGGGAGACAGAGACAGAGAGAGAAAGAGATGCACACAGCATGAGATGGGACAGAGACACAGAGAGAAAGAGATGCACACAGCAAGAGATGGGACAGAGACACAGAGAGAAAGAGATGCACACAGCATGAGATGGGAGAGAGACACAGAGAGAAAGAGATGCACACAGCATGAGATGGGACAGAGACACAGAGGGAAAGAGATGCACACAGCATGAGATGGGACAGAGACACAGAGAGAAAGAGATGCACACAGCATGAGATGGGAGAGAGACACAGAGAGAAAGAGATGCACACAGCATGAGATGGGACAGAGACACAGAGAGAAAGAGATGCACACAGCATGAGATGGGAGACAGAGACACAGAGAGAAAGAGATGCACACAGCATGAGATGGGACAGAGACACAGAGAGAAAGAGATGCACATAGCATGAGATGGGACAGAGACACAGAGAGAAAGAGATGCACACAGCATGAGATGGGAGACAGAGACACAGAGAGAAAGAGATGCACACAGCATGAGATGGGAGAGAGACACAGAGAGAAAGAGATGTACACAGCATGAGATGGGAGAGAGACACAGAGAGAAAGAGATGCACACAGCATGAGATGGGACAGAGACACAGAGAGAAAGAGATGCACACAGCATGAGATGGGAGAGAGACACAGAGAGAAAGAGATGTACATAGCATGAGATGGGAGACAGAGACACAGAAAGAAAGAGATGTACACAGCATGAGATGGGAGAGAGACACAGAGAGAAAGAGATGCACACAGCATGAGATGGGACAGAGACACAGAGAGAAAGAGATGCACACAGCATGAGATGGGACAGAGACACAGAGAGAAAGAGATGCACACAGCATGAGATGGGAGAGAGACACAGAGAGAAAGAGATGCACATAGCATGAGATGGGAGACAGAGACACAGAGGGAAAGAGATGCACACAGCATGAGATGGGAGACAGAGACACAGAGAGAAAGAGATGCACACAGCATGAGATGGGACAGAGACACAGAGGGAAAGAGATGCACACAGCATGAGATGGGAGACAGAGACACAGAGAGAAAGAGATGCACATAGCATGAGATGGGAGAGAGACACAGAGAGAAAGAGATGCACATAGCATGAGATGGGAGACAGAGACACAGAGGGAAAGAGATGCACACAGCATGAGATGGGAGACAGAGACACAGAGAGAAAGAGATGCACACAGCATGAGATGGGAGACAGAGACACAGAGAGAAAGAGATGCACACAGCATGAGATGAGAGACAGAGACACAGAGAGAAAGAGATGCACACAGCATGAAATGGGAGAGAGACACAGAGAGAAAGAGATGCACATAGCATGAGATGGGAGACAGAGACACAGAGAGAAAGAGATGCACACAGCATGAGATGGGACAGAGACACAGAGAGAAAGAGATGTACACAGCATGAGATGGGACAGAGACACAGAGAGAAAGAGATGCACACAGCATGAGATGGGAGAGAGACACAGAGAGAAAGAGATGCACACAGCATGAGATGGGAGACAGAGACACAGAGAGAAAGAGATGCACACAGCATGAGATGGGAGACAGAGACACAGAGAGAAAGAGATGCACACAGCATGAGATGGGACAGTGACACAGAGAGAAAGAGATGCACATAGCATGAGATGGGAGAGAGACACAGAGAGAAAGAGATGCACACAGCATGAGATGGGAGACAGAGACACAGAGAGAAAGAGATGTACACAGCATGAGATGGGAGACAGAGACACAGAGAGAAAGAGATGCACACAGCATGAGATGGGAGACAGAGACACAGAGAGAAAGAGATGCACACAGCAAGAGATGGGAGAGAGACACAGAGAGAAAGAGATGCACACAGCATGAGATGGGAGACAGAGACACAGAGAGAAAGAGATGCACACAGCATGAGATGGGACAGAGACACAGAGGGAAAGAGATGCACACAGCATGAGATGGGACAGAGACACAGAGAGAAAGAGATGCACACAGCATGAGATGGGAGACAGAGACACAGAGAGAAAGAGATGTACACAGCATGAGATGGGAGAGAGACACAGAGAGAAAGAGATGTACACAGCATGAGATGGGAGAGAGACACAGAGAGAAAGAGATGCACACAGCATGAGATGGGACAGAGACACAGAGAGAAAGAGATGCACACAGCATGAGATGGGACAGAGACACAGAGAGAAAGAGATGCACACAGCATGAGATGGGACAGAGACACAGAGAGAAAGAGATGCACACAGCATGAGATGGGAGAGAGACACAGAGAGAAAGAGATGCACATAGCATGAGATGGGAGACAGAGACACAGAGGGAAAGAGATGCACACAGCATGAGATGGGAGACAGAGACACAGAGAGAAAGAGATGCACACAGCATGACATGGGAAAGAGACACAGACGGAAAGAGATGCACACAGCATGAGATGGGAGACAGAGACACAGAGGGAAAGAGATGTACACAGCATGAGATGGGAGACAGAGACACAGAGAGAAAGAGATGCAGACAGAATGAGATGGGAGACAGAGACACAGAGAGAAAGAGATGCACATAGCATGAGATGGGAGAGAGACACAGAGAGAAAAGGATGCACACAGCATGAGATGGGAGACAGAGACACAGAGAGAAAGAGATGCACACAGAATGAGATGGGAGACAGAGACACAGAGAGAAAGAGATGCACACAGCATGAAATGGGAGAGAGACACAGAGAGAAAGAGATGCACACAGCATGAGATGGGAGACAGAGACACAGAGAGAAAGAGATGCACACAGCATGAGATGGGAGACAGAGACACAGAGAGAAAGAGATGCACACAGCATGAGATGGGACAGAGACACAGAGAGAAAGAGATGCACACAGCATGAGATGGGACAGAGACACAGAGAGAAAGAGATGCACACAGCATGAGATGGGAGACAGAGACACAGAGAGAAAGAGATGCACACAGCATGAGATGGGAGACAGAGACACAGAGAGAAAGAGGTGCACACAGCATGAGATGGGAGACAGAGACACAGAGAGAAAGAGATGCACACAGCATGAGATGGGAGACAGAGACACAGAGAGAAAGAGATGTACACAGCATGAGATGGGAGACAGAGACACAGAGAGAAAGAGATGCACACAGCATGAGATGGGAGAGAGACACAGAGAGAAAGAGATGCACACAGCATGAGATGGGAGACAGAGACACAGAGAGAAAGAGATGCACACAGCATGAGATGGGAGACAGAGACACAGAGAGAAAGAGATGAACACAGCATGAGATGGGAGACAGAGACACAGAGAGAAAGAGATGCACACAGCATGAGATGGGAGACAGAGACACAGAGAGAAAGAGATGCACACAGCATGAGATGGGACAGAGACACAGAGAGAAAGAGATGTACACAGCATGAGATGGGAGACAGAGACACAGAGAGAAAGAGATGCACACAGCATGAGATGGGAAACAGAGACACAGAGAGAAAGAGATGCACACAGCATGAGATGGGAGACAGAGACACAGAGAGAAAGAGATGTACACAGCATGAGATGGGACAGAGACACAGAGAGAAAGAGATGCACACAGAATGAGATGGGAGACAGAGACACAGAGAGAAAGAGATGCACACAGCATGAAATGGGAGACAGAGACACAGAGAGAAAGAGATGCACACAGCATGAAATGGGAGACAGAGACACAGAGAAAGAGATGCACACAGCATGAGATGGGAGACAGAGACACAGAGAGAAAGAGATGTACACAGCATGAGATGGGAGACAGAGACACAGAGAGAAAGAGATGTACACAGCATGAGATGGGAGACAGAGACACAGAGAGAAAGAGATGTACACAGCATGAGATGGGAGACAGAGACACAGAGAGAAAGAGATGTACACAGCATGAGATGGGAGACAGAGACACAGAGAGAAAGCAAGAGAGTAAGGGAGAGAGAAAGGCATACAGAGATTAAATGAGAGAGAAAGAAGGAGAAGGGGACACACACAGTAAGTGTTTTTGATACATTTAGATGTATAGATTATACTAATGAAGGAATACAGTGCAGGCACTTCCTGCCTTATCCCTGCATCACCTCCCCACTCAATGACACTTCTTAGCATTACACTGCCCCCTCCTCTAACACTGAAAGTGTTTAGTGTCAGTGAGTAAGGTTGGAAGTGTCTTCACGGCATGCCTTCATTAGCATCATCTATACATCTAATAATGAACAAAATCTAGCTTTCTAAATAAATAAATAATTAAAAAAAAACTAATCCAATATATAGATGGTTTTGAAATGCTTTCAAAATCACCAAAGTTGTTTTTCGGTGATAGAGTCCCTTGAACTCCACCGGTGCTGGATTTCTCATTTGCGTTCACTTTAGAGGGCACACAGGCCCATGCTACTGCCCCCAGACACACCACCAAGGATACTCACGTGCGCACTTTGTGCCTTCCCAGGATAAACGACACCTTTCTGCTCCAAGGATTTACAAAGCTGCTCCAGCTGGTGTCAATAGTCACATACTCTCCGGATCGGGCACACAGTCGGATGGGCGAGTGGTCAAATGGTTGGCCAGCCTGCTGTAATACTGACACGCAGAGAGGGGAGAGAGATTGACAAGAATTAGTATTGCCTATACATTATATTTTAGAATCTCAAATGTTTTTTGGGTTCTTCATGCCCACAACAACTCGACCCAATGCCGAGACAGAGCACTTCTGGATCAGACCAACTGCAACCTATGGGACAAATAACATTTCCCCAAATCCCCATTAATTTAAATGGAATTATGTAACCCACTGAATGCTTAAAGGGATAGTAATACTTCATTTTTACTATCCACCCTCTTGTAGCCCTTAAAAATCGGAATTAAACCTGACCATCGGCATCTCTCAAACCTTTATGGTTTGAGAGATATCCGTGTTCAAAGTTCCCTCTCCCCTGAAATAAGCGTTGTAGCTGACAGCAGGACGGCTCTACAGCAGTGCTGAGATCGTGTTATAGAAAAACAAATCCTTCACTGAAATGGTCTTCTACGTGTGCTTGGTTTGCAAGCACACGTAGAAGAGCATTTCAGTGAAAGATTTCTGCTTCTATAACTCAATCTCGCCACTGCTGCAGAGCCGCCTCTTGCTAACTTATCGGATTCCCCTGCTGTTAGCTACAACACTGATTTCAGGGGAGAGGGAACTTTGGAAACAGATATCTCTCAAACCATAAAGGTTTGAGAGATGCCACTGGTCTCGTTTAATTCAGGTTTTTAAGGGCTACAAGAAGGGGGATAGTAAAAATGAAGTATTACTATCCCTTTAAGAGGCCTTCAATGTAATGGGGATTTTCAGTTCTCCCAAGAAGCAGCTGATTTGATCAGAATTGCTCAGGCTCCACCAAGTATACTGGCCTACCGTGGTATTTCATCCAACGCTAAGATACAAACTGGGCCCTTAAACAGGGCATTGTAAAGCTGTAAGCCAAGTAAAGACCGGGAGTCAGAGCTGATGCCAGGCCACTGACCCTGCATCCTTTGTCAGTGACCCTGCAACTTATGTCAGTGACCCTGTACCTTTTGTCGGTGACCCGAATCAGCAACTGTGCATGTTTTGGCACTTTGTCCACCAAGAATAAGGTGACCTGGTACCTTTCTTTTCAGAAATTCACCCCTGACAGAGTGAAAAACTGAAAAGTTCCTGGTTGTTACAGTGGAGAAATTGTCTATAATTATATAACTGTTTAAAGGGATAGTAACACTTCGTTTTATCTTTATTTTGTAGGCATTAAAAAAACATGAAGAACGATATAAGTCTTATCTCTCAAACCTTTATGGTTTGAGAGATATTCACAAGCAAAGTTTCCCCTCCCGCCCCTTTTTCCTAGTGTAAGCCATCTCTTCTCAGATGTGGAATCCAGTCCATAGACCAGACAGATAACAGAAGGGGACAAGCTTCTTCCTATGAGAACAATGAAAGCCCTGCCCCCCTTGACAAGTTTTTCCCTTATCTTAATTGAAGATTGTACCTCTCTGCAGTCTACCTGGGCACCTCCCTTCTGATCTGGCTGAGCAGTGTTACATCAGTAAAAGGGGCGGGAGGGGGATACTTTATCATTGAATTACTCTTGAACTACAACTCTGACAGAATTGAAATAACACTCTCCAAAGTCCAAATACTATGATGATTAATTAGAGCTGCTTTTATTATGAAACATTACTATAACTTTAACTGTGGTCTGAACATAGCAGTCAGATATATATGGGCTTATAGATAAGCATGAAGCGCAGACTGTAATACTATGACAGAATTTTAACAGAGATGCCCCCCCCTCTCCCTGCTCACGCAACTCCATGGGTACTCCTTCTTACCTTTCTTGTGAATGGCTAGCATGAGCGGCCGATCGTCTGGGTGAATGAAGAACAATACAGGCATTCCGATGAGATCCTGAGGAAGGTAGCCTAAGAGGGGCACCGCCCTATGACAAAACAGTAGAGAGAGAGAGAGCAACAATGAGAGGGGGGAAGTGCATGAAAAACAAGTGGCCGGTTGTAAAGTAGCAGGTAGATTTTGTTAGGAAAGTAGCAAAATGGTAGGGGATGCGTCAATCAAACTTTATTAAAACGCAAACTTTTTATTAAATTATACTACTAGTAACAATGCCACCTGATGTCCACCAAGGTATTTCGATTACTTTCTATGGGAGAGCCCAGCAATAAGCTACTGATCTCCATAGAATGCGATTAGAAACAGCTCCTCTTTTTGACATTTTTGAGGGATAATAACTTTGGGATGAAACATCTCCCCGCAGTGGGCAAAGCCTCTGCGCAATGTGATACACTTATATACAACACTGGTGGACAAAGTGAGGCCCTCTGGCTGCTGGTTGGCAGGGATGATGGGAGTTGTAGCATTGCAGTACTTGGAGGGCTTCGTGTTGAGCTTCCCTGTAGCACACATTCGGCTCTCCTAAAAAGGACACTAGGGTAGGAAAGAGGAACGAGAGAATTGGGAGTGACACTTGGGAGGAATGCAGAGGGCTGTGCAATGCAGTGCTTCGCAATGTACTGCCCACTCCTCTGGTCATTAAAGGGTTAATAAGGGGACTTGATTGAGCTGCTGTTCTAAGCCCCATAAAAAAAAAAAAAACAGGCACATGTTCTTCAGCAGTGAGTGAGCGGTGAGTGCTGCATTCTGCCATATTCTCGCTGCATCTACACTGCACACACTTGCAGCAGAATAATTCCATCATCATTTTTATCTGCAGGCCAATACAGCCCTTAATCTGGCTCTGTCAGAACTGCTCCACTTTTGCATTCATACATATGGCCCAGTGAGAGAGACAGCAAGACAGACAGGAGGATGGATAACTCACCTCTCGTCCACCTCTTGGAACATGCAGCTGGGAGTGTGTCTGGTGGTGAAAATCCTTTTATCTGGAGGGATGCGAGGAGCTGAGGAAGGAGATGATGACAAATCAGATATTACAGCTCTGCCTACGGTTCTACCTTTTCTCTCACTCTTCCTCAGTGCTTTCCTACTTCTCTTCCTTCAACGGTTTTATACTCTCTCTCTGTATTACATTTCACTCCATACCCCCATCACATGCCCCTACCCTGAGGAGAGCGCAAGCTATTCTGGAGCAGACCAACTGCACCACATGGGATAAAGGAGCATACCAACTGATTTAAATGGGTGTTTTATCCTCTTGAATGCTAGAGAGGTGGGAGATCTCCCCAGCATTAAAGGGGGTTTAGACTCCCTTTTAACCCTTTGCTACGCAACGCATCGTGAAGCAATGTGTTGTGCACCCCTCTGGCACTCAAAGAGTTAACTCTATGGGGAATGTTTATTTGTACCATAAGACGCCGTTGATTTCTGGTTGCAGTCATTCTCTTCCCAATGACCCTTGCACCAGACGCTCCTGTTTCACCGTGGTCATTTTATTTATACCAGTTTATTATTAGTATTATAATTGTTTTTTTTAACTTCATGTCCTTGATGTACTAATTTGGCCATTTTATTTACCAGTTTTACATACTGATGCAATGTCCAGTTTATATATTAACTTGGATAGTTTGTTTACCAGTTTACTTACTGATGTAATAATATCCAGTTTATAGACTGGCCATGGGCAGGACAAAGTCATGTGAGGACTAGGGGTTGGGGTCATGGGCAAGGCTAGGGGAAAAGTCATGTGAAAACTAGGGGCTGGGGTCATAGGCAGGGCTAAGGTCAAAGTCATGTGAGGACTAGGGGTTGAGGCCATGGGCAGGGCTCAGGGCAAAGTCATGTGAAGACTAGGGGTTGGGGTCATGGACAGGGCTAAGGGCAACGTCATGTGAGGATTACGGGTTGGGGTCACGGGCAAGGCTAAGGGCACCTAGAGTGACTTCCGTTGGGAAGAGATGTAAATATGTCATGCTAAATCATTTTGATAAATAAGAGAATCTGAAAAATGTTCAAAAATAATAACAAAAACAAGTATAGAGAACAAAAGGGCATGTTCTTCATTAACTCTTCATGAACCAGATGGGCGCAGCCCCCTGGTCCTTAAAGGGGTAGTGACCCTTAATTTTGACTTTTCATTTTCTGAAAGTTTATAATATGTACAGTCAAACTGTATTATACTGTTTATATTTTTTTCAACATAATTTTTTTTACACTTTCATGTCTCTGACAGTGAGCTCCCTGGATCTGTTTCTAGTCAGTCCGCCATCAAAGCATGACAGTAACACTATCCCTGCAGCACTGAGCGCTCTGTATGTTATCTTTTCTACACTGTAACAATATCTCTGAGTTCCCAGTCCCTGACAGAAAGCTCTCTAGAAACAGCCCCAGGGAGCTCACTGTGTAGAACAGATATGTGGAAAAAATTATTGAAAGTGAAAAAACAAAAATAATAAAAAGTATGTGCAATTTACCTTTTCTTATTACGTACTTCAAGAATACGTAAGGTCAAGATAAGGGGTTAATATCCCTTTAATTAATAGAGGTCTGTATCTTTCCTTATATAATCCGTTATCCCTCTTTTTTCCTTACGCCCCCCCCCCCCCCACCCCTGATCCCTCTTAGTCCCTTCTCCCCCTTCTTGTTCCCTACTTACCCTCGTATCCAGAGTGGATCTTCTCTGCGATGAGCAGACAGCAGGGCTGACCCTCCGCATTGTCCGTGTCTCGCACTTTCATCAGGTACGGGGTGATGCGGAAAGGGTGGTAGCGGAGGTTCAGATCCCTCTCTCGGCCCCCACTGAAAACACACACCTGCAATAAGACCAGAGCCGGGGAGACCACAGCAAAACACGGGGGCAAAAATACGGTGGGAGGGAAAAATGAGAGAGGATAGGGAGGAGAAATGATGTGTGTGTTTATGTGTATGTGTGCATATATGTGTATATGATTGTATATGCATGTGTATGTATGTGAGTATGTGCGTGTCTATATATGTAAGTGCGTGTGTGTTTATGTGTGTGTATGTGCATGTGTGTTTGTATATGTAAGTGTGTGTGCATGTGTACATGTATATATGTGTATGTGTTAAGTGTATGTGCATGTATATATGTAAATGCGTGTGTATGTGCATATATATATATATATATATATATATATATATATATATATATGTATGTGTGTGTGTTAAGTATATGTGCATGTGTGTGTGTATATGTATGTGTGTGTGTATACGTGTGTGTGTGTGTATGGGCGTACTTGTATATATCTGTGTGTGAACATGTATGTGCTTGTGCAGGTGTATATATTGATGCTTGTGTATTTGCGAATGTGTTTGTATGTATATGCTTGTGCATGTGTGTATGTATGTGCATGTGTGTGTATGTGCATGTGTGTATTTGTGTATGTATGCAAGCTTGTTTGTGTGTGTGCCTGTGTGCGTATGTCTGTGTGATGTAGTAAGATGGTGGCAGGCTGATAATGATGGGAGCTGTTGTCCAACAACAGCTGCAGGGCCACAGGTTACTCATCCCCGATCTAGTCTGCACAGACCGGTCACTGAATTACCATTCACATCACTGTAGTCACAGGCAGTTCTTACAGAGCTTTGCTGCAACGTTAAACCCTCTGTCAGTGCAGCACAGCCCTCTTCTGCACCATGGTGTTATTTTAACTCTCTGAGTACCTCTGTATGGACCGCAATACCATTCTGGCACTCAAGGGGTTAAATACAGAGTTTATAATGTGCTCTTGTTACCAAAAAAATTAAACGATTTTACTTTAAGGGTGATTAAAAAAACAAAAGTGTGTCCAAGAATTTAACCCGTTAAGGGCCAGGGAAGAATCCAACGTATCGTTTTTGCAATGCATTGGTTATCTCTCTGGCCCTCAAAGATTTAACCCCTTAACGACCGGACGATCGGCGAGGCGACTTGAGTTAAGGACTGCGGAGCATTTTTTTTTTTTTTTCCGGTTCCGGACTCCCCGGACGGCGTGCAGCCACGGGGGGAGCCCGGAACTCCATGACGGTCACAGTACGTCATGGGTAGTTCAGTCAGATCGACCCTTGACGTACTATGACCGTCAAGGGTCGTTAAGGGTTTAAGTCACGTTAGTGCCCTCTACCAGCAGACATTAAAATTGGTCAGTGACACAGCTTCATCAGGAAAAGACTATAAGAAACTCTAGGCCCAACACTGAGAAATCTGGGGGCAAACAATTACATCGTAAGTGAGGTCCCCAAAGCAATGCTTCACAATGTGTTGGAGACAATACTAGCATTCAAGGGGTTAAGAGTTCCATTTAAATCAATGGCAAATCTTAAGATCTCTCTGACATTCAGTGGGATTAAAATCAACGGGAATGTTTCTTGTCTCCTGGGGGCAGATGGATCACAGGAATTGCTCCACATTTGGGTTTGCAGCTTTCCTTGTAAGGGTCGTATTCAGTAAAATGCAGCAGTTCTAGGTCAAATCAACTGCGCCATGGGGACATACAAAAACTTCACAAATTCCATTAATTTAAATGGTTAAATGTGGTTTTTAACCCCTTGAAGGCTAAATAAGTCTCAAAAGCTTTCCAAAGCTCTCTTACACACACAAACACACACTATCTCTCTCTCTCAGACACACACACATACAATCTCTCTCTCTCAGACACACACACATACATAATATCTCTCTCTGTCTCTCTCTCTCTCGCTCTCTTAGACACTCACACACACACACACTATCTCTCTCTCTCAGACACACACACATACATAATATCTCTCTCTGTCTCTCTCTCTCTCGCTCTCTTAGACACTCACACACACTATCTCTCTCTCTTAGACACACACACATACATAATATCTCTCTCTGTCTCTCTCTCTCTCGCTCTCTTAGACACACACACACACACACACACTATCTCTCTCTCTTAGACACACACACATACATAATATCTCTCTCTGTCTCTCTCTCTCTCGCTCTCTTAGACACTCACACACACACACACTATCTCTCTCTCTTGGTCAGACACACACACACACACATACACTATCTTTCTCTCGCTCTCTCTCAGACACACACACACACTATCTTTCTCTCTCTCTCTCAGACACACACACACACTATCTCTCTCTCTCAAACACACACACACATACATACTAACTCTCTCTCACATATACATGCTATCTCTGTCTCTCACACAAACATACATACATACATACTATATCTCTCTCTCAGACACACACACACACACACACACACACAGACTGTGCATATATAAATACATATGACTCACACACACACAGTGCAAGGCCAGAGGGAGAAAGGCTCACACACACAGGGTCCTCCCAGAGTGGGAGTACTGTGTGGGTGAGTGACGCAGAATGTGTCACTGAGTTAATTACAGGGTCCTTTGTGTCGCAGCTGTGTGAGTGAGGATTAATGAGTGAGGTGGGAGGGGGGACTTCCGGAGCAAGATATAGCACAGTCTATCCTGTCTCTGTATATACAGGTGATAGATAGATCAGTCTGTCCTCTCTCTGTATATACAGGTGATAGATAGATAGATCAGTCTGTCCTCTCTCTGTATATACAGGTGACAGATAGATCAGTCTGTCCTCTCTCCGTATATACAGGTGACAGATCAGTCTGTCCTCTCTCTGTATATACAGGTGATAGATAGATCAGTCTGTCCTCTCTCTGTATATACAGGTGATAGATAGATCAGTCTGTCCTCTCTCTGTATATACAGGTGACAGATAGATCAGTCTGTCCTCTCTCCGTATATACAGGTGACAGATCAGTCTGTCCTCTCTCTGTATATACAGGTGATAGATAGATCAGTCTGTCCTCTCTCTGTATATACAGGTGATAGATAGATCAGTCTGTCCTCTCTCTGTATATACAGGTGATAGATAGATCAGTCTGTCCTCTCTCTGTATATACAGGTGATAGATAGATCAGTCTGTCCTCTCTCTGTATATACAAGTGATATATAGATCAGTCTGTCCTCTCTATGTATATACAGGTGATAGATAGATCAGTCTGTCCTCTCTCTGTATATAGAGGTGATAGATCAGTCTGTCTTCTCTCTGTATATACAGGTGATAGATCAGTCTGTCCTCTCTCTGTATATACAGGTGATGGATAGATCAGTCTGTCTTCTCTCTGTATATACAGGTGATAGATCAGTCTGTCCTCTCTCTGTATATACAGGTGATACATAGATCAGTCTGTCCTCTCTCTGTATAAACAGGTGATAGATCAGTCTGTCCTGTCTCTGTATATACAGGTGATAGATAGATCAGTCTGTCCTCTCTCTGTATATACAGGTGATAGATCAGTCTGTCCTGTCTCTGTATATACAGGTGATAGATAGATCAGTCTGTCCTCTCTCTGTATATACAGGTGATAGATAGATCAGTCTGTCCTCTCTCTGTATATACAGGTGATAGATAGATCAGTCTGTCCTCTCTCTGTATATACAGGTGATAGATCAGTCTGTCCTCTCTCTGTATATACAGGTGACAGATCAGTCTGTCCTCTCTCTCTGTATATACAGGTGACAGATAGATCAGTCTGTCCTCTCTCTGTATATACAGGTGATAGATAGATCAGTCTGTCCTCTCTCTGTATATACAGGTGATAGATCAGTGTGTCCTCTCTCTGTATATACAGGTGATAGATAGATCAGTCTGTCCTCTCTCTGTATATACAGGTGATATATAAATCAGTCTGTCCTCTCTCTGCATATACAAGTGATATATAGATCAGTCTGTCCTCTCTGTATATACAGGTGATAGATCAGTGTGTCTTCTCTCTGTATATACAGGTGATAGATCAGCCTGTCCTCTCTCTGTATATATAGGTGATTTATATATCAGTCTGTCCTATCTCTGTATATACAGGTGATATATAGATCAGTCTGTCCTGTCTCTGTATATACAGGTGATAGATCAGTCTGTCCTGTCTCTGTGTATACAGGTGATAGATAGATCAGTCTGTCCCCTCTCTGTATATACAGGTGATAAATAGATCAGTCTGTCCTCTCTCTGTATATACACGTGATATTTAGATCACTCTGTCCCCTCTCTGTATATACAGGTGATTTATATATCAGTCTGTCCTGTCTCTGTATATACAGGTGATAGATCAGTGTGTCCTCTCTCTGTATATACAGGAGATAGATCAGTGTGTCCTCTCTATATATATACAGGTGATAGACAGATCAGTCTGTCCTCTCTCTGTATATACAGGTGATAGATAAGTATGTCCGCTCTCTGTATATACAGTTGATTTATAGATCAGTCTGTCCTCTCTCTGTATATACAGGTGACAGACAGATCATTCTGACCTCTCTCTGTATATACAGGTGATAGATAGATCAGTCTGTCCCCTCTCTGTATATACAGGTGATAAATAGATCAGTCTGTCCTCTCTCTGTATATACACGTGATATTTAGATCACTCTGTCCCCTCTCTGTATATACAGGTGATATATAGATCAGTGTGTCCTCTCTCTGTATATACAGGCGATAGATAGATCAGTCTGTCCTCTCTCTATATACAGGCGATAGATAGAGCAATCTCTCCTCTCTTTGTATATACAGGTGACAGACAGATCAGTCTGTCCTCTCTCTGTATATACAGGTGATGGATAGATCAGTCTGTCCTCTCTCTGTATATACAGGTGATGGATAGATCAGTCTGTCCTCTCTATGTATATACAGGTGATATATAGATCAGTATGTCCTCTCTCTGTATATACAGGTGATAGATAGATCAGTATGTCCTCTCTCTGTATATACAGGTGATGGATAGATCAGTCTGTCCTCTCTCTGTATATACAGGTGATAGATAGATCAGTGTGTCCTCTCTCTGTATATACAGGTGCTAGATAGATCAGTCTCTCCTCTCTCTGTATATACAGGTGATAGATCAGTCTGTCCTCTCTCTGTATATACATGTGATAGATAGATCAGTCTGTCCACTCTCTGTATATACAGGTGATAGATCAGTCTGTCCTCTCTCTGTATATACAAGTGATAGCCCAGCCTGTCCTCTCTCTGTATATACAGGTGATAGATCAGTCTGTCCTCTCTCTGTATATACAGGTGATAGATCAGTCTGTCCTCTCTCTGTATATACAGGTGATAGATCAGTCTGTCCTCTCTCTGTATATACAAGTGATAGCCCAGCCTGTCCTCTCTCTGTATATACAGGTGGTAGCTCAGTCTGTCCTCTGTCAATATATATATACAGGCAACAGTTAGCCTAGTCCATTGGTTGTCAATCTTTTTTTGTTTGGGGCACCCCAAACATGTAATCTAGAACATTTGGGGCACCCCTAACATATTTAATGTAATTTATCAAGGGCATAATGAAGGGTACAATACATAAATATACAGTTATTGTTAGGTCTTCCAATCATAATAATAAAACTAAACATATTGTGCATAACAATGTCTATAAATCTTTATTTAAAAGTCCATTTTTTGCTAGTCTTCAAAGAAAACACGGGGCACCCCAGGCCGATGTCCGTGGCACACCAAAGTGCCACGGCACCCTGGTTGAGAATCATTGGCCTAGTCTATACTCCTATTAGCTCTCTCCCTATACACAGGTGATAGGTACATCAGCCTAAGCCCTCCCCCCCGCATTACGATACCCACCTGATCCGACAGAACACAGATTTCTCCTGAGTGTAGTCCATAGATGCTGATTCTGTAAAAAAAACCCACAAAGATTAGCTTATTAGCGTAACCCCCCAACAAGTGGAATAAATTCATTGCTCAGTAGGTCTGTGTCAAGGGCCATATACACACAAGTCTTAAGCAAACAGCTGCACCACAGAGACCAGATAAAATATCCTATTGATTTAAATGGATTCTTTTAACATTTTGAATACTAGCGAGGTCTCCAGACATCAATGGGAATTTGGGCCATTTTAGTGGTCCCCTCTGGGACAGCTGGGTTACTGCACTGTTTATGCAGTAATAAAATGATGGTTTAGGAACAATATTTAGGTTATTTATTTAATTTGCCAATTTTTACATTTTCTTTATTTACTTAACCCACTGAGTGCCAGCGATGTATCCAACGTATTGCAGTGCAATGCGTTGGATCTCTCTTTCTCTCTGGCACTCAAAAGGGTTAAGGGAAATTGCCCCTGGTCTCAGTCATTTTCCTGTATATTTAAAGGAGCAGTAAATTTTTTTAATGAAAACTTATAAGTTATAGAGGTTTTTCCTAGTGAGTAAAACAAGGTCACTCCCACCGCTGTCAACATTTATAAGAGTTCAAATAATCAGGAAGTGAATTTACTGTGATTACTTCCTGATAGTTCTTACAGGAAGTGACTCAGCAGTGTCTGTCACATTCTGTGGAGAACTGTATGTAACTGACTTTCCTCTCCATTAGAATGTAACAGAAAAACTAATTGGAATTTGACCACTAGATGGCACTGCTAATGTTAAAAAAAAACAAAAAAAAAAACGGGTTTAAACTATAATGGAGCTGAAAATCTGCATCTCTCAGCAGTGGGAGAACTCATCAGGAAAAGCCCTACAATATATATATTTTTCATACAAAAAGTTTACTCCTTTAAAGGCCTCTTGGCCCAGTGTAATCACACTGACCAGGACAGTAGTAGAGTTATATTCCAGACCAGACAGGAATGGGTTAATCCCATTCAGTTTTCTACTCTCTGATACAAATGAAAAACGTCCCTTCTTAGTAAAACAGAGAATTCCGTGCACTGGGCCTTATGTACAAAAGAAAAGCAGCGTAATTCAGAAGCAAATAAACTGCACCCCTAACTCTCATTGATATAAATGACACTTTTAAACTCCTGAATGCTAAAGAGGTCTGCACAATGCACTGGAGACCTGTCTGACTTTCAAAGAGTAAAATCCCATATTAAAGTGATAGTAATGTTTCACAAAAACAGCAGCACCAATTAATCTTCATAGTATATGAGCCATAGGGAGTGTTATTTCATTACTGTGAGCGTTGTAGTTCAAGAGTAATTGAATGATAAAGTATCCCCCTCCCGTCCCTTTTACCTAGTGTAAGCCACCTCCCCTCAGATGCGGAATCTGGTCTCTTGACCGGGCAGATCACATCAAAGGACAATCTTCTTACTACGAGAACAATGAAAACCCTCCCCTCCTTGACAGATTTTTTAGCTTTTTCCCTTACCTTAATTGAAGAGTGTCCCTCTCTGCAGTCTACCTGGACACTCCCTGCTGCTCTAAGCTGAGCAGTAAAAGTTAGCAGTAAAAGAGGTGGGAGGGGGAAACTTTATCATTCAATTACTCTTGAACTACAACTCTGACAGAAAAACACTCTCCAAGGCCCAAATATAACACTCTCCAAGGCCCAAATACTATGATGATTAATTAGAGCTGCTTTTATTATGAAACATTACTATCCCTTTAAATCTATGGAAGAAATACACAAGCACAGAATTAGAATTTGACAGCCAATAAGAACCATTCAGCCCATTTTTCTTGCTGTAAAAAAACTGAAACCTTATTTGGTCCTTGGTCATATCTTACACCTTATGCCTACCCCATGCATGCTTCCATTCCCTCATTGTATTAAACTCTACCACTTCTGCTAGTAGGTTATTCCACTTATCTACTACCCTCTCGGTTAAGTCCAACTTTCTTACATTATATCTAAGCCTTTGTCCTTCCTGTATTATGATCTCTTGTCCTAACATTTCTACTCCATTAAAGTGTTAGTAATGTCCACAAAAATGTTTTTTGCATTTAGAACAGCTTAAAAAGCTGCGCTAAATGCAAAAAAACCGTACTTCTCAAACCAATATGGTTTAAGAGATACAGGCGTCGAAAGTTTGATCTCTCCTACTGAGAGCTGAGAGCCGCAGTCGCGTTACTGACAACTAATCCCTTCACTGAAATGGTCTATGTGCTTGAAAACCAGGCACACATTTTATACCATTCCAATGAAGGGATCCGTGGTAAATAACGAGATTGCGGCACTTCTCAAGCGCCTCCGTGTTGGCCGACACGGATCTCCTGCTGACAGCTTTACAGCTGTCAGTAGGAGAGATCAAACTTTAAACGCCTGTATCTCTTAAACCATAGTGGTTTGAGAGATATGGTTTTTTGCATTTAGCACAGCTTTTAAGCTCTTCAAAATGCAAAACACTTTTTTGTGGACATTACTAGCACTTTAAAGGGAGAGTACTGTCAGGCTATAAATGCAATATTGGGTCAGCGTAAAGAATACCCTGCTCCCCTTTGTCACGGAAGAAGAGTGACATCAGGAAATGGGGCGGAATGGGGAAACTTTAAAACATAATTACAATAAAACTACACTGATTTGGACATTTCGAAAGGTACCAGAGCATTATAAAAAAACAATAAGGAATAATCGGATATGCATTTATAGCATGACATTACTATCTCTTTAAATGTGCTTCCCTCCTGTTGAATCCCTCAATGCTGTGAAATTTGAGCCATAATAGTGATTTTGCAGCTTACTAAATAGGGTCCATAATATCACCTCCTGTCTGTGTCACTGTGTCACCCTGCAGGAGGAGGGACAGACTCATATCTCCTTCTGTCTGTGTCACTGTGTCACCCTGCAGTAGGAGGGACAGACTCATATCTCCTTCTGTCTGTGTCACTGTGTCACCCTGCAGGAGGAGGGACAGACTCATATCTCCTTCTGTCTGTGTCACTGTGTCACCCTGCAGGAGGAGGGACAGACTCATATCTCCTTCTGTCTGTGTCACCCTGCAGGAGGAGGGACAGACTTATAACTGCTTCTGTCTGTGTTGCTCTTTCACCCTACAGGGGGAAGAACAGACTTATAGCCCTTAATGTATGAATCACACTGCAGGAGGTTCAGATTTCAGTCTGCTGTCTTACCTCCAGAGGTACAGCTACTCCAGGATGGTAGGTGATAGGGGGCCGTTGACCCATAAAAAACGCTGACATCTTGTGGGGCAAGAAACTCGGCAAAGGTCGCCCCCTTAAAGACATCTCTTTTGCAGTGCAGGATGAGCGAGGCCTGGTCTGAGATGTACACAATACGGCCGGTGATGAACGAGACGGCCGCTGTGAAGGTATCCTGAGGGATAGAGAGACACGTCATTAACCACGTAATGGAGTCTAACACTCATCCATTAAGCCTCTGAATGCTGAACATAAAACTGTATTTAAAATAAAAAAAAAAAAGAAAAGGCGAAGAAGGACAAAAAAAAAAGTATAAAAAGTATAGGCGATTTCATGCAGTGTCCATTGGTACTCCAAGTATCACGTTTATATGGCAATGTTGGATTTCCTTCCTGTTCTTTCTTTTCTCCTTCCTCCCTTCCTTGTCCTTTCATCTTGCTACTCTGATTCTACTAGATGTCTTCTGCCTTCTCAGGGCATCTAGTATGCTTTTCATTTCTTAAAGGAGCAGTAAACTTTTTTTTTTATGAAAACACATTTTACAGAGCATTTCCTGCTGAATAAAACAAGGTCACTCCCACTGCTGTCTGATATTTTATTCAAAATTTATATCAGTTTAAATAACCAGGAAGTGAATTTACTGTGTTTACTTCCTGATAGTTCTAACTGACCGGAAGTGACAGGCAGTTTCTGTCACATTCTATGGAGAACTGTATGTCTCTGACTTTCCTCTCCATTAGAATCTAATAGGAAAACTAATTAGAATTTGGCCACTAGAGGGCACTGCTAATGTAAAAAAACATGGGTTTAAACTGTAATAACTCTGGAAATATAAATCTCTCAGCAGTGGGAGTACCCTTATTTTACTCAATAGGAAAATCCCTACAATATATTTTTTTCATAAAAAAGTTTACTGCTCCTTTAAGGAGTGTTGTGCCTTTCGCCCATTTTCTTTTTTCGTTCTCCTCAATTCCTTTCTCATAGGGGGAGCTTTCCCCATCGCTGGACTCTTCTAAATACTCTTTCTTGGTTCTCGTTTTCACTGTTTTCTTTCTACTTTGTACTCTACTTCTATACCTTTCTCCTCCTCTTGGCCTTTCTGCTGTTTTTTCCCATATCCTGCTGATCTATTTAGGGGTTTCCTGTGTACCTAAGGACTACCCCCTCTTAATAAACCCCACAGGTTGATCTCAAAGATTACAATTACCTCTTGTGACTAATTTAACGATTGCTATAAGTTACCAATTGTTACTCCGCTTCTTTCTGTGAAATGGATCTTGCGAGGTAACTTCTGTATTGTCTTTTTTTGACTCAATAAAGCTTTTTTGGAAGAAAAAAAAAGTATAGGCGATATGACTTTGCATATTAAACTTGCAGAATAAGTAAAGCCCAACTAAAGGGTTACCAATCCTCTGCTGCAATGTGCTGAAAACCTCTCTGGCAATTAAAAGGTAAACAATATAAAGCCTTCCCCAGAGACTTCCACCCTAGACAAGAGGCTGGGGTACCTCGTCCCTAACACAAGGGTTAGATGTATAAGAGTTGGTCACTTACGGGATTTTTCAGGGTGTACTCGGAGGTAACGCTCTCCACTTCCTCGATAGTGAAACTGGACATGTCCAGACAACATGGCTGAGACTCGTCGATGGTCCACTGCTGGTAATACTCCTGGTTGGCTATAGACAAAGATATTTGAACCAATGTGAGTTACACGATCTGTGTATTAGGACAATGGAGGAAAAAGTTGGAAATCTCAGCGTGATTTGTTTTTATGCTGCATTTCATTAAAGTGAAAAGGAAAACCTCTTAATAACAACTGTCTGGCAAGGAGTTGCAGATAGAAGGGAGAGCAGAGGGCAGCATCTGACCAGCAGGAGGGAGAGCAGTGTACAATGTTAGTATCCAGCTGGAAGCGCTAGGAAGAGCAGTGTGGAATGTTAGTATCTGGCTGGCAGGGGTAGGAAGTGCAGTGTGGAATATTAGTATCTGGCTGGCAGAGGGGAGGAAGTGCAGCGTGGAATATTAGTATCTGGATGGAAGGAATGACAGGCAGGAGGGAAAGTACTGTCCAATCCAGGAGGGATAGACGGGTGGAAGGGGGAGCAGCATGGAATGCTGGAATCTAGATGGAAGATATGTGTGGAATATTAGAATCTGGCCAGTAGGGATAAGCAGGTGGGAGGGAGAGCAATGTGGAATGTTAGTATCTGCTGGCTGGGAGAGACATGAGAGAGGGGAAAGCTGTGTGGAATGTCAGTCTGGCTCTCAGCAAGTGGCAGATGGTAGAGAGAGCAGCATGGAATATTAGAATCTGACCAGCAGGGATAGGTAGGTGAGAGGCACAGCAATGTGGAATGTTAGTATCTGACTTTCAGGCAGTTTCAAGTGGGAGGGAGAGCAGTTTGGAATGTAAATATGTGACCATCAGAGAGTGGCAGGTGGGAGGGAGAGTAGTGTGGAATGTTATTCTCTGTCTAGAAGGGAGTGACAGGGGAGAGGTAGAGTAGTGTGGAATGTTATTATCTGTCTAGCAGGGAGTGACAGGGGAGAGGGAGAGTAGTGTGGAATGTTATTATCTGTCTAGCAGGGAGTGACAGGGGAGAGGTAGAGTAGTGTGTAATGTTATTATCTGTCTAGCAGGGAGTGACAGGGGAGAGGGAGAGTAGTGTGGAATGTTATTATCTGTCTAGCAGAGAGTGACAGAGGTGAGGGAGAGTAGTGTGTGATGTTACTATCTGTCTAGCAGGGAGTGACAGGGGAGAGGGAGAGTAGTGTGGAATGTTATTATCTGTCTAGCAGGGAGTGAAAGGGGAGAGGGAGAGTAGCATGGAATGTTGGCATCTGTCTGGCAGGGAATGTCCAACAGGAGGAAAAGCAGTGTGGAATCCAGAACAGACAGAGAGGTGGAAGGGGAAGCTGTGTGAAATGTTGGTTTCTGGCTGACAGAGAGTCTCAGGTGGTTGGGAGAGTAGTGTGGCAGGCCAGTAGCTGTCCAGCAAGGATAGGTAAGTGGGAGGGAAGCAGTGTGGAAAGTTAGCACCTGAATCCAAGAAGAGGTCAGTGGGAGGGAATGTTAGTATCTGGCTAGCAGGGAGTGGCATGTAGGAGAAGAGAGTAGAAATGTTTAGACCTTGTAATCCATACATATATATAATACATAGGTATGGTTATTGTTTTGTATGGTCTCACAACTTAATTGACTCGTTAGGCCTTAATCTAGGTTAGGTGATGAAAATTCCAGACATTAATAAATTCCCTGATTCTTCAAACCTCTCAGGGAGTTGTGGTTACATTCAACAATGATGAGTTCCTCTAAGCACTGACTGAGGACCAGAAAATAAAGATAACTTGACTCTCACAAAGCAGTGGAAGACTTTAATACGATATCTAAACACTTCCTGATTGCAATTTACACTGTCCGAAATATCATTATGACATGGAAGAGGAACTGTTAAATTCAAGACAAGATCTGGAAAACCAAGAAAATATCTGATAGAATTGCCTGTAGACAGGTCAGGAATGAAAAGTAAAACCCCTCATTATCACTGAAAAGGACCTGCATAATATTTTAGCTGGCATGGGTGTAGTGGTGCCCCTGACTTATCTAAGTCCATTGTGTGGCGCTGCTTGCACAAACATGATCTGCATGGAAGAGTCATCAGTAGTAAACCATATTTGTGATCTCATGGCAAAAGCCAACATCTGATGTAACATAGTAACATAGTAAATTAGGTTGAATAAAGACGCAAGTCCATCAAGTGCAACCTTCTCCTCATACCCCAGTGACTGAGAATTTTATAGCTTTCCTGCTACCAATTAAATTAGTCTTTATCAGACCTTCCTGATCAGCCTACTGGTAAACAGTATAACTCTGTATGTTCCCTTTTGAAAGAAATGTATCTAATTTTCTCTTAAATGTATCCATTGTATCTGCCATAACTACCTCCCTGGGCAATGAATTCCACAATTTAACAGACCTTACTGCAAAAAAAAAAAAACCCTTCCTCTGCTGAAGTATAAACCTCCTTTCCTCTAATCTCAAGGGGTGTCCCCTGGTCACCTGATCAGGCCTTGGAATAAATAGCTCACCACAGAGATCCTTGTATTGACCTCTCATATACTTGTACAATGTGATAAGATCTCCTCTTAGTCGTCTTTTCTCTAGAGTAAATAAACCAAGTTTGTCTAGTTGTTCCTCATATGTCAAGTCTTCCATTCCCTTAATTCATTTTGTTGCTCTCCGCTGTACCCTCTCTAGTTCTAGTATATCCTTTTTCAGAACCGGTGCCCAAAATGTATGCAACACAACACTTAGATAAGGCAGGGACGGTTTGGAATAAAGTGCTGTGGACTGATGAAGTTAAAATTTAACTCCCTAGCTACAACCAAAGGTAAAATTGGAGAAAAAAAAGGAGAAACTTTTGAAGAAAAGAATGCCTTGCCAACTGTTAGTATGGGGGGTAGATCTGTTATGCTTTGGGGTTGCGTGGCACAGACAATAAAGAAACTTAAAGGAATAGTAATGGTTAATTTTAAGTTGATTTAATATTGTAGACATTAAAAAAGATTAACATCAATGTAAGTCTTATCTCTCAAACCTTTATGGTTTGAGAGATATAACTTGCTAAAGTTACCTTTTCCTGGCTGTTTTACTCAAGTCTGCCATCTAGCTGACAGATGCAGATTCCAGTCATTTGACCAGACAGAGGCTCTTCAGCAGAGCGGAAATCACGCTATTTAGAAATAAATACTTAATTGGAAGTCTACATAGTGTGCTTGCAAGCCGGGCACACTTTGTAGACCGTTCCAAATTAAGTATTTAACTTTAGATATCGTTATATCGGTGCTGCTGAAGAGCCACATCTGGTCAAGCGACCAAAATCTGCTTCTGACAGGTTTACAGCTCGTCAAGCAGAAAGGGAAGGGACCAGAGAACTTTATTTTCCTATATCTCTCAAACCATAACAGTTTCAGAGATAAGAATAAGCGTAAGTACTCTCTTTTAATTGTATCTACCATATAGTTAATACTTTTTTTCTGACATTACTATCCCTTTAACCCCTTAACGATCCTTGACGGTTATAGTACGTCATGGGTAAAATTGACTGGAATTCCGGGCTGCCCCCGCGGCTGCACGACATTCGGGGAGTCCGGAAACAGAAGGAGCAAAAAAAAAAAAAAAAGCTCCATGGTCCTTAACTGACCACGCCGCGCCGATCTGCTGGTTGTTATGGGGTTAAGCTGATAAGAGGCTGGATATTACAATAAGACAATGATCCAAAACATACCTCAAAATCAACCACGAACTACTTCAACAAAACAAAAGATAACCATTTTGGAATGGCCTTCACCGTCCCCAGACTTGACTACTGAAAATCTGTGGGTAGATTTTAAACATGTAGTGCATGCAACATGACCCTAAGAAGATTTCTGAACTAGGAGCATTCTGCAAGGAAGAGTGGGAAAAAATTCCTAAAGCAAGAAAGGAAAGACTGTCATCTGTCTACAAGAAACATCTGAAGGCAGCAATTAAGTACTGACTGATAGGGTGCCCAAACTTTTGCATATGCCACATATATGCCAGAGGGATGTATGACTGTGTGTGTATAATAAAGGTATAAGGAGAGAAGAGGACACTGCAGGTTAAGAAAAGTGAGAACAAGAAAGAAATGAAAGAGAATGTGATGTCACCTCAGATCATGGTGTGGTTATCTCAGTGTCAATCTGCAGCAGGTAAAGCTCTGAACACCATCAGGAAGACACTGTTGGGTTCACGAAGGAAAAGTCTTTTTTCCTTCATTTATGTGCTTACCTCTTACTTGCTTGACACAGGAAAGAGCATACTGCAGGGTTGCCAGGGTGCCCGATTTGCCTTTTCCCCGCTTCTCTGATGGGAGACGAATCTTCAGTTCTTTCAGGGCTTTCATCAGCTCTTTCTGGTTTTTCTCCCGGGCGGACTGTTCACTGCTATGGAGGTTAAAGCAGATCAGGTGAAAGAGGGCATTAGGTGGGCGAAAGAAAAGCAATGAAAGAAAGTGGTGACAGTGATCAGATAATGGAAACAGGACAAGAGATACAGTGAGAAAGATTGCAGAAAGAGAAATAAGGGAATGATGAAAGAGGTAATGAAAGGGGAGGGAATGAAGGAGGAAAGGAATGAAGAAAGAGGGAATGAATGAAAGAAATTAAGAAAAAAATGAAGTGAAGGAAGGAAGAGGGAATAAAGGAAGAAGGGAATTAAGAATGAATGAAGGAAGAAAGAAGGGAATGAAGCAAGAAAAGAATGAAGGAAGAGAGAATGAAGGAAGAAGGGAATAAGGAAGACGGGAATGAGGGAGATGGAAGAGGGAATGAAGGAGGAAAGGATTGAAGAAAGGGGGAATGAAGGAGGAAGGGTATGAAGGAAGAAAGAAATGAAGGAAGAAGGAAATGAAGTGAAGGAAGGAAGGAAAGAATAAGGGAATAAAGGAAGAAGGGAATGAAGGAAGAAATAAGGGAATGAAGGAAGAAGGGAATGAGTAAGATGGGAATGGAGGAAGAAAGGAATTAGGAAGATGGAGGACAGGAATGAAGGAAGAAGGGGATGAAGTAAGAGTTAATGAAGGAAGAAGGGAATGGAAGAACGTAGAAAGGAACAGATGGAAATAGAGATAAGGAAAGAACTGAGAAGTACAGGACATATTTATTAATCCCTTGATAGCTTGAGACATGTCCAGCCCATTGATTCACATGCAAGTGGATAAGGAAGATATATGTAAAGGAAAATGTGTACTTAAACGGAGCAGTACATTTTTATTATTAAAAATTATCTAGTGTAGGGATTTTACTGCTGAGAGCGGCTTAACTTAAAGGGGATCCATCACCCCTATACAAGTTTATCCTAAAAGTTACTGTATTCATTTATTTTTTAAAATCGCTATTTGGCCAAAATTTAATGAATAAAGATTGCCCTGCACTCTACTTTTAGAGTCTGTCACTCTTCCTCTGTTCTCCTCCCTCTATCCAGCCTCCTCCTATAACGGAGGATTTCTGCCTGTAAGCTGGTGGGGATCTCACTTTATATTATATATACACACACACACACACACTACCGAACGGTGTACGGTGTTGCCCGTGCAACTGGGCACACCCGTTCACTTCAGCAACCCAGTGGACCACTGCAGCGGTGAGTCTGTCTGCAGCCATATTCACGGGAGTGGGCGGGGGGGGTCTCATTCCCCCACCCTCTCCTGTGAAAATCGCTGACCCTTAATTGTTGCATGCAGCCAGTCTCCGCCCCCTGCCACCCTGTGGAGGGACAGACAGAGAACCAGAAACCACTTAAAATGTTATATATAGCTATACTTATGAAGAGGAGGACAGAGGAAAAGTAGAGTTTGTAAAGTTTAAAGGGATAGTAATACTTCATTTTAACTTTATTTTATTTTGTAGGCATTAAAAAAACATGAAGAATGATATAAGTCTTATCTCTGAAACCTTTATGGTTTAAGAGATATTCACAAACAAAGTATCCCCCCCCTGTTCAGCCAGATAAGAAGGGAGATGCCCAGGTAGACTGCAGAGAGGGACAATCTTCAATTAAGATAATGGAAAAAGCTGAAAAACTTGTCAAGGGGGGGAAGGGCTTTCATTGTTTTAATACAAAGAAGATTGTCCCCTTCTGTTATCTGTACTGTCATACAACCAGACTGACATCTGAGAAGAGATGGCTTACACTAGGAAAAAGGGGCGGGGAGGGGAACTTTGCTTGTGAATATCTCATAAACCATAAAGGTTTGAGAGATAAGACTTATATCATTCTTCATGTTTTTTTAATGCCTACAAAATAAAATAAAGTTAAAACGAAGTGTTACTATCCCTTTAAGTGCCCTGATGTCCACTCTACTGGGGACAACATTTGCCCTTAAAAATAAAGTGATGATGACGACTGATAATGATGAAAGTTACCTGCAGCCGCTGGTTGAGGGGTTGTCTTGCTCCGAGCTGCCACTCAGGAGGCTGTACGCGATAGAGCTGCTCGGGGGTGAGGGACTGTGAGAATTGGTGCTGTAGGTGAAGAAAGATGAGAGTTGGTACCGTGTTAGCCGTAGAAATACAGGAGGCAAATATAGTTTTTGATACCTTTTATTGGCTAACTAAGCAGATTTAAATACAAGCTTTCAAGACCTTAGGTCTCTTCCTCAGGCATGTTATACAGATAAATATGAAAACATCTCTCTTAAATACAAGTACACATCACATTGTTTAGCAGGGAAATCAGATAACAGAATGCAGTCCAGATCCAGATATCTTTGATCAGTCAATGGTAAATTGCACTCTTCCTCTGAGGCTTTAGAGGTATTTACGATGCTCTTGGGTCTGTTGGAAAGGTCAATCAACTAAATTATATTTTGCAGGGTCGGGCCTGGTTAGTACTTGGATGGGAGACCGCCTGGGAATTCCAGGTGCTGTAGGCTTTTGCTTAGAAATTATATTTTGACATAAATTCCTTATCCCTGTTCAAACCACTACAAATTGCATTAAATTTTAACATTAATTTTACCTCCCATACCTTTCTGTCCCTCCTGTAGGTGAAGAAAGGAAGACATTGTCCATCCATTTCACTACCCTTCATTCCTCCCCAACCCCTCTCAAAAGTCTACTCAAGTCTCTTCTATATCTACCTTCCTCAACCCTATTCTCCAGGCTCCAATCTACCCAGCACTTCCTCCCACTCACCTCTTGCTACTCTCAGTGGCTTCCAGCATGGCCGAGTCCTTCCCATTGCCACTAGTGCTGCTGTGGGAGCTTCTGCTCTCCCGTGACTCGTTGCCATTTGACTCATTGCCGCTGGACCCGTGGCTGTTGGTGTCCGTCTCATCCTGCTGTGTTCCCTCCATCTCTCGGGAACCCCGGGTCCTTCTCCCCCTCTCCCCTAAAGGAGCGGGAGGTTCACATATTCCATTCATCCCCTCCGTTTTGGCCAATCAGTGGCGTGAAGAAGCAGAGAACGGGTGTAGAATGGAGACGTCCTGTTAAATGGGTAACAGATTGAGACAGAGGAATTAGGACTGGGGGGAAAACGACTGTATGACTCATTAAGAGGAGAACAAAGTGATAATAAGATTATTTTACTAACCTTTTATGAGTTCCAGAGAGGTATCCAACGCATTGTGTTGTGATGCGTTGGTTACCTCTCTGGCACTCAAAGGGTTAAAAAAAATGTAAAACAAAATTAAAATAAGTCATTTATTGTAGAGATTCTCTTCCTGAAGATGATACTTTCAAAATGTATCACAGCTCAAACCCACACAAAAATGCATACTTTACCCCCACCGTTGCAGAATTCTAAACAGCAACTCCCCCCCCCCAAAAAAAAACCCTAGCAAGCCCTAGTGGTGACACAGGCCGATTTAAAACAAGCTTGAGGTATAAATACTTTGGAACAAAGCATCCCCCCAGTAGTTACAATACCTTTGATTTGCTCAGCAGAAAATCCAATACAATATGCATTTTTTTTTAATAAGGCAATTCAAAACGGACCTGTCGCCATAAGATCATTTTAGTATATTTGAATGATAACCGAGAAATGCCGAAATGCTGTGCTGGCCATTTGTTGGTAATATAAATAGTCAGAAAAATGTAACTTTACATTTTATGTTAATTCGTTTCTATGCTGGGCCAGTATATTACAGAAAACTGTGCTATGAATGAATCGAGGCAGAGCGCACATGCAGGGAGATTTCTACCAGTACAGAGAGTGATACTGTAGGTCTGGCATTGGACATAATAAATTAGCATACTGCACAAGAATTTAGAATAAAGTCCCAAACTATGCCAGCAAAACATGAAGATCAACTTCTCAAAAACTATTTGTTACACATAAAAAATAGCTATTGCAACATATGGACAGATTTTCATTCACTGTAAAACAAATTACATTTATCTTCGGGTGGAAGTTCTGCTTTATTTAAAGGAGCAGTAAACTTTTTTATGAAAACACATATTTTACAGAGCATTTCCTGCTGTTGTATTCAAAATTTATAGCAGTTTAAATAACCAGGAAGTGAATTTACAGTGTTTACTTCCTGATAGTTCTAACTGACAGGAAGTGACTCAGCAGTTTCTATCACATTCTATGGAGAACTGTATGTCTCTGACTTTTCTGACTTTCCTCTCCATTAGAATCTAACAGGAAATCTAATTAGAATTTGACCACTAGAGGGCACTGCTAATGTAAAAAACATGGGTTTAAACTGTAATATCTCTGGAAATATAAATCTCTCGGCAGTGGGAGTACCCTTATTTTGATCAATAGGAAAATCCCTACAATATATATTTTTTCATAAAAAAAGTTTACTGCTCCTTTAAAGTGGGCCTATCACCTTGAATTTTCATTACATATTTGAAAATTTCATTCAAAACTGCCTATGTGTCATATTATGCAAAATTCTAGAAGATGCCTAGTTTAGGAGATATTCACTGTTTTATTTCCGGGAAAGTGAAAATGAAAAATTCTTGTTACGGCACAGCACTTCATTAGCATATGACACATCACTGAAACCTTCATTAACATATGAAATGTCACTGAAAAGGCTTAATTAGCATATGACATCACTGGCATGTGACATCACTGAAGCCTTAATTAGCATATGAAATGTCATTTAACCCTTAATTAGCATATTAAATGTCACTGAAACTTTCATTAGCATATGAAACGTCACTGAAAAGGCTTAATTAGCATATGACACGCCACTTACATCTTCATTAGCACATGGAACGTCACTGAAAAGGCTTCATTAACATATCACGTCACTGAAACCTTCATTCGCATATGAAATGTCACTGAAAAGGCTTCATTAGCATATGA
Source organism: Rhinophrynus dorsalis (assembly GCA_037306005.1). Classification (NCBI taxonomy): domain Eukaryota; kingdom Metazoa; phylum Chordata; class Amphibia; order Anura; family Rhinophrynidae; genus Rhinophrynus; species Rhinophrynus dorsalis. The sequence goes on along the minus strand of CM074721.1, from coordinate 534,492,648 downwards.
CAAGCCACTGAAAACTTAATTAGCATATGGAATGTCACTGAAAAGGCTTCATTAGCATATGACACTCCTCTGAAACCTTCATTAGCATATGGAATGTCACTGAAAAGGCTTAATTAGCATATGAAATGCCACTGAAACCTTCATTCGCATATGGAATGTCACTGAAAAGGCTTAATTACTAAACACATCACTGAAAAGCTTCACAAGCATATGAAACATCATCGTTAATCGCACGGGTACCACAATTAGCATATGGGAACAAGTATGAATATCTCCTTAACTGTACATTTGGTGGTGTTTTGGGTAATGTGACATACAGGCAGTTTTTATTGTAGTTTTCAAATATGCAAACTTGAATTAAGGTGAAAGGTAGTCCTGCAATTACAAGGAACGCCAAAGGCCAAGAACATCTTTCGGTTCAAGAGAATTAACAAATTAAACAACACCATACACTTTGGCTGATTTATTTAACGTTTTGATTTATTTTACTGTTATATTCATCCTTGGTATGCAGCTGCTCATTGCTCATAGAATATTATATTATATTATTTATATTAATATGATATTATTTTTGTGCCAGAGGGATGGTACACAAAAGATTAAGAGCCAATCCGCAGCTTAGAACAGAAATAGGCAGCTCTAGCTGTTGAAGACTATCAATTCCATCATCCCCACCAGCCAACCCCAACCTGGAATGGCATAAGGCTGGGAAACCTGCAGCAATGCAGCTACAATTGGCTCCCACTTTCCCATATGAAAGTGGGAGCAAAAAAAAAGTAATGCAATTTTTAAAAAAATGTTTCCACTTTTTAGAACGGCACTTGCAAAAATTCACTATTCAGGTTGCCTACGGCACCAGCAGGCAAGCCTGTGGCATTATTTGCTGACCACCACCTTCCCCCTTTCCTCCAGTAGTGCGTCTAAACAGCTGCCTGCAGGAAGCATCAACGTTAAAGAGGAACTTTCACATATTAAGTCGCCATGCATTTATTAAGTATATAGAAACCAGCTTGAAAATACATGTCTTGCCTATAAAAAGTGGCAGATTCTAAAGAAATCTTTACCCTTTGGAGACCGAAAGTCAGGTAACAGCACAGACATCTTGTCCGCGCACCTGCGCCGTCAGTCCCGGTCTCCTGTAAAGAATGGCAGCGTGCCATATGGTAACCGGAAGGGACTGATGATGCAGGCGCACAGATTGCACTAACCTGCCCGTCAGTTTCCAAACTGTAAAGATTTTTTTAGAATCTGCCACTTTTTATAGGTAAGACATATTTGTCAAGCTAGTCGCCATATCCCATATAATAATTTGCTAAATGTGTGTCTGTCAGAAGCCGTCATGTGCAGTAGAGATGGCTGCACGCGCTACAGTCATGCGCACTACAGACTGCCCGTGCAGCGGCTGATAACTGAGCAGGGCTCCGAATTCAGACCGTAGTCCTCTCTGCGCACCATGGCCGTTGCTGGGTGGCACTGGGGCCTGTGTACATGGGCTCTTTAACTAGTGCTTAATGAATGCATGGAGACTTATTAATAGGTGAAAGTTCCGCTTAAAGGTGCAAGCCAGGCAATGAATACATAGTAAACAGAAACGTCAGTGCAGGATGTATTAATTGCTTGGCTTGCTCCTTCACATCACTGCTAGCTGTAGGCAGCTGTTTAGACGCACTACTGGAGGAAAGGGGAAGTCAGATGATAGAGAGATCGCTGTAACAGAGAAAAGATGGCTGCGCTCTCCCTTGCCTTTGCTGAAGTTGTGGGCTATAGTTTCACCTACATCATGATATTCATCCTGTAAGTCATTGATTTGGGGGGCGGTGGTATGTGTGGTGACAGTTCCATTATAAATGATGTGAAGTGTAGTCCAACAGCAGCTACAAGATGGCAGGTTATTCAAATGAACCTCTAGAAATATTAAAAAAAAAATACTTGCACAGGCTCCAAAAGTGGACATATACCATGAACAGGACCGGATTTACATTACAGACACCCCAGGGCAAGGCACTCTAGGTGTACTTAGCTCCACCCAAGGCCACACCAGCAATCCTCACATAACCCCACCCCCAGTCCTATCCATTGTTTCCTGGTATAGAAAATACCACTGGCCTTCAACAACCAAGAATGAAAAAAAAAAAACCTTTAACCCTGCAATGAGCTGGAGATCTCTCTAGCATCCAAGGGGTTAAACAATAGCCTGTAAAGTGGCATATAACCTGGTGCAGGGACACTGAAACTGTTATGGTCACACTCACAATTCAGAATGTGGGTGTGGCCTGCACCGCTTAGCACCGCCCCTCAATTTTGGACCACCAGGTAGCTGCCCACTCTGCCTATTGAGAAATCTTTTCCTGACTGTGATGATAAATAATGATAACACAGTGGCTCTTAGTTGAAAAGAAACACAAGTACAAGAAACATAAAAGTAATGGGTAACCATCTTTCTCTCTCTCTCTCTCTCTCTCTCTATATATATATATATATATATATATATATATATATTTATTTATTTTTTTTCAGTGTTAACTGTGTTAGTCCAGTGGTGTAGATGCCAAATGAGTGAGTATTGCGTATGCAATTAACATTCAATTATGTGGAGACAAGTTTTCGAGAGCGATGCACGCTTTTTCAAGTCTAAAGCATAGTGGTTATAAATTTAAAAAAAAACTTTCAAACTGGTAAGTAATGAATCCACTGACAGGAATGTGAGGGGAGGGGGAGTATGGCACATTACCAACACGTTATATAATTTTCCTTCTATGGATTTTGTTCTGGTACTCAGCTCTCTCACAATTTTTCCCTACTTATATCTATATACCATGGTTCTGTGTGTCTCTCCCTGTCTCTCATACTCTCCCCCAACCCTTGCATTCCTGTCAGGGGATTCATTACTTAGCAATTTTCAACTTTCCTTTACATGTTTCTTTGTTTGTTTGTTTGTTTTTTCTCTAAAGCTTGTCTCCATATAAATGAATGTTAGACCAATAAAAAGGTATTATGGCATATTGCAATATATATATATATATATATATATATATATATATATATATAGAGAGAGAGAGAGAGAGAGAGAGAGAGAGAGAGAGACACTGCCCAAACGCACAGAATGCTGGGAGGTGTAGGAATGCTGGGAGCATTATGTGCAGAATGCCGGGAGTTCTGTGCTGGGAGCATTCTGTGCAGAATGCTGGGAGTTCTGTGCTGGGAGCATTCTGTGCGGAATGCCGGGAGTTCTGTGCTGGGAGCATTCTGTGCAGAATGCTGGGAGTTCTGTGCTGGGAGCATTCTGTGCGGAATGCCGGGAGTTCTGTGCTGGGAGCATTCTGTGCGGAATGCTGGGAGTTCTGTGCTGGGAGCATTCTGTGCGGAATGCCGGGAGTTCTGTGCTGGGAGCATTCTGTGCGGAATGCTGGGAGTTCTGTGTTGGGAGCATTCTGTACAGAATGCTGGGAGTTCTGTGCTGGGAGCATTCTGTACAGAATGCTGGGAGTTCTGTGCTGGGAGCATTCTATATGGAATGCTGGGAGTTCTGTGCTGGGAGCATTCTGTGCGGAATGCTGGGAGTTCTGTGCTGAGAGCATTCTGTGTGGAATGCTGGGAGTTCTGTGCTGGAAGCATTCTGTACGGAATGCTGGGAGTTTTGTGCTGGGAGCATTCTGTGCAGAATGCTGGGAGTTCTGTGCTGGGGGCATTCTATATGGAATGCTGGGAATTCTGTGTTGGGAGCATTCTGTACAGAATGCTGGGAGTTCTGTGCTGGGAGCATTCTGTGCAGAATGCTGGGAGTTCTGTGTTGGGAGCAATCTGTACGGAATGCTGGGAGTTCTGTGCTGGGAGCATTCTGTGCAGAATGCTGGGAGTTCTGTGTTGGGAGCAATCTGTACGGAATGCTGGGAGTTCTGTGCTGGGAGCATTCTATATGGAATGCTGGGAGTTCTGTGCCAGGAGAATTCTGTATGGAATGTTGGGAGTTCTGTGCTGGGAGCATTCTGTGCGGAATGCTGGGAGCTCTGTGCTGGGAGCACTCTGTGCAGAATGCTGGGAGTTCTGTGCTGGGAGTATTCTATATGGAATGCTGGGAATTCTGTGTTGGGAGCATTCTGTACAGAATGCTGGGAGTTCTGTGCTGGGAGCATTCTGTGCAGAATGCTGGGAGTTCTGTGTTGGGAGCAATCTGTACGGAATGCTGGGAGTTCTGTGCTGGGAGCATTCTATATGGAATGCTGGGAGTTCTGTGCCAGGAGAATTCTGTATGGAATGTTGGGAGTTCTGTGCTGGGAGCATTCTGTGCGGAATGCTGGGAGTTCTGTGCTGGGAGCACTCTGTGCAGAATGCTGGGAGTTCTGTGCTGGGAGTATTCTATATGGAATGCTGGGAATTCTGTGTTGGGAGCATTCTGTACAGAATGCTGGGAGTTCTGTGCTGGGAGCATTCTGTGCAGAATGCTGGGAGTTCTGTTGGGAGCATTCTATATGGAATGCAGGGAGTTCTGTGTTGGGAGCATTCTGTGTGGAATGCTGGGAGTTCTGTGCTGGGAGCAATCTGTACGGAATGCTGGGAGTTCTGTGCTGGGAGCATTCTGTGCGGAATGCTAGGAGTTCTGTGCTGGGAGCATTCTGTGCAGAATGCTGGGAGTTCTGTGTTGGGAGCATTCTATATGGAATGCTGGGAGTTCTGTGTTGGGAGCATTCTGTGCGGAATGCTAGGAGTTCTGTGCTGGAAGCATTCTGTGTGGAATGCTGGGAGTTCTGTGCTGGGAGCAATCTGTACGGAATGCTGGGAGTTCTGTGCTGGAAGCATTCTGTGCGGAATGCTGGGAATTCTGTGCTGGGAGCATTCTGTGCGTTTGGGCAGTCTCTACAGTGAATGACCGTGTCGGAGGCAGGACGTAGAGCAGGACCAGCCTCTTAACGGACCTTGGCCT